>CM053594.1:250304611-250380727 GCA_028646575.1 Pseudocheirus occidentalis
GAAGGAAGGAAGGAAGGAAGGAAGAAAGAAAGAAAGAAAGAAAGAAAGAAAGAAAGAAAGAAAGAAAGAAAGAAAGAAAGAAAGAAAGAAAGAAAGAAAGAAAGAAAGAAAGAAAGAAAGAAAGAAAAGAATGACCAAGTCAATGGCAATGAAGTTGGGGAATATATCAAGTAACCATACTAACTCTCTCTCTACATTACTGCCTCCTCTCCTGTCATAAAGTCATAAATATTCATAGAGTGGTGGGAGTGAAGGAAGGAAGGCAGCTTGTGATCTGTCTGAAGTAATCATCTGGTTAGGAGAAAATGTAGAATATGCACAATGTAGATTCAGTATATGAACTTACCTTTCCACATAATCCTCTTCTCCTCTCACTAATCTTTAGCTGTATTGTTTTGTTATTGTTGGCTATTTTATTCCAGTGAATAATTCCTTTGGTCCAGGTGTTCATTTATTTTCACAAATGTACTATGATGAACAACTAGTCAGAACGATTTTTCAAAACAGAATAATCGCAGCACATTTTAAAAGTGGAGGATAATCAATAAACATTTTAAAAAGCACAGCAGAAAACAACTGTGATGTAGTCCTCTAATTACACTTAATCTTTCAAAGTATCATGTCTGCTTTTTAGAACTGTGTACTGGAAAATTCTAGTTTAGAATTTTTGTTCCAAAATTTTATTTGTAAGTTGATTGTTTGGAACTGGGAATTCATTTTCCCATAGATACAATGTAATAAATGATGGTTTCCAGACCATCCCACAAAAACCTTTTTAACCAGTAATGTGCCTTAAGTATATACTTATAGTAAGTTCCTAAGTATATATTAGTAAAATTTCAGCTACACCTAAGAGCCATTTGATCAAAAGAGATCATATATGGACAGCATTTAGAAAACCTTAAAACACTACATAAATGCTATCTGGTTATTATTGTTTGTAGCATTATTTCTACAGGGAAAGTCATTCTTTGTTCCAAATAGGGTACTAGGAATACATCTATTTCCCTCTACACCATGATGGGACTTTATTAAATGCACCAGTAACTAATTAACTCTGTACATCTGTCCAAAAGGAAACATTTTCCATGTGTGAATGACGGAGGAATCTCACTTCATTTCTACATTTGCATAGAAGACAAACATACATAAAGGGAGATACCTCTCTAGAGCAAACTTTCTGAAATAGGGAATGAGAACAAGCATTCATGAAGAATGAGAGTAGGGAACGGGGCTCCAGACACATAAACATGAATTTTAGAGCTGGAAAGAATGACTTTAGAGAACATTTTATCTAACTCTTCCTAATTTTAATAATAAGAAAACCCAAATTCAAAGAGGTAAAAAGTGACATGCCCAATGTCATAGTTAAAATTGGATGGAAGCCTAGGTCATTTAGTTTTCAGGCCTTCTTTGCATTTGGAGTTTCAGAGACCATTTATCTGAAGTAAGGGATTTTTCAGACTATGGTCATTCATTCAATCAATTAAGTTTGATTGTGGAGAACCTTCAAAGAAGTCTGAGAAAAACACAATCATAATTTTAAAATATAGAAAGCTCAGATGGCCAGCAAAATGGAGGACTAGATTTTTTTTCACCCTGATCCTGAGGACTTCTCACAGCCCTCCAAAAACAGAAAAGTATACACCAGAGATGAAGGAACTTTAGCTTTCTTTATGGTCTAGAACAGAGGCTCCTAAACTTATTTGGCCTATTGCACCCTTTTCAAGAAATACTCAGCATCCAACTGGAAATCTACTTTTTTAAACCCTTTAAAAACTGTTTTTTTTAAATTGCATCATTTCAAAAAATTTTTTTTAATTTAGTTTTTATTTGTTTTCTTGTTTACATTATTCATTTTCATTACATTTTTTGAATTACACATTTTCTCCCCGTCTTGCTCCTGCCCCAACCCCATAACAGCAATCCCACTGTAAAGCCCCTCCCCTGCTCTGCTCTCCTATTTTCTGGTATGGCAGGAGGGCTCTCCCTATCCCAGCCCCTGTATATCTTAATTCCTAGTTGCAGGTATTGCAGAACTTTAAATTCTAGATAAAAAAATATTTTTTAAAAACTTTGAAAAATTTTGAATCTTAAATTTAATAATTAATTGTAAATTTGTGGAGGGTTTCCTGCATTAAAATTCTGATGATGCAATATTGCATTGTGTAACCATACAGTATCATATTTTAAACAATATTTGTACATATTTCTACCAATTCATGCTGGACTTCCTAGCAATACACAACACTCTTTCCTGCCAACACTTGCTTGTTAAGACCTATTGGGTGCTCAATCACTGATCTGTTAGAACTTGTATTTTTTGAGTTCATTTGAAAAATAATGTAATCACCATGTCTTTGACTCTGTTGCACAACAAATGAAATACATACAAATGGGTTTTCAAAATTTCCTTCACTTCTTTTCTTTCTTTATGCTTCTACCACCCCTTTATTTGTTCCCATATTTTGAGTACTCTCCTACTTCCCTGTGACCCCCAAGGATCTCTAGCCCCTTCAAGATTCAGCTGAAGTGCTACCTCTCATAAGAAGACTTTACGTGATTCTGCTCATTCCACCAAAAAATGAATTAGTATTTATTTTGCATTTTCCAATATGTGTTAATGTTAGTTCTGACCTCTCCCCTCCTTTCTCCCTCCCATAGAATATAGTATTTTTGAATAAGAACAATTATTTTTGTCTTTATATCCATGTAACCTACACAATGCTGGCAGAGAGTAGATGTTTAATGAACACTTTGTTAAACTGATTACTTCTCATACCTATTAACTGTATTGCCCTGGGAAAATCACTTAGCATCTCTGTGCCTCAATTTCCTATAAAACGAGTTTAATATTTACACTACTTATTGCATGAAATTCTTATCATGAGGAAAACTCTTTGTGAAGTTAAAAAAGCTCTATAAATGTGAGTTATTATTATTCATTTCTGACTTGTATTTGTCTTTTCTCTCTACCTTACCCTTTTCCCCATTCGGTAAGATCCAAGGTCTCTTTCCAGGACTTACCATCTCTTCCGTTCCACTAACAAGGCTATCACTGTAGTTCAAGTTTTTTTTGCTGTTGTTGTTTTTTGGAGGGGGGAAGGAAGGGCAATTGGGGTTAAGTGACTTGCCCAAAGTCACATGGCTAGTTTTTATGGTAAGTGTCTGAGGTCAAATTTGAACTCGGGTCATCCTGACTCCAGGGCTGATGTTCTATTACAGTGGTTCTCAACCTTCTGAATGTCACGACCCTTTAATACTCATATTAAAGATATATGGGCATATCTGCATGTGGGTGGACCCACCTGGAGACGGATAGAGGAGTGGTGTTCCTAAGGCCATCAGAAATAAGTGTTTTCCATTGGTCTTAGGCGACCCTAGTGAAAGAGTTGTTCGACTCCCAAAGGGGTTGTGAACCCCAGGTTGAGAACCGCTGCTCTATTCACTGTGCCACCTAGCCAGCTCTATAGTTCAAGTCTATCTTTTGTGTTTTGATTAGTTTATTTATTTTTAGTTTTCAACAATCACTTTTATAAGATTTTGAGTTCTAAATTTTCCTCCTTCTCCTCCCTCTTTCCCAAGATGGCATGCAATCTGATAGAGGTTATACACATATAATCATATTAAACATATTTCCACATTAGTCATGTGAAAGAATAAGAACAAAAGGGAAAAACCATGAGGAAAAACATACAAACAAACAAAAAACTGAAAATAGTATGCTTTAATCTGCATTTAGACTCCATAGTTCTTTCTCTGCTTATGGATAGCATTTTCCATCATAAGTCTTTTGGAATTATCTTAGATCATTAAATTGCTGAAAAGAGCTAAGTTTATCAAAGTCTGTCACACAGTGTTGCTCATACTGTGTACAATATTCTTCTGGTTCTGCTCACTTTACCCAGCATCAGTTCATGTAAATTTTTCCAGGTTTTTCTGAAGTCTTCTGCTCATCATTTCTTATAGTACAATAGTATTGCATTACATTCATATGCAACAACTTTTTTAGCCCTTCCCCAGTTGATTGGTACCCTCTCTACTTCCAGTTCTTGACCACCACAAAAAGAGCTGCTATAAATATTTTTGTACGTGTGGGTCCTTTTCCCTTTTTTATGATCTCTTTGGCATACAGACCTAGTAGTGGTATGGCTGAATCAAAGGGTATGCAGAGTTTTATATCTCTTTGGTCATAAGTCTTTATCTTTTGTAAAACCTATTGTAAAAGGCTGATTTTTATGTCCCTAGTTCCTCCCCTCTCTTCAATTCATCCTTCCCACAATTGTTTTAGCAACATGGTTCACTCCTCTGTTCAAATACCTTCAATACCTCCCCATTTTCTTTTTTTTTTTTGCCTGTCAGAAATGTCATTTATTACAGAGGTCAGAAGAGTGATCACAAGGGACAGTCACTGTGGGGGTAGGGGGAAGATCAGGGCTCCAACACTGATTGGAGGAGAAGGATTCAAGGCTGGGGGAAATCAGGGAGGGGGTGCCCATGTGCCCCAGCCCCATCTAATGCCTTCGGATAGAGGGGTCCCTCTGCCTGCCAAGCCTCCCTCCTGCTTCCAGTTTTAGGAGGGGGCTGGGGAGAGGGTGTAGTGTTAGGGCTGAGGCTGGGGAGGAGGGGGAGGAAGGGTCCCCCTCTTTCACTTGCACTCACAATACTGATCTCCTGGAGGGTGAGAGGAGGCAGGCATCCTCCTCCCCCGCCCCCGCCCAGTTATAGGAAGAAGGGATTAGTGTTTGGGGGTGGGGGTCCTGGAGGCATCATGGACCTCCCCATTTTCTAAAGGATGTAATACAAGCTCCATGTTTTCCCATGTTCTTTTTACTACTTCACAATGGTAAATTGCTTTCTATACAATAAAACTGTGATATTTCAATATTTAATGTAAAAGCTTTAACATTTAATCCTTTAATTAACAAACATTTTTAAATGCCTACTATGGACAAATGCTAGTGATATATAAATGAATGGCCATAGATTGTGAGCTCATGGAGGGCAGGGACTGCTTCATTGTTGCTTCTGAATCCACTGACACATAGTAGGTACTATGTACAAGTACTAATGCTCATTGCATTTTAAAATTTCCAAAGTACTTAATACATATTACAGTTTTCCCTTGCATATCTTAGGGGTTAAATGCACAACATCTCCATTATCTGGTAAATCCACAAAAATTTTTTTGACCCTCCCTTTGTACCAGAGAAGTCTGATTTTTTTTCTTTTTCTTCTATGGTATGTTTACAGCATTAAAAGATAAAATTTGTTGATATTATACAACACTATACATATATTTTATGCATTTCTGAGTTTCTAAACTTTTTCTGTGTCCTCTACTGGCCTTCACCTGTCATTTGCAGCTTCTGCAAAACTCCCAAAAAATTACCATTTAATTTCTTATGTCGACTCGTGATGTACGGAAGCCATAATGGGGAAAGACACAATGTGAAAAGAGTAACTCTACTTCATTTGATCCTCACAACAACCTTGCAAGGTAGATGCTCTTGTTATCACCATTTTACAGATGATGAAACTGATAAGGATGCTGATTCACTGATGAAATCTCACATAGTCCCCACCTTTCAGGATTTTGCATTCTATTAGGGGTTAGGTGGGTTACAAAACTTTCAAATTAATTATTTAATTACAGCTATCCTTTGACACAAAATGGAATAGAGTAACCAGAGATAACCATGGTACTTTCTGGGGGTCATTGTGAGACTCTAATAAGACACTACGCATAAATAACTTTGTCAGATTAAGTCATATGGTATTGTGTGTTAGTATTAATGAAGGGATTTGTTACTGGAATAATTTGGCCCCAGAAGTTGCACAAAGGAATTGGAGAGTATTTACCCAATGGATTTGAATGTGACACATGTAACATCACCTTGCTCAGATATCCATAGATGGAATAGGAAGCTTCGCTAACATTTGTCTGAACTCCCTTCATCTCCTCAGCTATGAGAGCTAATAATTACTATAGACAAGGCATACTTCAGTTAGGCAAGGTGCTTTGGAATCATAACATATTACATATTTCCACTTCATTTCTCAAAGGTTTCTCCTAACAGATTTTCAGAAGAGGCATTGGAAAGAAATGCATGTTGCCTGACTTTACCAGAAGAAATGAAATTTTGTTGGATCCAATTTCTTCAATAATTTTTTGGTACATCACCTCTCAATACTGAGTTTCCCTCCTCCTATTTCCTAGAATCAACTTTTATCCTTCAGTCAAAGTTAGGAATCTACTGAACCTCCTTTCTTTGAGCATGGACCAATAGGTCAATTATCCTCATTAAAAATAGCATCTCAATCTCTAATTTCAACCACATTGTTGTCATTATATTAGGTTTTGGAGGGCTAATCATTGTAGAATGGATAGCTTTCTAACCGGAGACATACAGCCATCACTTGAGTCACAAGCGTTTATATATTTTAAGCCACATAGTTGGTCACAAAACAAGTCCATCTTTGTTCATCTGCCCCTAGGCCCAGTGGGAATCAGATGTGCAGAATGCACAGGGGCCCAGAAAGCCAGACTGTGAGAATTGAGGTGTATAGGATGCTCTCCTCTGGTAAGCTGTGGAAAGATCCTCTGTAGCTTAAGCCCCATTCTTTCCCTTAAAGGATGAATGGGTGTTATAAATCCCCAGGATTCAATAAAAACATTTATAGCTTTAGTACAGCAGAGCATCCACCAGCCAATTCTGGGGTTTTACTGTGTTTGTCTTTAGCAGAAACCCATGTGAAATCTCAAATGTTCCCTTTATGGGTTCTTTTGTTACGGACACATGTTTTTAGTTACATTAGTGGTGGTTCAATCTGGAAAAGAGATCTGTAATTAGACTCTCTGCTTTTTGATGTAAGAAAAAAAGGTTAGCACATTTCCTACCATCTTTTCCCTGCAAATATCTTGTACCTCTGAGGATTGTGACCCAGTAATACAGCTTCTATGATCCTCTAGTGAAGTTTCACACCTACCACCACTTTATTAGGCCCCTAGAGGCCCAGGGAATTTGATTCTCCTCCTCAGAACTCAGGAGGGTAGTCACTTACATTGTAGACTTCAATAGGACTTAACACAGTCAAGAGCTTCTGTCAGCTCTGAGGAGTAAAGTAGGTCAGCTAATGCCATTATTTTATAGATGAGAACATGGAGAAATGGAGATGGGAGGTGAGTTGGCCAAGGTAGCAAAGTGAGTCAGGACTAAGACAAAAATCTCCTGCCTCATAAGCCAGGCATTTTTCTATGAGAGCAGGGACTTTTAACCAGTAGTCGAGGTGACAATAACCTGGCTAAGTCCTGAGAAACCCTGACTTTGCTCAGATTCAGCTCAAGTAATATCTTCCACATGAAGCCTTTTCTGCTCCCCTTAGATATTAATGCCCTCCCTGACCAAACTATCCCACACAATTCAATCAGTTTACCAGGCTCTGTACTAAGCAATGGGGATACAATTAATGAAAAGAAGACAGTCCCTGCCCAATTGGTAGATGAACATGCAGCCTCCCCCATTAGATTGTAACTCCTTGAAGCCAGGGAGTGTTTCACATTTGTAGTTTCATTCCCAACACTTAACACAATGCCCAGCAATAATAGGAGCTTTAAAAACAAAACAAAAACCACTTTCGTTTATTGAAACAGCAAGAGTAGGTGAATGGCAGAATTATCAAACTTTTACTATTCCCTAATATAACATATTGGCATAGGTGTTTACCTTTGGGTTCACAAACCCTAAGGGGTCCATGAAAAGATTTCAGGGGTTCTATGAATTTGGATGGGGGAAAAAATTATACCTTTTTTTTCCACTGAGCTTTGTTTTTTCTTTGTTAAGTCTCTATTTTATTTTATGCACTTAAACAAGCTTGGAGTTTATAGATTTCATTAAACTGCGAAGTGGATCCAGGACACAAAAAAGGGTTAAAAACCCCTCACTAAGAGGGGCAGTATGGTTCAATGAGACAAAGAATGCACTGCTACTGTAAGGTTGGCCTGACTTTGATAGTAACGATGGAGAGGGGATCAGAAGACCAGGTCTTTAGGATCTGGAACCCAAAAAGGAGAGGCCCTTATATTTTCCCACGTGATCCAGGTCCCTGGCATTCCCCTGGGGCACCCAGCCCTTCCCAGTTAATAATCCTTTTGTGGTGATTGTTGCCTGAACCCCAAATCAACCCCTCCCTTCCGCCTGGCCCAGAACCCTGGCTTTTGCCTGGGGCACCCAATCCTTCTAGGTATTTCTCTGTTACCTCCCAGTCACACCAGACTACTTAGCAATTCCTAGATCCTTCCCACAGGTTTTCTGTAGATAAGGTCCATCTTGTCCCCCCATTAAATTGCTCAGATTCCTTAAGAGTCTAGCCAATGGTTCAGATTCACTCTGGCCAGCTTGTCAATATAAGCTTCACAAATGCTCAGATCCCTTAAGAATCTGGCCAAAAGGGCCTTATCCCTGGCTGAAAGAAATTCAGCTTGAGTTGAATTCATTCAAGGTAGAATCTGTGCCACTTTCCCTTGCCCTCTGGTGTATCAGAACCTCTAGACTTCGAAATGAGAAGGGGAGGTGGAATAGAAGATAAAAGAAGAATAATGGAAAAGTAGGAAGAGACTCTCTTCCAATTCCTAAGTTATTTTTTATGGGCCTTTATGTAAGTACCTTTTCCAGCATTCCTCCATTTATCCATAACTTCCATAACATCCATAACATCATAACATACACCACCCCCCCCATTGACAGGGTAAGGTAAACAGTAAAGCAATTTCATATAAGCAACAAAATTTTTCCACTATCATTGCTAACAAAAATTAATGCAAAAAAAATAAACCAGAAATTTTCCAAAAAAAATATCTAGCAGCGGAATTGTTTAGAGTCAGAGTAAGTTGCTATGCTGAAACAATATTGATTTTGTTATTATCATTTTAAAATATTATTAATAATACGTGCCCCAATTTTCCTGGAAAAGATAAACATATTGGTATAAAATATGCAAGAAAAATATAATAGAGTCTTACTATTCAAAAAAATAGCAGTTTGGTGTAATTCAGGAAGGACCATTCTCGGAGTCAAGAATACCTGTGTTCAAGTACTACCTCTGATAGCTGTGTGACCCTGTGTGACCCTGGACCAAGTCATTCCTCAGTACCCCGTTCCCCTTGCAACTAAGTCTAAACTATAGGTAACATACCAATCTATAATTTACCAATCTGTATCAGTAGAGGGTGTCTCCACATTTAGAGTTTCCTATACTCAAAGAAATTCCATGTCTGGATTTCTTACCCTTTCCATAAAAAAAATTATGAATATATTTTTTTCTATTCCACAAAGAAATAAGGAAGTTTGAATCACACTTTGTAAAAGAATAGCTCAAATGAGGAAAATGCTTTGTTAACAATGGTGAGTTAAGTACTTAAAAGTGATAAAATAGTTTTTGTAGTATAGAATTGCCTAATGATTGAACACCCTCAGACCCTAAACGCCTCAGTCTTCTGTTTTCATTTATTCTATCTGTAGTTAGAAACCCCCCCCCAATCATGAAGTGTTAAATATACTGAAAGAGATTACCTAGCAGTGCACTATTCTTTCTTTATTATGATGAAGATAAACTCTTCTTGATATTTCCATGGCTTATGAGAATCTCCTGAAATCTTTGTAAAGGATAACAGCTATCAGGGAAACACTACTTTTGAAGCATGTAGGCACCATGAAGCTCTCTAGCACAAGCCTACTTTTAGCAATACTCAGCCACAAAAGAAGCACTGAGACACATCTTAAGCATTGCTTAAGTGTTTACTATGGTTCAGACTCTGTTTTAAACTGGGGTGATAAAAAAGGGCAAAAATCATTCTTACCTTCAAGAAGTTTACATTTTGTAACAATCATCTAATGACTTTTTAGTTTGGTTTTGTTGAGCAGCAGAGTGAGCAGCAGAAAATTATTTCTCCTCTCAAAACAATGACCCAAGCAATTCAATTGGTCAACATACCCTTTCTGTTCCAGCTTTTTTACATTGATCAATTGACTAGTATGCTTTTACTAAGTAAGTGCCTACTATATACAAGGCTCAGAATCAAGCTTCTTTCGAATACCCAACTACCCATAAATACAGTTCATTAAACCCCCATTGAGGAGTCCAAATTAGTTGGGGGGAAAGTAAAATAATTATTTATTGACATTCAAAGATCTTATATTTTACATCTTTAAAAACATTTTAATATATAATATGACCTCTTTTTGCTGTAGTCATTTGCTTTACATGATTTGTCACAGAATTCCCAAAAGTCTAATAGTACTATAAGGCATACTTGTCATGTTGGCTATGTCTTTGAAGAACAGAGCATTTCCCAAATCTTGATTATTTCCCAGAGGTTATGAATGGGACCACTGAAGCACATCTGTCTCCATCTCCTGGATAAGTGTCTTAACTTTTCGTGACACATGGCATGGTGCAATGTCATGCTGCAATATTCCATCCCTATTTGAGAACTTCTGGGATTCAGGGAACATTCTGCTTCGTCGTATTTAAGTCTCTTTGTTTGAGTTCATAATTCCCTCAATAAAGAAAATATCTCTAAGACCACCAGAAGTAAAACAGTTTTGGATGACTGTTTAGGAGATTCCTAGATCTTAGAGGTTACCCTGAACTTCTTCTGATAATGTTATAAAATCAACAGGCATTTATTAAGTGCCTTTCACTGACTTTCTCTCATGCCTAGAATTCTCTCTTTTCTTATCGTTGACTCCTCAGTTCCATGGATTTCACAAATATCGGCTAAAATTCCATCTTCTATTAAGAAGTCTTCCCCATTCCCCTTAAGGTAGTAACTTTCCTTTGCTACTTATCTCTGATTTATTTTATTTATGTTCACAAACACATACATACTTGCAAGAAAAGTGATGCCTCTATGGAACAAATCATTTTAATACATACACTATTGTGCTAATCAAGGTTTTCAGATGATGTTATTGAGAAACTTGTTGTCCCTGTTTTTCCATGGTTGTTTGTAAAAAACCAACTATGTACAAATGATATGCATATAGATATATGTATGTATATATGTTATATTTATGTAGAAAGTACATACACATATGTGTGTGTGGTTTGTAACATGGTTTATATATAGATATACATGTGTGTTTAGATAAATGAATGAATAAATGGACAGACAGATGAATGAATGAATGAATGTATGGTTTATGCATAGTTTCACATTCTATATTATGACCTCCTTGAGAATAGGAACTGTCTTTTGCCTCTCTTTGTATCCCCAGTTCTTAGCTAATAGTAGCTGCTCACACCTTTTCACCCAGCAATATAGCTACTACGTCTATGACCAAAAGAGATTAAAGAAAAAGGATCTATAGATACAAAAATATTTATGGGAACTCCTTCTCTGGTGGTAAAGAACTGAAAATCAAGGGGATGTCTATCAATTGGGCAATGGCTGAAAAAAGTCATGGTATATGTATGTGATAGAATACTATGATGCTGTAAGAAATGATGTAGGGGATGATTTCAGGGGAAAAAATACTGTACAACTGTATGAATGAAGGCAAAGTGTAGTAAACAGAACAAGAAAAACAGTCTATGTAACAATATGAATGTTATCAATTTTAAAAGACTTAACTGTCTTTTAAATAACACAACTGTCCGCCACAATTCCAAAAGACTCATTGTGAAACATACAATTCATCTCCAGATAGAAAATTGATGGACTCAGTGTGCAGAATGATGCATGTTTTTTCCTTCTTTTTTCTTGCTTAAAAAAAAGACTAATGTAGACATTTGTTTTACATGTTTAAACATATTTGTAATGGGTTCTTTTCTTCTCATTGATTGGAGGAGGAAGGAAGGGATGGGATAGAATTTAGCACTGAAATGTAAAAGAAAAAAATCTCTCTCTTTTTAAAAAATTAAGCTTGTACCAAGTAATTCACACACTACTCTGCTTAGGTCTGGCATTATTCTAGGCTCTGGGGGTACAAAAATCATGATGAAATTGTTCTTAACATCAGAGTTATTAAAAACAAGGGACACATAACTTGAATGATTATACAATTTTGTGGAGTCACCTTTTCCATGAAGCCTTCCAATATTCCCCACCTTCTACCTCCTGATAATAAGCTGATCTTCTAAGTCTCTCAAATTATAATGTATTATGCTTAAAATGGATGGTTTTCTTAATCTCATGTTGGATAAGGACCTTAAAGCAATGACATCTTGTTTCATCAGTGTCCACAATTGCTGGCACAATATCATTTACTGTACAAAGAGCATCTGTTGAGGCGAACTGATAAATAAAACTTCCATACGAACTAGTGGTCTAAGTTTATAATTTTCTTCCAAAGATGCAAAGTGACAGTTGTGTGAATTTCCATTCACCTACATTTGATTAGTGCCAAGACCTTCAACCCTTCCTCCAATGTCCCAGTGAACCTAGAGAAAAGGACTGTCCACCTTGCATTTTCTTTACCGAGGATTAATGGGCAGAAATCTTCTATTTATTCTTTTCTTTTTAAACAAAAAATAACACATAAAGCTTGCGGATTGAGACATACTCCATGTAAATGCAATAAATCAAATCCCTAGTGCTGTTTAGTGTTCTAAAGAGATTTTTTTTTGCTTTCTTTAGAATAGGTAAATTAAATGGCTTAAAAAATAGCATAGGGCAGTCTTTTTAGAAGACTGGAGATACTCTCTTTGCCAGGTCACAAACAGAACAGCAATGGCAGAATGAATCATTTTACTTTATAAAATGAAAATGCTACATTAGGGAATAATAAAAGAAATCTAGGGTTTAGGACAGGGGAATAATGTTCTGTACATATTGGACAAACTCACTAGAAATGGCTGAGATTTCCTGTGGTCTCTTCCCTAGTTTAATCCATGACTATATTTGCCTACTTACTGTTTGGTTTATAGTTTAAATTTGAGAGCTACTAAAAAAAAAAACAAGGACATTGCTGTAGTTTTGGTCCCTCTTTATTCTTTTGATGTATACTGAACTTGGATCAGAAATGCAAAACTCAAAACCACATCGTCTGATTGTTCTATTTCTCTATTCACATAATTCACAGGATTAAGGACCTAACATGTAGAAAATATGGAAATTAAACCTGCTTGATGTGTTTTTAAAGTTTGTAAATATGAAATTTAATGCAAAAACACTGAATTCCTAAAATGTGTAGGAGATACAATGAAATTAAAAAACTGAAAAAATGGAAGAGGAAAAACTTAGGAGAATTATGTAGAGTTTACCCTTTTAACAAAGCATCATAAATTCCCAATGGATGAATGTAGTGATTAGAAAACACATATTCCCTTTTACTGAAGTTTCAAATGCCCCCAAAACAAACCTCAGTGTCTATAACTAATGGTTTGTTGCACCTTGAAACCATGAAATTTGAACCTCGGTTTTCTTGACTCTAACGTCAGCACACTGTCTTATATGCCAAACTATTTTGGTATATTATTATTAATGTAATAATTTTTATAATTATAGAACCATAATAAAATGTACATTTTGAGATTTGTTTTACCATTGTTCTTAGACCTTTGATCTCATTGCAGAGGGAAATAATGGTGAGGAAACTCCTCTTACCAATGGGACAGATTCCTAAATGCTCTTCAACTGCATTCTCAGAGATTTGCCTAGAGGATTAAGTGGTTAAGTGACATGCCCAGGATCAAATAATCACTGAGTATCAGAGATAGGACTCAAACACAATTCCTCCTAATAAATAGGTTTAAATATGTATTGATTATATGTAATATAAGAATCCACAATATACTGCATATTCTTATATATTAAACTATTATAATTTATTCTCATGTGTATTATTTTATTACAGAATTTGTATTCTTTTAAACAAAATTATATTAGGCCATATAAATGTATTTAGCATTTGTATAGAATTAAAAGATCTCAAAGTGGGTCAATATGAACTTTTTCTTTTTTTAACTTATTTATTTTTAACTTTTCATCATTTACTTTTTATAAGATTTTGAGTTCTAAATTCCCTCCCTGCCCTCCCCAAGATGCCATGTAATCTGATATAGGCTATACATGTACAATTATATTAAACATATTTCCACATAGTCATGTTGTAAAAAAAAATCAGAACCAAAGGTGAAAACCATAAGAAAGAAAAAAAGAAGACTAAAGTGCTCCCTAGGACCACCACCCAAGACCATGATCGGGATGCAGGCCATTCAACACAAGAGCCCTTTACCTTTGGTTAATCACTTTTGCCCCCCTGCTATCCACAGGCCAGGAGCTCTGAAGCAGCTGGGTTGGGCTCCTTTTTTCCCCAAAAAATTAGCTTGAATTCCACTGACCTTTCTCTTAGCCTTGTTTCTTCTGTCTTGATAAATGTGGAGATTGTTCCAGGTGCCATCAATCTACTCTATTGTAGACTCCAGCAGCAGATTCTCCCCACCACCCTGGGTCCAGGCAGTAGTTTTGGGCTGGGCTGGCCTCGGCTCCCAGCCTGCCACTATGAGCCCCACCTGCCGAGCTGCCTTCAGCCAGAGAAGTGTTTTCTGTATTTTTGTGAGTTTTGGAGCCCTAAAATTTGTTTAGAGTCATATTTTCTGGGTATTTAAGGTGGCTGTGTGGGAGCTGCAAAACTTTTCTGCTTCTATGCCACCATCTAGGCTCTGCCCCTTGATAATTTCTTGAAAGATGTTGTCTAAGTTCTTTTTTTAGCATGGCATTCAGGTAGTCCAATAATGTTTAAGTTATCTTTCCTGTATCTATCTTATATTTTTTTCATTCTCTTGGCTATGTCTCATAAAGTAATTAGCTTCTATTTACTCCATTCTAATTTTTAAGGAATTATTTTCTTCAGTGAGCTTTTGGACCTCCTTTTCCATTTGGTCAATTAAGCCTTTTAAGGCATTCTTCTTATCATTGGCTTTTTGGACGTCTTTTACCATTTTGTCTAGTCTATTTTTCAAAGTGTTATTTTCTTCATCATTTTTTTGTGTTTTTCTCCTTTACCAAGTTGTTGACTTGTTTTTCATGATTTTCATGCATCACTGTCATTTCTCTTCCCAATTTTCCCTCTACCTGTCTTACTTGATTTTCAAAATCCTTTATGAGCTCTTCCATGGCCTGCAACCAACTCCTATTTTCTTGGAGGCTTTGAATGTAGGAGCTCTGACTTTGTTGTCTTCCTCTGGGTATGCATTTTGATCTTCCTTGTCACCATTTCCCAGCCTATCAATTGACTTTTAACTCTTTGTTAAAGTAGGGCTCGATTCCAAGATGGAGGGCACACTGTCCAAAGCTTCAGGCATTTTGTGTAGCTTTCAGTTCTTCCAAGGTGGTATGACCTAAGGAGAAATGTTTACTACTCTTCTGGTGTGTGAGCAAACACAAGCACTCTTTTTGGCCCTGGAAATGTGAGAAGTGTCCCTGGTCTACTGAAGCTCTAATGTCTACTGTTCTAGTGTTCCTTCTCTCCCTGGAACTTCTACCCAAGACTGCAACTAGGATCCTAGAATAGGCAAAGTGACATAGTCCTTCCTCAGTGTGAGCAAAGAAACCCCTGTAATCTCCTTCTGACCAGTTGTTCAACACCCTTACTCTCAGTGGGCTGAGAGGTCTGGAAGCAGGTGCTCCTGCTGCTGCTGAATCTGTCATTTATAAGGCCTGCCCCTGGTTTTCTGGGTCAAGGGCTATGCTGGCTCAGCCTTTGGTAGACTGTACTCCACTCTCACCCTGGTGGAACAGATCTTTCCTGCAGACTTTCCACGTTGTCTTGGGCTGGAAATTTGTTTCACTCCAACTTTTTGTGTGTTCAGTGGCTCTAGAATTTGTTTACAGTCATTTTAAAAGATATTTGGAGGGTTTAGGGGGAGAGCTCAGGTGAATCCCTGCCTTTACTTCTCAATATTTCTTAAGAGGACATTTTCCACTTTAAGAGAACCACAGGAATAGAACAAGACATTACTATCATGCAAATTCGGAAAATTTTATTCATTTATTCATTCATTCATTTACTTGTGTGTTTGTTTGTTTGTTTGTTTATTTGTTGGAAAATTATCAGGTGGTTTTAAAATTATCAAGTGAACACCAGCAAAAATGGCAGATTAGAAGGAAGCAATACCACTCAGTTCTTCTCATAACTACTCCAACAAAGATCTAAGAGGGCAAGATTGAATGGTGAAGGAGAAAGATGGACAGAAAGCACAGTGGATTGTCCTTCCAGCCCAACATCAAGGGGCCAGGGCAGGAACTGTGGATTAAGGATCAGAGTCTCAGTCCTAAACTGTAAACAAAGCCCTGGCATAATTCCTCCAATCCCATAAAGGGATATTGGACTACACTTCCAGGTTCAAAACAATGGTTGGCCAACAGTGAATACATTAGCTTGAACGTAATTCAGAATCACTGATTTAGTGTCCAAACCCAGAAAATGAGTAAGCAGACAACTCTATCACTCTACACCTATGGAAGCTAGTTGATAGGTGCTAGGGCTAACCTACTTGAATTTCACACAGGGACATGTCAACAGCTGTGTTGTGTAGACCCAAAATGGGTTCTGGAGTCCAGAAAGCCTACGAGGGCAGCAATATGACCATGCTCTATGTGAGACCAAACAGGGTCCACTGAAAGTTGATAGCTGTCTGGTCTGTCACCTCTATATCACTTGAAGAAAACAGAACTCAATATCTGGAGAGGGTAGTGAAAGGATCACAAATAAGAAAGGTCAGAATTATATAAGGTTACAGTAGGCCTTCTAGAAATAGTCAGAGGCTACACTAAACTAAATGAGACTGGAAAAATGAGTAAACAAAATGAATATAAAATGTTAGTATGATTATAGGGGTCTGCAAGATACAAATGTAAAAGTAGAAAACATCAAAACATTTGCAAAAAAAGGATGAAGAAAGGGGGGTGGGAAGCAACTTTGGCATGTGGTCAATTAGAAATACTAGAAGAAATTATGAAGAGTTTTTAAGAGTTAGAATGATATTATGAATGAAATTAGAGATCTAAAGAAAAGAAATGAAAAAAATGAGAACTTTAGAAGAAAGATTTAGAAGGAGGATCAACAATTTAGCAAGGGACAAAACCTTACCAATGTAACAGATTCCTTAAAAATTAGAATAGAGCAAACAGAAGTTAATAATTCCATGAAGCAACCAGAAATATTAAAACATAGTTAACTACATTTATAAAACTGATTGAAAAAAATAGAAGAAAATATAAGCTATCATACATATCAAAGACAACTGACGGGAGAAACTCATAAAGGAGAGATCATTTAATAATCATTTAAATACATGAAAGCTATATCAAAAGGGGTGGTTTACTGGATATTACATTTTAAGAAATCATCAAAGAGAATTGCTTATACATATTATTAGAACAAGAGAACAAAGTGAAAATATACAGAATCTACTAATCAACTCCTGAAAGGAATTCCAAAATGAAAACACTCAGGGAAAAAAATACCCAAAACATAATAAAAATCCAGAGTTTCCAAGTCAAGGAGAAAATATTTTAAGGAGATGGAAAGACTACATGTATCAAAGAAACTTGATTATATTATGTTCACACAAGATTTAGCAGCTACCATTATAAAGAGAAAACAAAACAACAGCCAAAACAAACAACTGCCTTATTGTAATCCTAAAAAGGAAAAATGGACTTTTAACAAAAACTTCCATTTATCTTCTTGAAAATACCAGAGCTGATTAAATACTTTGAAATATAAATACAGATTTTAAGAGAACCCTAAAGGATAATGAGCAATTGGAAAGGACCTTCTTTATAATAGTAAAGTGGGAGTGGGGAATACAAAGACCTCTTCAGAATTCTAATTTTATCAGGAGTCATAAAAGGAGTCAAAAAAGACAAAGGGCCTGGAAGCACTTTTTATGTTCTGATGATCTGAAAAGAAGAAAAGGAAGGGAAAGAGATGGTAGAAAATATACGCAAAGTAAAAGGGGAATAAAAATGGATAGATTTATCTAATATAATCTGGGTACACAAATAGAAGTCACACATGCACAGAAATCACAGAGAGAGAGAAATCAGGCACAGTGAAACACTGAACTTAACATTCCCATTAAGTGGATTCCTATACATAATCTTTTATTCTTACAAAACCCATACAATAGTATAACCTTCTTGTTATACATTGTTTCCCTACATATAAATATTAAAACCTTGATATTTTGCTGGGGTGGGAAGAAAGAAGGAATAAGTGATGGTTTTGAAGATTGCAAAACCCTTGATTGGGCATTGTATACATACTCTAAAGCTATTATGTAATTATTCCCAAGTAAAATTGCTGCATTGTTTTAGAACTCTTTCTTAATTGAAAATAGACTTACTTATTTGAAAAGATAATTTCCAATGGAATATTGTACTGTAAGTGGAAATTCTAGGGCCTAAGACATATTTGTCTTAGAAACAGACAGCCTTGGGGGTTAGAGCCAAGATGGTGGTACAGAAGCAAGAGAATCCCGCAGCTCCCCCACAACCACCTCAAATCCCCGTAAAATATGACTCAAAACAAATTTTAGAGCTCCAGAACTCACAAAATTACATAAAAATACATCTCCCACTGAAGGCAGCTTGACAGGCAGGACAGGAAGGGCTCATCACAGCACACTGGGAGCAAAAACCAGCCTGGCCTGAAACAACAGCTTGGCCCCGGAGTTGCCAGGACAAGCCATGTCTGGAGTCTTCAGGAGAGTGCATCACCAGCAGTTGTGGCAGTTTCCAGAATTATCAACCCATAAGAAACAAGAACTAAGTGAAAAGTCAGTGGAACTCGGTTAAATTAAGGGAAGAAAAACAGGTCCAACCAAACTGCCTCCAGGGCAAGGAAGCAGTAGAAGGGGCAGCTGCTTCCACGTGGCTACTTCAGAAGCTCCTGGCCTGCAGAATGCAGGGAGGCCAAACAATCATTCAGAAGCTAAGTGTTCTTGCCTTGAGCTTCCTGGATCTAGATCGTAGTCTTGGGTGGTGGTCCTGGGGTGCATTTTCAGTGAGACAAAGCTTGTGGGAGCTGCAGCAGCCTCCTAATAGCCCTGGCAGCTGGGAAAACCCCAGTGATTTGGGACAGAGCTTTCCCCTCTGGAAGCAGAGTTCTACTTAGCCCAAACGTCAATTAATTGACTGGCAATATGAGCAAGCAAAGAAAGCAAAGCAAGCCCAAGAATCCAAATTTAGATTCCATTTTTGGAGACCAAAAGGATCAAAGCACAGAATGGGAGAAAGAACAAAGTCAGAACTCCCACACCAAAAGCTTCCAATAAAAACTATTGGCTGGTTACATGCAGTAGAGGAGCTAAAGAGGCATTTTGAAAATCAAATACGAGAAGTGGAGGAAAAATTGGGAAGAGAAATGAGAATGATGCAAGAAAATCATGAAAAGAGAGTCAACAACCTGACTGAAAAAAATAACACCTTAAAAATAGATTAACTTAAATGGCAAAAAAGACCCAAAAAGCCAATGAGGAAAAGAATGCCCTAAAAAGTCAAATTTGCCAGATGGAAAAAGAATCTCAAAAGCTTTCTGAAGAGAACAATTCCTTCAGAATTAGAGTGGAGCAAATGGAAGCAAATAACTTTATGAGAAATCAAGATACTATTAAACAGATCCAAATAAATGAAAGAATAAAAGGCAATGTGAAATATCTCCTTGGAAAAAACTACTGACCTGGAAAATAGATCCAGGAGAGACAATTTAAATATTAATGGACTACCTGAAAGCCGTGATCAGAAAAAGAACCTAGAAAGCATCCTTTGAAAAATTCTCAAGGAAAATTACCCTGATGTTTTAGAATCACAGGGCAAAATAGAACTTGAAATAATTCACTGATCACTTCTTGAAAAAGATCCCCAAAAGAAAACACCTAGGAATGTGAAAGCTACGTTCCAAATTCCCCAGATCAAGGAGAAAATATTACAAGCTGCCAAGAAGAAACAATTTGGATGCTGTGGAAACGCAATTAGGATAACCCAGAATCTAGCAGCTTCTACATTAAGGGATCAAACATTTTGGAATATGTTATTCCAGGGATCAAGGGAGCTAGGATTTAAACCAAGAATCACCTACCCAGCAAAACTGAGTATAATGTTCCAGGGGAAAATATGGTCATTCAGTGAGGTGGAGGACTTTCAAGCATTCTTGCCAAAAAAAAACCAGAACTGAAAAGAAAATTTGACACCAGATACAAGAAGCACAAGAAGAGAAACCTGGGAAAGAAATCATAAGGAACTTATCAAAGTTGAACTATTTACATGCCAACCTGGAAAAACAATAACTGTAACTTAAGAAACTTTTCTCAGTATGAGGATAGGTGAAGGGAAGACAAATGTGTGTTTATATGTGTGTGTGTGTGTGTATGTGTCCACATATGTCTATATTAGGAGGGTATATATATATATATATATATATATATATATATGCGTATGAATACATATCTGAGTATGTGTATATATGTGTACATAGAGGGGCACCAGGGCAATTGAATAGGAAGGGACGATACTTTAAAAGGTGAAATTGTGAGGTGGGAGAGGAATAGAATGAGAGGAGACAGGGAGAGACAAAATGGGGTTAATCGTCTCATATAGAAGAGTCAAGGGATAACTGTTACAGTGGAGGGGAAGAACAGGAAGGCAAAAGGGAAAGGGTCAACCATACTCTCATTGAATTTGGCTTAGAGAAGGAATGACATAAAACTATAAACTAGGTATCTTGCCACACAAGAGAGTAGGGGGGATGGAGATGAAAGGGGTGATGATGGAGGGGGAGTGGGGGAAGGGTGGCTGGAAGCACACACTTCTGGACAGGGACAGGGACAGGGTAGAGAATAGAACAAAGGGAAGTCAGGATAGGAAGGAGGGACATATAATCAGTCTCTCATAATATGTCCATTGTGGAGATGCTCTTTGTAACTACACATGTACAGCCTGTATTGAATTGCTTGTCTTTCCAGTGGGGGTGGGTGATGAGGGATGAGGGGAAAGAATCTAGAATTCAAAGTTCTATAATCAAATGTTAAAAATATATATGTATATGTATATATATGTACATATATGCATTATATATATGTATAATTATTATTATCAACTGCATGCAACTGGTAGCTAAGATATACAGACACTGGGGTAGGGAGACCCATTTTGCACTACTGGAAAGTCAGAGGGGTGATGGGGGAAGATGTAGGAGAGAGAAGACTGGGGGAGGGGTTATACAGTGGGATGCCTATTTTGGGGTGGTGGATGAGGGAAAGATGGGGAGAAAATTTGTAACTCAAAATCTTGTGTAAATGAATGATGTAAACAATAAAAAATAAAATGAAATGAAATGAAAACAAAACAAAAAAAGAAATGGACAATCTTTGTAGAAGGAGCTCTACCTTAGGGCTGGCATATCAAGGCTGTGATGATGTTGATGTTGATGTTGCCACTATTGTTATCAAGAAAATTCAAAGATTATTTATTTACTGGCTCAAAAAATGTTTTCTATACATTATCTTATTTGATTTGATAAAAAAAGAACAATCTTTTTTAAAATTGATTTGTTTACAAGATTCAGTTCCTCAATCTCTTGAGTTTCAAATTTTCTCCCCTCCCTCTCTCCTTCACCATGGGGCATGCAATCAAGTATAGGATCTGCAAAAACTTTCACACTGGACATTAGCCTGGTTGTATAGAAGGGCTGTAACCAATGGAGTGAACAATGGGAAAAAAGAAAGAAAATCAAACATGGAAAAGAACGATAGTGTGTAGATTGCTCCAGTCTCCATTTAAACTCTGTTCTTTCTAGATCTTTCTCTGAATGTAGATATCTCATTCCATCCTTCTCAGAACAGTCTTTAGGAAGAATATCTATGTAATCTTGGGGAAATAAATTAATTTTCTGGGTCTCTGTCCCCTCCTGTCAAATGAGGCCATTGGACCAGATGGTCTTGAAGTTCCTTCCCAGTTCTGAATCTATAATCCTAGATAGATTATGAAAATTGTAATAGCACCATTTGTCAAATAACAAAAGTGAAACTGAAAGTGGGTAACTGATTTTCTCAAGGTTACACTGTTTATAAATTGCAGAAGTAGGATTCAAATGTAGATCTTCTGAATTCAAGCCCAGTGCTTTTTTCCACTAGCATAAACTTTCTAATGAGAGACTGTGACTGTCACTACACCCACAACTACTCTAAACTTTTCTTTTGGGGTCTCCAGATCTGATCACCTCCCCAGGATTTCAAAACTTGTCTTTAACAATGACAAATTCCATTTCTAGACAAGTGAGCAACCTACATTTCTATGCACAAACAGGCTTTTGATGCAATGTCCACATTCATTACGCCATACTTTATATACGCTAGTCACATAATTGGTGTTTGCTGCCCTGAATTAAACGTATGGTCTTCTAACACGCTGTAGTTTTGAAGACAATTGAAAGACCGAAACAGCTGGAGTTATAATCAGGAACAGAACATTCACTTACTAAAGGTCACTAATTTCCTTTCATAAAGGGGGAGAGTGTCTGACTGATTGTAGCGAGGAAAAAAAAATGTTTGTTTTTCCATTCTGACGTGAACCGTTTGTGTTTCACTACAGCAGTGGTCTCTGGGCTGGCCAATGACCAGAGCTTGTTCTTTGTGATATGAAAATAAAACAATTTTACAAGACATGGGTGTGGTTAATATACTTTGTAACTCAATTGACACCCATGGTCCTGGCAACCCACCATCTATGCTCTTTTCTTTTCAGAGGAAGAGATTGTTGGGCCTCTCTGATTATATTACTGAGCTGCTGTTTCAATGGCTAAAATGACAATGTATTTTTTTTTCTTCTAGACAGCATTCATTTTTCTAAATATTCTCCCTGAAATTGCTATATCTATCTGAAAAGAGTAAATGTTCCTCATCTAGAATTAATATAGAGTACTTGGGGAATGCCTTTGATTTCTAAAGCATTTTGAAATAAAATAAGAAAATATTAAGATCTTTTTCCCCCTCATGTAAAGAAATGAAGGTGAGCTAGACCAAAACATTCAGTTTCTAGCCACAAATTCCTCAAAGCAAGATAGGAATCCTACAATCCCCTTTGGAAAAGCGGACTATGTGAGAAAAATTTAATTCTAATTTAACTGTATTTGTTTCGTAGTCTCCAGGAGTTAGGAGTCATGGTTCCTGATTTAGGCAAGGGAAATGTAGAGGAAGCGAGTGAGTTCACACTCTCAGATTCACTGAGATGAGAAAATTTAAGTGCAGTCTGTTCATTGTCTCTTCCCCCAGAGGAAGACTTCTCTTTCCAGCACTGAAATACACTGACCAAGACCACTCTGCTATATTTCCCAGAGTAACTATAAAAAGGGGAGGCAGAAGTCTCTAAGTCAGACAAGAGAGACAGTCTGATTGATCTCTAATTATACTGTAGCTAAACAAAGTTTCACAGAATAAATATAAAACAGCCACATTCAAAGTTAAATTTTCTGGTTTCAAACAGCAATTCAAATGGATTCTCACTTTCAGCAGTGTTAAAAAAAATGAAAATAAGATTACATAAAAAACATTTTTTGGTGGACAAGGGAATAGGCTACGAAGCAATAATAGTCCCAGGTTGCCATCAGCACCTGCGATCAGCTGGCTGGAAGGAAGTGACATAGATCTGAGTCAGTACTTACTACACACTAAGAGGACTCAAAACCAAAGAAATTATAACAAATAGGGGTCCAGGATGATGAAGGGCTTTGAGTTCAGTCCATGAGAACCCTCTTTGAAGGACCTGGGTCTGCTCAGCCTTTACAAGGAAAGATTAAGGTAGGAAATTATGCCTGTCTTCAAGTACTTGTATATGAAAGAGGATTTAGACTTAAGGACTCATCAGCAAAGAATTAGGACCAAAGATTTGAATGCATTGATGAAAAAATGAAAAACACTATGTGCCAAACATTATTCTAAATGCTGGGGATACAAATATCAAAGCACAAATAGCCCGTGTCCTTAAAATACTTACATTCTAATGAATAAAACCAAACACATACCTGGGGGAAATGGCCAAGCAACATCACTTTAGTCCAAAAATTTACAGGGATGGTGGGTAGCAGCGTATGGGTAGATGAGGGGTATTGGTAGATTGAAACATTCCACTCAGGAACAACACCAAAGTTGATTTGATCATGGTTCATAATTCCCAAAGGTCTGAGGGTGCCCTCGAGGGACCCATTTAGTAAAGCAGAGTGCTGAGGTAGAAATTTTTCTAAGGCATGGTGGTCTCAAGAGTGGATTTTGAAGATGACTGGTAAGAAAACTATGGAACTGGTGGCGGGAAAGGAGGGATTAAAGTAGCCAAGAATCACATTTAATTCTGATGTAAGGAAAAACTAATAATCAGAACTGTAACAAAGTGAAATGGATTGCTGTCAAAATGGGACTTTCCCGCTCTGGAAGACTTCGAGCCAACTTGTTAATTATACTGTACTAGGCATTTTTGGTGGGGGGGGGGGGGCTATGATTTGGCTAAGATGCTATTAAGGTTCACTTCTGACAAAAATTCTGATGTTCTCTGATCAGAAACTTAGGTGCTCGTTCACTTTCCGCTAACTTTTACCTCACTGCCATTGAAGAATATCTAATTACACTTTATTCTTTTATTTTTTTCTGCATGGAGGGGTGGGGGACTTATATCCCCTAAACACCCGCAGAGAACTTCTTTTATTAAAAAGGGTGATGGGTGATTAAAAGCCAATGTCCCACGGTGGGGGTATTTTGCTGAACTAGCTCCTATTTCTGACTCACATCAATTAAAAAAGTTAATTCCTTTGTAATATACCTAGAAGGCAGTAATCCCCTCTAGCTTAAAGGATGATGTAAATAAAAATTGATGGTCCAACTTCCTGTGTCATGAAAAAGGTCACAGAGATCACTGGTGTGAAAACCAACTTCGATTAATTATTCCATCTTTGATCTTTGATAGAAAATATTAAAATGAAAAATAAAAGAACTTGACACGAGGTCTTCCTAAATTTGACCTACCCCTATATATTCCCCTCACTTTTGAAACCTCTTCCTGGGAAAATCCACTGGTCAATTTAAGCAATTGGAATTTGAGTCCTGAGCTTCTTTTGCAGTCCAGGAGAGATTTGTAGACTCTGTATGCTTGAGTTTGTCAAAAAAGCATCTCAAAATTTGAACATTGTTTCTCAAATGTCAGATGAACTAGGCATAAGAACTCCTTTAGGAAAAAAAAAAACCTAAAAGAAAATGTTTACAAAAAAAGCCCTTTGCTTTTTAGCTAACCTCTTACTCAAGGCTAGTAGAAAAATCCTTCCTTCCTTCACCCCACCTATTTCTTGACCCCTAATAAAACTAACTTAATGAAAGAAAAGACCCATTTTACTTAAACTCTATCTGTCAAGAATAGTCTTCCAAACTCATATAACAAGTTTTAATTTAATAAAAATTAATTTGATCATTTTAAATTTATAGGTTACCAAGAAAGCATTTTGAGATTTACACACACATATGCACACACACATTCTTTCTCTTCTTTCTGAATTTAATTTTTTTTCAAGACCATACTGTCTTGAAGTAGACCAGGAAGTAGAACATTTACAAATTCATTCATTCACAAAGTACAAGATGCCTTTTCTCTGTACAAATTATGGTGCTTCCTTTGATGTTCTCCATTCTTTTTCTTGCTCTTAAAAAAAAACAGTTTTAAAATTTGATTTAGTTTACAACATTCAGTTCCACAAGTTTTTGAGCTCCAAATTTTCTCCCCTTCTCTCTCCTCCTCTCCCTCATCCCTGCAATGGCTGCATGCAATCCAATATAGGCTCTACATATACCTTCACACCAAACATTACTCAAGTTTTAAAGAATTACAACCAGTGGAATGAGCAATGAGAAAGAAGAAGCAAAACAAAAAAAGAGAGAGAGCAAGTAGTTTACTTCAATCTGCATTGAGACTTCATAATTGTTTCTCTGAATGTGGATAGCCTTTTCCATTATGAGTCTTTTGGAGTTGTCTTATACTCTTCCATTGCTGAGAAGAGTCCAGTCTATTAAAGTTAGTCATCACAGATACGATGTGTCTGTAATTACAATGTTCTCCTGGTTCTGCTCCCTTCATTCAGCATAAGTTTATATAAATCTTTCCAGATTATTATGAAGTCTGTCTGTTCCTCATTTCTTATATCACAATAGTATTCCATTAAATTCAAATACCACAACTTGTTTAGCCATTCCCCACTTAATGGACATTCCTTTAATTTTCAGTTCTTTGCCACCACAAAAAGAGCAGCTATAAATATTTTTGTATATATGGGTTCTCCTCCAACTTATATGATCTGTTTCAGATGTAGTCCTAGAAGTGGTATTCCTGGGTCAAAGGGTTTGAACATTTTTGTAGCCCTTTGGGCATAGTTCCAAATTGCTCTCTAGAATGGTTGGGTCCATTCACAACTCCACCAACAATTCATTAGTGTTCCAATTTTCTCATATCTTCTTCAGCGTTTGTCATTTTCCTATTTGGTCATGTTAGCCAATTTGGCAGGTGAGATGTTGTACCTCAGAGTTATTTTGCTTTGAATTTCTCTAATCAATAGTGAATTAGAGGATTTTTTCATATGATTGTGAATATCTTTAATTTCTTCCTGGAAACTGTGTGTTCATATCCTTTGACCATTTATCAATTGGGGAATGACTTCTATTCTTACAGATTTGATTCAGTTCTCTGTGTATTTTAGAAATGAGGTCTTTATCAGAGGCACTGGTCATAAAAATTCATTTCCAATTTTCTGATTTCCTTCTAATCTTGGTTACATTGCCTTTTTGTACAAAAACTTTTTAATTTAATGTAATCAAAATTATCTATTTTGTACTTCATATGCTTTCCATCTCTTGTTTGGTCATAAGTTCTTCGCTTCTCCATAAATGTGACAGGTAAACTGTTCCTTGCTCTCCCAGATTGCTTACAGTATCAACTTTTATATCTAAATCATAAACCCATTTTGACTTTATGTTGGTATACGCTTTAAGATAATGGTCTATGCCCAGTTTCTGTCATGCTATTTTCCAGTTTTCCCAGTAGTTTTTGCTAAATAGTGAGTTCTTATTCCAGAACCTGGAGTCTTTGGATATATCAAACAGTAGATTAGTACAGTCATTGACTACCATGTACTAAACCTATTCCACTGATCCACCACTCTAATTCTCAGGCAGTACCAAGTAGTTTTGATAATTGTTGCTTTATAATACAATTTAAAATCTGGTATGGCTTGCCTTTCTCCATTTCTTTTTTATGCTTTTTGGAGGGGGGAAGGCAGGGCAATTGGGGTCAAGTGACTTGCCCAAGGTCACATGGCTAGTAAGTGTTAAGTGTCTTAGGGCAGATTTGAACTCAGGCCCTCCTGACTCCAGGGCTGGTGTTCTATTCACTGTGCCACCTAGCCTCCCCATCTTTCTCCATTCTTACCACACATTTCACATAGCCATTGACTTTCTACTTTGAGTTAGATAAAGCAACACAGTGAAGGACTTAGAGTCAGAAGGACCTTATTTTTAATTATGTCTACTCCTCATTAAAGAAGTGACCTTGGGCAACTCACACTCTCTCACTTCTTGTTTCATCTTGAAATGAAGTAAGTAATTACACACCTCACAGGATCTTGGGGATCAAGTGAACCAATGCTTATAAAACATTGACTGTGAGGATCCAATTAACAATGTTCATAAAACACTTTGCAACCTTAAGGTGCTAGATCAGAGGAAAGATACTAGAAATTCAGCACTTATGAAAACTGGTCATTTGTTTCTTAAGTATAATCTTGAGACCCCCAGGCACTCTCTTATTCCTACTATTTTTAGAAATTGTTCTGAGTCATAAGTTTGTGTTTCTGTTTGTTTTTTTACCTTGTTGATAGGTTAGCTGCCAAATATATCCGCTTAGATCTTCTTAACTTGTAGGGTTCCTTGTTAACTGGCAATCTAGGTAGGACTTCAGAGTGTCCAGGATGCTTCTGGGTTCCAGCTGCTCACCATTCATCGAAATCCCTTTTGAAAGGTCTAAGATGCCTATTCTTCCATAAAAGACAAGATTTGAAGTGAAAAGCGGTCATGCAAAAGAATGCACAAAAATAAAGGGAAGAATGACCCTAAAAGAATGTTTACAAGAACATATTGACATTAAAATTTAGATGATTGAAATCAGATTCATTCTGAAAACAAGGTTTTTGTTTGGGGAGGAGGAAAGTATATAAAGGTCTATTCCTAAAATCTGCAGTTGCTCAGTAAATTGAATAAGCCCTGTGACAGTGGTGAAAACTCAATCACTGGGTAGTGCTGGAGGACTGGATCCCACACAAATGGTTTGCTGTTGCTGTTGCTGCTGCTGTTGTTATTTTTGTTGTTGTCATTGTTGTTCCTTTGTTTTCGAAGAGGACCAATGCCATCATGGTGCAATATCTTGAACTCCTCGCGAGTTGGATTTAAGTGAGGAAGAGTTGCACAAAATCATTTTCCTTACTCTTTCTTCCAGAATCATTAAAGTCCACCAAGAAAAAAAAAGTCAAAAAAACTGGCAATGCCCTGAGAAACAGTGGATGACCGTGGAATCTTTAATGTCTGACCAAGTTCTAAAAGCTTCAAAGACCTGTTTCAGCTGCTTTGTGGTCATTGAAACACATTGTTCTCATCCACTCATTCCTCTGGGGGATGTCTTTACATGCTTGAGGAAGACAGTCCTCCTACCACACTGGCAAACCAGGATCCCTTGGTTACCCTCAACTCGATTTAGCCCATCTGCCCATGGTTTGTCAGAGTGTGTCTGCTAAGCATCCTCCAGCTTCTTGGAGCCCCAGGTGAGAGGTGAGTGTCAAATAGACACCAAAGGTGGATAAAAGCCCTGAAAAGGGTTTGGTAAGCCCTCACACCAGAGATACAAGTGTTGTTTGAATACCCATACACCTCCACAAATGGATGGCCTTACAATATATACTTACTACTAAACCTCCAGTCTAAACTAATTGTATCTGAGGGCATCTAATCAATACCTTGTTCCTCAAACCTTTGCTATATAAACCTCTGACTCCTATTAATCCCCTTTGGTTTGATTGGGCCCGTGACTTCAGATAAGTATCTATGTTGGTTATGACTACTAATTACTATTACTATTTATGACCAGCAATACCAATAATCCATTTCTAATATCAATCTTCTTCTAGTCCTCCTATCCTTAGCTATAAACCACTGTTTTTAAAAATGCTGATATCTTTTGTTTTTACATTGCTAAATGTTTGCCTATATCAGTCTTCTTTTCCCTGTACGAGTCATTCCTTCAAGAATAACTTTTAAGGAAAAAAGGAAGAGGAAATCAACAGATCAATACATAAAAAAATCCAAAAATACACGTATTGTTCTATACCTCTGTACTTCTCTCTTCTGCAAAATAGGGGTGTGGAAATGTGTCCTCTCGTGTTCTCTTATGTCTTCTTTGGGGCCATTCTTTCCACTTACATTGTTTTAGTTACAGTGTATATTGTTTTCTTGGCTCTGCTTACTTTACTCTGTGTCAATTCAGTAAAGTCTTTCTACACTTCTCTCTATTCACCACACTTGTCATTTCTTACAGCACAGGATTATGCAATTATATTCACGTGCTACAGCTTTTTTATCCATTCCCCAATTAAGTATCCATTTTGTTTCCTGTCTTTTACCATTGCTAAAAAAAAGTGTTTCTCATTTTTCACCCCACTGGTCATAATCCTTCTTTAGAACATGACTAATGTTCAACGTGAAGATATTTGTAGAACCTGTATTTGGTTACATGCTGCCATGGGGGAAAGGGAGAGGAGAGGAAGGGAGAGGATATTTGAAACTCAAGGAATTGTGGAACTGAATGCTGTAAACTAAAAATAAATAAATAAATTTAAATTTTAAAAAAGTGTTTCTGTAAATATTTAGGTGTTTACAGGAATTTACTCTTTCTCTTCTCAATGGTCTTCTTGGGAGAAAAGACCAATAAAAGAATATTTGGGTCCAAGCATTGACACTAAAAACAAACTCATTAAAAGATATTCTAGGTATTATTATCCCTCTTTTACAAATGATGAAACAGATATTCAGCAAGATTAAATGACTTGGCCAATGATCTCACAACTAGTAAGAATTATAGGTAAACTGGACAACTATGTGGTGCAGTAAATAAAGTTCTGGCCTGAGGTCAGGAGGACTCATCTTCCTGAGTTCCAATTCCAGCCTCAGATACTTAATAGCTACATGACCCTGGGCAAGCTGCTTAACCCTGTTTGCCTCAGTTTCTTCATCTGTAAAATGATCAGGAAAAGAAAATGGCAAACAACTCCAGTATCTTTGTCAAAAAGAAACAACTCAGGTCACTAAAACAGGACTGAAATCCCTAAACAACAACAAAAAGCACAATTTGAACACAAGTCTTTCCCACCCCAAATTCTTCATCATTGCAATCAACTTGCTTTTCAAATCTTTTTATAGTACAAGTGAACCCATGTAGTCTCAGTCTCTAATCGGTATAGACTCTGAGCAATGTTGGTAAGAGGAAGGCTCTTAGATTTGGACTGGAAGAGACCTCACAATTAATTTGGTCTCACCCCATATTTCATAGTCAGAAAACTGAGGCCCATAAAAATTAAGCATCTTGCCCAAAGTCACATAAGATGGTAAATAAACAAAGCCAACATTCAAATCCAGTCATGTTCCATATTCAGTCCACTTTATATTGTGCTATGCTGCTTCTCAGTACAAAAGGAACAGTATTGAAAGGTGACATAAAGAAGCAACACTAGAGGGATGACGAGGACACAAGTACAGAGTTTGAGGACATGGAGAAAACTTGGCCAACTTTTGCCTGGGTTTGGCTTAATGTCTCAAAGTGTTCGACAAACCTTAGAAGGTGCCAATTCTATTTTCATAGGGCCATTATAAACTCATGTAGATAGCTCAAATATTTAGATGACACATATAATGAGGGCAGAAGGCAATGGTAGGGAAGATGGTTGGAGGCTCATCTGGGGATCACAAATCTTAGCTTCGGTGAGACTCTGGGGCCTGTAATCATTGAGTAAGATTAAGAATTATTGCTTCATCAGCCTGTTCAGATCACTGGACAGATCATTTATGGAAATTTAAATTATGCTATGACTATATCTGTGTGTTGGCCTAAGAAGGAAGGACAGTTCCTAAATTGCTTAGAAGATTAATTTTTCCTTTCTCAAAGTAATAAATGCTAGTAATAGAATTGAGGAAATTCACAATATCATTTTGGTCTTATTTTCTAGCCAATGTGCGATTCTCTTTCATTTTTCCTTTCTATTTATAAATCATACCTTTCTAAAAACTACTTAGTTCCCAGGTCAGCTGGAAAAGGACTTTCCAGACAGTTAAGCATTCTCCAATAGAACATTTAAGCTAAATTGCAAATTGCCTAAATCATTGCCTTCATTTATTTTCAAGGTACTACAATCTCTGTGCTTAACATACGGCATGCTCAGCCATCAGTCATTTATACTGTTTCTCTGGATCCCAGCTTTATTATGACTAAATCTCACTAACTACTGACAAATGGCTTAGAAATAGGAAAGGATCTGATTCTTAGTCAAAACTAGAACTGAATTTCCAGGTCCCAAGATTCCTGCTTAGCTTGATAGTATAAAATACTCTAGATTTTAAAACAAAAGAACTAAGTTTGAGTCTTGCCTCTGCCTCTTAGTCATTGGTCATTCACATAACCTCTAGAGGCCTTCATGTCTTCATCTCTAAAATGAAGGGGTTGACCACATAATTTCTAAGGTCCCTTTGAATTCAAAGTATGTACTCCTATAATACTAAGATGTATTACTTTTTAGAGTACAAATATTTATTTATACTTAATTTAATTATATTAATATGATATTAATTTAATTATACTTAATAAAGCTTACTTTCTACTTGTCTGCATTTTCTATGTCTCTGTATAGGATTTGGGTTATAAGAGTTTAAAAATATATTCAAATAATTTATACCTAGCTTTATTATCTTTGGTATGTATTCACAATTATTTGTCTAGATCAGCTTGTCTCTCTAAAGTTGCAGAATTTTTATGGGGACCACTGGTCTTTGTCTCCATCCTTCCCATCTAACCCTACACTCTAGTCATTGAGCACAGGAGAATGGATTCCTATATCCACTCTGGACACAGGGATTCTGTCAGGTCATATGTTCACCCAAGATACTGAAACAAGTAAAAGACTGGAATTAAAATGTAGAATGTTGTGGAAACTTCTGTAGAAGTTAAGAGTGTCTGAGGCAGGCTAAATTACATGAGGCCTATTTGATCAACACCACTCCTGCCTGGCCATTTTAGGGATTTAAGGGGTCCTCTCTGGTCGCTGTTCAGATTTCCATTGTCAGTGTCCTTTCATAAAGACACTTTCCCTAAATGAACAAATATGTGTATAAAACAAGGCTTAGACTCAACTTCTCTGATTCCTTCTGCTGTCATCATCCAAAGACCCCTAGTCATAGATAATCTGACAAATAATCCTGGGGGAAAAAAGAAGTAATGAATTCAGGATGCAGTGTTAGGCATAGGTTCTAGATATGGTCAATATGTAGCTTTGCTTTGCTTGATTATGCTTATTTGTTATAAGAATTGGAGGGGGTTGGGGAAAGGGGAATCTGGCTAATGGAGTAGAAGGTCAGGTACAGAGTTACCTAAGCAAAGAAGAAGAAGAAGAAGAAGAAGAAGAAGAAGAAGAAGAAGAACCACAAAAACAAGAACAAGAACAAGAACAAGAAGAACAAAAAGAACAAGAAGAACAAGAACAAGGAAAGGAGGTTATTGAAGCATTTTTTTAAAAATACAAAGAGAACTGAGGAAGATTAAGAAAGGAAACCATTTCAACTTTGAAATTAAAATGCTGATTTTAGTTTTTTAAATCAAACTGTACATGAAAAAAGATTAGCGTTTTCAACATAATAATAATAACCCTCCTTTTCTGTACACACACACACACACACAAACACACACTTATTTATTTATATATTGAAATCTTTCTCCTCCTTTTCTTTCTTTATCTTCTTCTTCTTCCAGACTTTGCACCCTTTACTTCTCTCATATTTTAGACTTAGCAAAAGTGTCCTTTATGTTGTCCTGGCTAGACACTCAGAAAGGAAGAAAGGAAGGAAGGAAGGAAGGAAGGAAGAAAGGAAGGAAGGAAGGAAGGATGGAAGGAAGGATGGAAGGAAGGAACAAAGGAATGGAGGAAGGAACAAAGGAAGGAATGAAGGAAGGAAGAAAGGAAAAGGTTTGTTTTTGTTTTATTTTAAACAGGCCAAAATAATCCCAGAGCTCAGGAGGGAACAGAAACAAAAAAGGCAATTGTGCTAATACTATATTAAATTTAATTTACAGGTTTAAAAAATGTTTATGTGAATGAAGAATATAGTTACATATATAATCTCCTTTTCTCTTTTTATTTGTTATAATGTTTGTACTTATTGATTAAGTACTTAGTAAGAGAAAATTAAAAACAAACAGAAAAAAGGGAAAAAGATTAAACACCCAAATCCTCAAGTAGTAGAGACCTCTGTGAAATCTCTGGACTCTTGGCCTAGTTTTGTCAACTATAAACCAAGGGGCTGAATTAGATGACTGTTAAGGTTCCTTTTAGTTCTAACTTCATGATCCTATGGTCAAGAAGAGCAAATACCCCAGGGATGCTCAGCTGTACTTTTAGTGATTGAAATCATCAATCAATCCAAAAGTTATTATTTATTTAGTCACTATGCTAAACGAAAATTGTAATTGGAAGTTGAATTTGGATATAGAGTGACTTTCAAGGAAAGAGTTTACTTAGTGGTAGCACTAGAGCGAGAATCTGGAAGTAGCGATTGAAAAACAAGGAGTATTTCAATTTCCCCATTAAGCCAATGGCTGTGGAGACTTGAAAGAAAGTACAATAAATACTGGAAAGAAATGGGATACATTATCTATCACCTGGGAAGAGTCAGGTCTCAGTGAGTGTCAGAAGATGGAAAGAGAGAAAGAGGAACCGTTCTAAAATTAAAGACAATTTGTTATTTAAAGGATGGGAGTTTATAAGCCAAGGCAGCGTAGGAGGTTGCGGAGTGGGAAATTGATGAGATATGGTTGAGCTGAATGAAAACTAGGGAGCAGGCAATGAGGGTAGGGAAGAACAGTAGTTTTTTTTTTTTTCAGGAGTAGGAAGTTCAGTATCACTAGAACAGAAAAAGTAAGAAGAGATGGGAGCTTGCTGATCACTGTGGAATGAGTCTAGGCAGAGTGGTAATGGATGGTAGGAGTTCTGATGAAGGCAGGTGATTAGCAGGATCAAGGTTCCCTCTTGGCCCCGGCCCTTGTGTTTCAGAGTTAGTGTTGTGGTATCCCAGTGGTGTCCAAAAGTCAAGCCAATTGGAAGGCAGTATTGATGTGTCCTGGAAGGCACATATGGAAGCTGGGCCTAGTGACAGGGAGTACTTCAATTTGATGGAGCATCTGGAAACCCAGCTTCCTGGCAAGCATTAGCAGGGTTTGGCAGTTTTATGCCAGGTGACCTATGGATGCCTAGGCAGGAGGAGGCAGGCAATAGTGAGCCCAAACAGGGCCTGCAGGTGCTGTGCTGCAGGGGCACAGTTAGCCCAAAACAATCATCCAAGATAGCAAATCCCCATAGGTCTTGATAGGGAAATTTTGCAAATTCATCTAAATATTGCCTGCGTTTCTCTATTCCCAGGAGTACCGGGAATCAGTTGGCAAGGCAGAATAAGCCTGTCAATATGTGGTATACTTTGAAAGTCACCTTCCTTTCCCAGTACTGCTGTGCAGGTTAATTAACATAGCCCTAGGCCTCATCCAGCCAGAGTTCCCAGCCAAATCACACGTCAGAGTTCTTTCCACAGTATAAGAACTATCAGTTTGTCTTAACCATATTTTAAAACCAGAATCTACACAGGCTATTTTATATGGTCAATCTGCTTATGGGAGCCCCAATCCCAAATAGCCGAATCCATTTATTCATCAGTTTAAATATGGTAGTTTCATGGAATTTCTTGGAAATCAATAGGAGGACGGTTTTCATTTGGTTCCCTGTCTCCCCCGTGAGACAACTGGTGCTGTTTGTTAAGAAGGAAAATGGAATTTGAAAGCTGTACCGTAGCTATAGGGTTTGAATCACTGTTACCATCTAGGACTAGTATTCCCAGTCTTCCATCCTTGACTTCAGAGGCCAGCTGGCAAGTCACCAATTCTTACTTCCAGATAAAATCTAGCTTAGAAATAAATTCACAGCAAATGCAAAAGATGACTTTTCAGACCTAGTCAGGCTTAGATCAGTACCAGAATTGGTACAGTACAGTACCCCTGCAACTCTGTAGTCATCTCCCTTCACCCATTTGTGAATTCCTTCCAGGGGTCTCAGTTTGGTGAATGGGCCCAGGATAGCCATGCTTCATTCCCCAAAAGGCTAGGTTTCTAACTCTCTGAATTTCTCTTCCATGCCCCCACATGGGTATCTTTTCTTCCTCACTCTTTTTCTGCCCCGTTTTGGGTGTTATTCCCTCCCCTCACCATTAGAATTCATGCTCCCTGATAGCAGAGATAACCTGTTTTTGCTTATATTTGCATCCCCAATGTGTGGTCTGTCCTTTATTCCTAGTGCATAGCACAGTGGTTGGCCTATAGTAAGCACTTAAATCCTTGTTACCTTATTGCCTCAATGAATTTTTCAACTAGATCAGCTCTTGAAGGCCATTTACTACCTCCTAGAAAAATTTCAGATTGTACTATTTAAATGAGTACCCACACTGATTAAATCAGAGATCCTTGGAGTATAAAATATTTACAACTGAAAAGTAAAATATAAAAATTCAGAGGTAATTCAACATACACACATAAACGTATATGCATATATATATATATGCATATCCTCACTACGTTGACATTGGTTTGCTAGGGAATTCTAGCTCAGATTTCATGGTCGAGTCTACAAATCTAGGCTCACTCTAAGACAATTGGGGACCCTTCAGATTGCACAGCAGTGTTTTAGTTCTCTCACATTACTCTGTAATCACCAGGTGAATAACCCTCTTCCCACTCCACCTCCCACCAAGGGAAGATCAGGGAAATTCAAAACAGGCACAGTGTACACATCACCTAAAAAAAAAATTGGAATAATTTATCCTGACACACAATTCCATAGTTCACAAATGACAACTTTTTTCCTTACAAATGTTTGCATTCATTACATGGTTAAATAACAAAGTAGCAGGACCTTGTCATTTAAATGCTTGCAATAATTATTTGCCTTGCATCAACATTACTTTTTCCAAAAGACCTTGTACACTTGTATATAAAGGCAATGTTATATCTTAAACACAAAGGGTATGTTTTTATTCTTCAGTAAAACTCCTCTCATTCTCCAACTGTGAGGTATGTCTCCAAGGTCCCCCAGGATTTTGAGAAATAGCCCAGAACCCTCCTGACAGCATGTCAGAGGGTATGTGCCTTTATCACAGCCACATCCATGCCAGCTGCTTCCTAGAGAGGGTGGGGCTACTCCCTTTTCTGAAGGGAAGAGCCAAAGACTGTGTAATCAAGCCATCCAGATTTCCCTCTCACCCTGTACTTAATCAACCAGATGTTGCTTCTTAGTTCCACAGAGATTTTGCTTTGGATTGGCTTGAAACAAAGAGGGGATCCATTTTCCCTGGAATTCTTAGGCATGGCAATTAGATGTGCTTCTATCACCTCTCCATATGGTTGACTAAATACACTTCTGGTGTGAGGTGAAGTCTGGTAGACCCCTTATAAGTACAGTACCTTTATGATGTTTTGCAAGCAGATTATTAGGGGAAAATCCACAGTAGCATTCTCCAAATGGAGAGCAAATGTACCTTTCACACAAGTGTTTCTTGTGCCTTAGAAAGGAACCTACTGTGAGATGGGAAAGTGTTCTTTTCCATCAAGGAGAAGAACAAGCACAAGGGAGTTTCTCAGGACTGGGGAGATTTTGTAAATGCTGACTGAAGCACTTTTGGGGCGTACTGTCTCTACTAGCATTTTTGGGAAACATAGGCGCTTATTGTGTATAGTCAATACTAACTAGGCCAAGGTCGTTTGTCACATCCCTTTGGCGCTGTTCCACATCCACTTCCTAAATCAAAATAATGTGTGGCCAAAGGGAGAGAAAGTAAAACCCACTTGCCGATCCTCCGCTAATTACCCACTACATACAGCTAGTGCGGTTCTCAGGCAGCAGACAGTTGCTCCCTGGGTTGGTAAGAAAACATATAGTGGGTGGTAGGTCCTGTCACAGTCTGTACCCCACTGGAATGGCTTTCAAGAACCAGAGGGCACTGCTAAAAGCCAGGAGGATTTATGAAGTTGGAGTAAGCCCCTCAAAAATACTAGAGAGAAAGCTCTAGTATAACTTATATAGTAGACAGAGGCAATATACAACCCTGTATTCATGGAATCTTCTTTCCATAACTTCAAAGCACTTAATACATACATGTTTTTGCTTATTATTCTTGTTAACCCACACAGTATCCCAGGGATGTAAACGATTTAAAGAGATCATTCCTTTACTCCACAGCCCTTCAACTTTCCTGCACACATAAAATTTCCATTTTTTTGCATTGCAAATATATAACATGTTTAATCGCAGCAGGTATATTATAATGTTATGTTGGTTGCCCTTGTATCTCTCCTCAGGACTGAGTGACTAGAGCTCATAATAGGAAGAGGACATTTAAAGAGAAGAGACGAATCTGACCCATGATCATAAAGGGACTCCATAGCAGAGAGCTTTGTGTTCAGATCTTTCACCTGGATGCAATTTCACTTCAGATTTGGCCTGAATAATGTCCAAATTTCAGATATTTTCTTTCTAAACTTCAAAGCACGTCTATGATTATCTTTACTTAGGATTTATCTATTTGAATGAGCAGCCCATGAAAGTAATATATCGATGTACACACATAAACAGACACATATAGATTCGGATGTTACATACATTTATATCATCTATCTACATGTGTCCATATGATCTTATACACACATATATAGATAGCTATCCATATATCCATGTATCTCTATATAGGTATTATATGTCTATATGTGTGTGAATATGTGTGTGCATGTGTGTGTGTATGGTTGTGCGTAAGGAGGCACTGAAGATAGTAAGTTGGAGACAGAATTATTTAAGAAGAAAATAAAGATCATACCATGTAGTGAGAAGGAGCGAGCAAGCAATGAAATCAATAAGATGTCTTAAATGACTCCTAAAGTCCAGATACTGTGCTAAGTTCTGGAAATTAAAAGATAAAAAGGAAGCAATTCCTGCCTCAAGGAACTTGTATTCTATCCTGTTATGCAAGATGTACACTTATAAATTATATGTGCATACAAATGTATGTATGTGTATGTATCTATATACATGTATGTACATATAGACACAGAGATGCACATATAAACATCAACTGACATTAGTGATATACTCTGTGCTAGGTATTGGAAATACAAAGATATAAATAAATATATACATGCATATACACAAATATATATACACACATATATACATATATATACATGTACAAATATATATATATACATAAAAGTAGAGAAATACAATAACTGCCCTCAAATTATGTAATAGAGAAGATGCAAGCATAACAAAGAAGTATAATATAAGGTAGGATGGAACAGAGGCAAAAGAGAGGTTATAAATAAAGTATTCTGAGAAAATCTGATGCAGGAGAGAATGCTTCCAGAGGAAGCCACAGTAAAAGATTCAAATAGAAGACAGCATCTTGGCAAGGCCTTGAAGGAAGGGAAGGATTTCAAGTTAAAGATGAGGAGGGAGTGAATGTCAAGGAGGGGAACTGACCTGCAAGAATCCAAAGAGACAAGAGAGCGTAGACTCTAAGAGTTTAGAGCTGAAAAGAGTTTTGCTATTTTCAGTCATGTCTGACTCTGTTACCCCAATTGCCGTTTTCTTGGCAGTCACTAGAGTGGTTTGTAATTTCTTTCTCAAGCTCACTTTACAGATGAAGAAAGTGAGGTAGACAGGGTTAAGTGACTTGCCCAAGGTCACACCACTAGGAAATGTCTGAGGTCAGATTTGAACTCAGGAAGATGAGTCATCCTGACTCTAGGCTCTGCACTTTATCGATTGTACCACTTTCATACCCAGGAAAAGATTTTAGAGACACTCTGGTCTAGTCTCTCTCTATTTTCGAATATGAGGAAACTAAGCTCCAAAGAGTGATCTGACTCTTCTAAAGTCACACAGGTAATGACAAAGACATAATTTGGACCTAGGTTGTCTGACTCCAAGGCCAGTACTTACCCACAGTATTTTGCCACTTCTATAAGCTTTTTTTTTTTTTACTACTAGATACAGGGAAACATCCACGGGATTACAGTACTAAATAAACCAGAAGATCTCTGCATATTTTATTGATCATTCCTGGTCTTTCAGGTACATTTATATAAAGCTAGGTTTTATTCTTTGTTCCTCCTTTTCTTGCTGGGCTGATCCCTGCTTTGACTAGTTCTCAACTTCCATCAGCAAGTCTGCTGACTGGATTAGATATGTGGTTCATTCTAGGTATCTAGTAAATGAAAGTCCAACAAGTAGAGTTTGTGAAGAGGAGTAATGTGTAAAATGCCTTGAAAGGAAAATGGGAGCTATATTGAGAGGGCTTTTAATACCAAATAGAGGATATAAGTTTTATCCTAGAGGTAATAGAGAATCACTGGGGCTTCTCACAATTCAGGAAAATCTCTTTGGAAGTTGTGTGAAGGGTTGGTTGGAGCAGTAAGAGACTTGGCAGAGACCAATTAGGAAGTTATTGCAGCAATCTAAGCAAGGGGTAATGAGGTGGTTGGGTGATCAGAGAGAAAGGGATGTGAGAGATATAGCTCATAGTAAACAATTTAAAAATTTGAATGACTTTAGAGTCAGCTGAGAGTCTAAGTAAAAGCACAAAACACTTGAGAAAACTCATTATATATAACAATTATATTGGTTAAATGAAACCCAACATACAATGCAAAGGAAAATCTGCTACCTATTCAGAGTTTCAATGTGTGACTGACCATGTGTGAATAAGTCTTAGCCTAGATGCCATGCTATATTTAATTTGGTATTTCACACAGTATGCAACTAGTGTCTCCTCATGGCCCCTCTCTATTCCCATATCATTCGAATCATAATCTATTAACTACTCATATTTGTAAAAATACATACAACCTACATCATTCAGGAACAGTGAGGTACAGAGGAATTCCATTCACATTTTAAAGTCCTGGGGTGAAAATATATATGACACATGAAGAAGCTTCCATGTGACAAAATGGGTGTTGAAGTAATTTCAGTTATTACTTTACTGAGAAAATTGAGACCATTGACTTCCAGTTCCCTGTTCTCCCTTTTCTTCATCTCAAAACCTTTACCATCAACCCCCATTCTCTCCACCTTACCTCAGGTTTCTGATATGAGGCAGCTTCATTCCTTGCCCTCTATATGTTTCATTGATTTTATCCCTTTTCAATACCTAGAGTCAACCCCTCTGTCTCTCTAATCTTCAACCTCTTCCAATCAACTGTTTCCTTCCCTTCTGTTTTTGAGCATCCCCAAGTGCCCCTGCCCAAATCCAATAAAAAATCTGTTACTAGAGTCTACCATCTTTAGTTATGTTCTTACATATCTTCTCTCTTTCCCATCACTTAAAAAATTGTCTACAATGACTCCATTTCCTCTCACTCAATCCCAAACCCTTTTAAATCTGATGTCTGACTTTATCACTCTACTGAAGCTCTTTCCAAGTGTTATCAATAATCTCTTAATTATCAAATATGATTTCTAAGTTCTCATTCATCTTGACTTCTCTGTTGCATTCGACACAATTGACCACATTCTCCTCAAGGATAGTCAGTCCTATATTTTTTGATGGCCTGTTCTCTCTTGGTTCTCCTCCTACATGACTCCTTAATATCTTTTATTGCTTAAACATCCACATCACATGCCCTGATTGACCGCTTTTCTTCTCTCTCTACACTCTCTTTTAGTGATGCATCAGCTTTTATGATTTTCATTACCCAGATAGCCCCCAGATGTATATATCCCAATTCAATCTTTCTCCCAAGCATCACCAACCGCCTAGTGAATAGTTTGAACTAGATGTCCTAGAAATATTTCAAACTCAACAGGTCCAAAATACAACTCATTATCTTTTCCCCTAAATTTATGTCTCTACCAAATTTTCTAATTTCTTTGAAAAAAACCTCCATTCTCATACTATCCTGGGTTTGTTACCTTCAACTTCTCACTCTTTCTAAATACCCTCCCCTTAACCCCATAAAATCATTCGTCAAATCTTATTATTTACCTCCATAAAATCTTTTACATATGACCTCATTTCTATTCATGCTGCTACCACCTTACTTCAGGTCCTTATGGCTTCTTGCCTTGATTATTTGTAATTGCTTCCTAGTAGTTTTCGTTTTCTACTACAATTCATCCTCCATATAATTGCCAAAGTCATTGTTTCCTTAATAAAAAACTGACCATGCTACACCTCCTTAATAGACTCTAGTGCAGGAATTCTTTTTTTTCTATTGAACTTGCCTTTATTCATAGTCTTTATTATTACAATTTTAAATTTAATATTTATTTTTCCTCAATTACATAAAAAAGCAATTTTAACATTCATTTAAATTCTTTTAGTTATAATTTTTTTCCTTCCTTCTCACCCCACCATCCTCTTATTGAGAAAGCAAGTAATTTGATATGTTATGCATGTGCTGTGATTCAAAATATATTTCCACGTTAGTCATACCTTGAAAAACCATCCAAGAGAAATAAAGAAAAAGTATGCTTCCCTCTGTATTCAGATTCCATCCATTCTTTCTTTGGAGATGGAGAACATTTTCTTCAGAATTGTCTTGGATCATTGTATTGCTGAGAAGAGCTAACTGGTATCACAGTGGATCATTGTACAATATTCTTATTACTGTACACAATGTTCTCCTGGTTTTGCTCACTTTGCTTTGCATCGGTTCATGTAATTCTTCCCAGGTTTTCCAGAGAATCCTGCTCATCATTTCTCATAGGATAATAGTATCAACACATCATCAATCATATACAGTCATCACAATCATATAGAAAAACTTGTTCAGTCATTCAACAGTTTATGTGCATTCCCTCAATTTCCAATTCTTTGTCACCATAAAAAGAGCCACTATAAATATTTTGTATATATTTATATATTTTATTTTTATTTTTATAAATATATATTTATAAATAAATATAAATATATTTATATTTATAAATACATATATATTTTTATATGTAGGTCATTTTCCTTTTTAAAAATATCTTTTGTATACAGACCTAGTAATGATATTGCTGGATCAAAGGGGTATATGAATGGCATAGTTTCAAATTGTTCTACAGAATGGTTAAATCAGTATACAACTTCACCAACAGAGCATTAGTGTCTCAATTTTCCCACATCCTGTCAACATTTGTAATTTTCTTTTTCTGTCATATTAGTCATACTGATAAGTGTGGAGTGGTAGCTTAGAGTTGTTTTAATTTGCATTTCTCTAATCAATAGCAATCTAGAACATTTTTTCATATGCTATCTTTGATTACTTTGTCTGAAGAATGCCTGTTCATATCCTTTGACCACTTATCAGTTGAGTTATGGCTCTTATTTTTATAAATTTGACTCCATTCTCTATATATTTGAGAAATGAGGTCTTTATCAGAAAAAAAACTGCCATAATTTTTTCACTGCTATAATTACTATGTTTTTCTCTCCATCCATCATTCATCCTTTTTCTTTTCTCTCTGTCTCTGTCTCTCTCTGTCTCTGTTTCTGCCTCTGTCTCTGTCTCTCTCTGTCTCTCTCCTTCACCATGTCCATTCTCAAAAAAAAAGTTTTTTAATGCAGGGATTCTTAATTTTGGGTTTTTTTCATTTGTTTGTTTTTGCTTTATTGACCCCTCTGGCCATCTGGTAGAACCTATGAATACTTTAAAATAATAATGTTTATAATTGAAAGAAATCTAAATTTCAGTTAGAGGTTGATGAAAATTAAGATATGTTTTTCCCATTCAAATTCACAGTCACCCTAAAATCTAGTCCCAACCTCCTGATTGATCAGGCTATGAATTCCTCTAATGCTTCCCTTTTAAAATACAAACCCCTTTTTCATTTTTTAAAAGCTTCTTATGATTTTGCCCCAACTTTTTTTTCTGTCTTCATTATACATTATTATTCTTCCAAAATTCTATGATATAATCAAACTAGCTTTCTCTGTGTTTTCACATATGGCAATCCCTCTACTTCTACACAGACCATCCTCCATGACTAAAATGAATTCCACATTCATCTCTATTTCAAAAAATTCCTTACTCCAAATATAGTTCAGGCACTACCTTATAAAAGATTTATTTAGTGATCACCCTCCCTAGGACTCTCCTTCCCTAATCTATCATGTATTTAGCAGCCTTATATTTATGCTATGTTTATTATTTATATACTTGTGCACATAAGGGGCAGTGTGGCACAATGCCTAGAGTGTTCCCTTAAGAATCTTATACATTCAGGTTTGGTGCCTGCCTCAGTCACATACTAGCTCTGCAACCGTAGGTAAGTCACTTAACTTCTCAGTGTCCTAGGCAGCTTTCAAGATTACAAAGTGGAGAGAAGGTGCTAGCATACATTGGTTGAGGAATTTTCCTCATCTAAGAGTTCTCCTTATTAATTAATCACATCTAGTCTCTCTCTCCCACCCTTTCTCTCTCTGTATACACACGTGTGTTTGTGTGTGTGTGTGTGTACATTTTATCTTCCCAGATACAATATAAGATTCTTGAGTGTAGGAATTGTCTCAATTTTGCCTTTACATCCCTGGGGCCCAGGACATAGTCCTAGATCAGAGGTTCTCAACCTGTGGGTTATGTAGCAATGAAAATACATCCTGCATATCAGATATCTACCTTACAATTCATAACAGTAGCAAAATTACAGTTATGAAGTAGCAATGAAAATAATTTTATGGTTGGGGGTCACCACAACATGAGGACATCTATTAAAGGGTTGCAGCATTAGGAAGGTCGAGAATCACTGTCCTAGATCCTTAGTTCTGATTGCCTGATTGGACTGAAAGAAATGCAATTTTCTGACATGCCATTTTAATATTATACTTAATATAATAATATTTATAAAATTATAATAGTAATACAATATGCAGTTGATATATCTTATATTATTAATATCAATAATATAATTACCACAATAATACTATAATATTTTAAAGTTGTGACAATAGATGAATCTGACCATATTTCTGGATCTTGGTTTTGTGTTGTGTTTTTTTTTTTCATTTATGAGATGAAGTTTGATGATCTCCAGCATTTACCATACTGTCTGGCTCTTAATAAATACTTACTGACTTGATTCAAAGCCCTATACCCAAGTTCTAAATCTTAAGATTCTATGACTCTGATAGTTTTCTCCATGGCTCTTGCCATTATGCTATCAATAATTCAGCAAAGCCAGAGACAGGAAGTAGCTTGTACCAGGTGTATCAGACCACCACCACCACCACCACCACCATCACTGCCACTTTGTCCATCATTTCCCCTCAGACCCTGATGAAGACATCCCAAAAGAAGACCTTCAGCCCAAAGCTCCTGAGAACAGCAGTGCTTCTAGCTCAGAGCTCACATCCATCATCTTGAGAAATAAAAATCCCCGTGGAGATATAACCTGACAAATGACCCTGCAGGTCCTGCAGGAGCAATTACTGGAGAGCCAGAACAGAAAGCTCTTGCCACCAAAGTCCTTGGTGCTGACAAATTGTCTACATCAGAAATGGATATTACTTGATCAAAGAAAATGACATTGATGAAGAGGCATTAATATCTGCTTTGCTGCTGTACCTATGTACTCTGGCTTTTTCATCAAATTAGCATCTGAATCCTTCATATGTGTTGCCTCCCTCCCTAATTAGAATATGAGTTCCTTGAGAGCAAAGACTGTTTTCTATCTGTAGCCCCACCCCTTAAGAGATTTCTTTGCACATATAAAGCTTTTTATAAATAACTTCATTCATTCATTTATTCATTCATTCATTCATTTATCCATCCATCAAACCTTGACAGAATCCGGGGAGAAATTGCCTGGCTAATTTTGCTTTCCTATAAGTGAAACCATAACTGAACCACTGAAATCCTGTATTCAAAGCTCTCATGATTACTATGCTTGCTGATTATTTTGTGAGTATAGGATTCAGATCATCACATTGGTTCTAGATATATGAGAAATTAATTCAAAAAGTAGAACATTATAATATATGCATATAGCAAATTAAGCCTTGTTATTGAATTGTTAGCCTGCTTATTTATCAATAAATTTATTTTATTCTTTTGTCTGTATCTGTCAATGAGAATGAGGAACCTGCTTTACCTAAGTATAAGCAAGACTTCCCCTAACAATGAACCTAGTCCAGGATTAAGTGTTAGTGTACAAGACAGGGAGAAGCATGTATTCCAAGTCCTGTATTGCAACAAGAGGCTCCTTGAGATTTGAACATCTTTTCTTATCAGGTGGCTAATATATGAAAAACAGCTTTTAAATTAAAAGAATTAGCCTTTGATGATGAACTTTTTTAAAGTACCATAGAAAGTTCATAATTTGAGATAATTTGGAGTAAGGATACCTTCTAAAACCTCTCAATTTTTACCACATATGATGCCAGCCTACATTTAAAGACATCTTTGATTTTTAGATAGGGGTTAGTAGTTCAGAGAGTGTCATGGAAAAAAAAAGATTTTGAAATGTTATTTAAAGGATCAAAAGGATCAAATCAAATGCAAAATGATCACATGTAACAACATTTAGCAGTTTTTACTTTGAGATGTTTGCAGCAACTGAAATAGTTGGATTTCCTAGGCATGACCCCTAGAGTTACAATAGTTCCTTCAAGACACTATGGTTTTAATTCTAACACCTGCTCTATGATAAAAAGTGGTTTCATATGCAATATAAGTAGATGAGTTGATTATATTCTTCTCTAGATATAGACAAAGGAGATGAGAAAAAATGCATACTCTTCCTTGAAAATATTTTTGCATAAAAATCATTAGAATACCTGTATAAATCTTGCTTTTATACTAATTGATTATGCATATATACATATTCAAGCTAAGATGAATTATTATCTGAGACAAGATTAAATGAATTTAATACCTAGGCACCATGCTCTGCTAGTGCTAATTCTATGATATTTATCTTTATTTAACTCATTCTACCTTGGGTTTCTATATACTTACTGCCGACCTTTTCTTAAGTTATGAATCATTCTGGAACATATTCCCTGAATTCAGCATTTCTGTCATGGTTTACTTTATATTCAGTTCTCCTTTTCAAGCAGATAGAAAATCTCTGACTTAGGCCTCACAGTACTATATAAAGAATCACAGTTAACTCAGAATTGGAAGGGACCATAGATAGTACCTGATCTAGTTAATACATGAATAAGAATCCCCCAAAGTATCCAAGGTCTGAATGAAAATTCCAGTAAGGGAAAACACTAATGAAGCAGCCCCTTCTACTTTAGAGTAATTATAATTATTGAGACTTTTTTTCTTTACTTCAAACCAAAATCTGCCTCTTTATGCCATACATACATTTTTTTTCCTAAATCTATCCTGGAAGGCTAAACAGAAGAATCAGAATCAATACCCTTTCCTTGGAACAGCCTTTGAAATACCTGAAGGTAGCTATCACACTCTTCTTTGTCTTCTCAAGGTTAAACATTTCATGCTCCTACAAACAGCCCTAATATGTTTCCAGACCTATGACTACTATAGAGGTGCACCAGCTTGTTAATGCTTGCTTTGGACTTAGATTAAAAATACCTACATTTGAGTTTCAGCTGAGACACTTAATATCTGTATAAGTATAAGTAAATTTCTTAACCTCTTTGAATTTTAGTTTTCTCCTATATAAAATAGGTATAATAATACTGACACTATCTACATCACAAGCTAGTTGTGGGGAAAGAGCTTTGAAAGCACAGGAAAATGTGAGTTATTACTACTGAGACTTAAATGTTCATAGACCCTAGAGTCAAGCCTCTGCCTAGTTTTGGGATATCAGAAAGGACTAACAGCATAAAATCTTCACGTATTCCATTTCCCCTTTAGACATCAGGCTTTTCATTGCCATCTTCTTCTGACTAGATCCCCCATTTATTCTCATGTCCAGGGCTAATCTTGCAAAGTTATCTTTCATCCCATGGCTAAATCTGTCATTGAAATGGACCTTGGAGACAATCTAGTTCATACTCCTCATTTTACAGATGAGGAAACTGAGACCCCAAAACTTCCCTGATTTGCTCAAGGCCACAAAGAGCAAAAGCAGAATCAGGATTTGTATGCATATTATCTCACTTATACCCTGACTTTGCTCACTCTCTATATGACCTTGGGCAAGTCAGGCAAGGTTTGGGGGCCTTGGTTTCCTCATCTGTAAAATGAGGAGTATGGACTAGGTGGCCTCTGAGGTCCATTTTAAAGCTAAATATATGATCCTATGAAGTTCAAAAGCATTATATCTTATGGAAGTTTACACTTTCACATGCTTCATGATATTTATACGCACTATGGAAATATGAATACAAGCCTGTGGATGGATACCTCCCCTATAGTAATTGAGTGAGCCAGGACTGATGATCAGTTGGCTTGAAGAAAATGCATAAAGGGTAATTTAATAGCCACAGATCTCAGGGAATAGAAGATTTTCTGTTTTAAATGTAGAATTCAATTTGAGCTTGGATGACTTCCCAGTTCTCTGGATTAAACCACAGGTGCCTGGAAATTCACAGATCTTGCTGAAAACTCTCCCTTTAGAGATGTCTGTCTATGTGTTCGGGACAGCCAGGTGGCTCAGTAGATAGAGCACTTACTATTGAGGGTACTATCGTCCCTACAAGTCACCACATTCACAACCTCAGCGTCGTCCTTGGCTCCCCACTCTTAGTACCCCTCTATATCTAATCAGTCGCCAAATCTTGTCATTGCTGTCTATGCATCACCTCTCACATAAGTTACCTTCCCAATCACACAGTCACCTCCAAAGTTCAGGCCTTCCTCACCTTTGCCTTGGATGATTGCAACAGCCTGCTTTTAGTCTTTAAATCTCACACCTTTCCCTGCTCTAATCCATCCTCCAAACAGCCTCCAGAGCAATGCTTCTGACAATCCAACTGTGACTTCTCTACTCGTTAGACCGCTGTGGCTCTCTTTTGTTGTTGCTGTGGTGTTCAGTCATTTCATTCGTGCCCAGCTCTTCGTGACCCCATGACCACAGCAATCCAGGCCATTCTGTCCTCCACTATCTCTCAGATTCTGTCCAAGTTCATGATCACTGTCTCCATGACACCATCTATCATCTCATCCTCTGCCACCCCTTTTTCCTTTTGCCTTCAGTCTTTCCCTAGGATTGCATATCTAGGATCACATATAAATGCTGACTGGCATTCAAAGCTCTTTACCCCCTGATCCCTTTCTACTTTTCCAGTCTTCTTACGCATTATTTCACTCTCTGTACTCTTATGGTCCAAAACCACACTGGCCTACTTGCTATAGCTCACACATGACTCTCAGTCCCCTGATTCTCCATTCTAACTCTACTAGTTGTCCCACGTGCTTGGAAGGTCCACTCTCTCCTCTACCTCCAGGAATCCCTTATTTCCTTGAAAACTCTTCATTCCCCAAACTGCCTTGTATTCATTTTGTATGCACTTCACACACATCAGGTGAGTGGCAGACGGATGTGGTGGACAAAGAACTGGCCTTAGAGCCAGGATATCCTGGCTTCAGCTTTTGTCACTGGGATTTGCTAGCTGTGTGATGCTAAGTAAGTCCCTTATTCTGCCAGTGCTTCTGACAAGCCTTTGTGAGTACAGGTTGCTGAGAATGTGCCTGCCTTCTTTGGTAAAGGGAGCTCTGTCATGGGAGTTCCTTACTATATCATTGTGAACACTTGTCCAATCTCAGTTTTTCCAGGTATACCTGTCATAAGCTATTGCTGGTGCTAAACTTCAACAATGAGGTGAATGCTGAGGGGCAGAAGGGAGGAAGTCACCTGATGTTCTACACCAGGGGTGGGGAACCTGCAGCCTCAAGGCCACATGTGGCCCTCTAGGTACTCAAAAGTAGCCCTTTGACTGAAAGCAAACTTCACAGAACAAATCCCTTAAAACTTGGACTCAGTCAAAGGGCCATACTTGAGGACCTAGAGCGGTATGTGTGGCCTCAAGGCCACAGGTTCCCCACTCTGTTCTAGACAAAGCCATGGCTGTTCTCTCCCTGGGCCTTTAGGAGTTTGGACCCCTGGCAGATAGGCTTAGAGTGGCTGGACATTCATTCCATGATGTTTCCTATATGGACAGCTGCAAATTATTCACGGAATGATATGCTCTAAAGCCATTTCTCCTCATTTTTCTCAGCTGTAAAATGAGGGAGGGAAGTATGTGTAGTTAGACTAGAGGACTTCTGAGGTCCCTTCTGCTTTGAGTCTATGGTCCTATGCTTTGTATGTATATACTTCTGTACATGCGTGTTGTCTCCTCCTTTAGAACATAAGTTTCTTGATGACAAGGAATAATTTCACTTGTGTTTTTCTCTCCTCAATACTTTGCAGAGGTTCTGTCACATACTAGGACTTAGTAGATGCCTATGGGCTAATGCAGTGTTCCAGACCTATGTGGGCAGGAAAAAAGAGATTAGACTGTGAAGAGTGTAGAACTCAGGGCCGTGAACTGAAGTAAGAAGTTCTTGTTGAGGGAGAGGGAAATCATTTTCAAGAACATGTTAAAAAAAATATGAGACGGAGTCCACCTACAAAGAATCAATCACCACTGCTTCTGTGAGAAGGTGCTTGTACATAACATGCTTTCCAATGCATCCAATCACCACAGGAAATCAATTCAAGAAACAAATCAGGAAATCCTTTTCTCCTCTATATCCATGGAGAATATTTTTCTTCTGCCTCTACATAAGCTTACTCACACATATAAACCATATTTGTAATATTGCACTCTCATGTGTTAGTAATTAGAGCTGATAGGAAAAACCCTATAGAAGGTATTGTGAAAGTCATTTCAACTTTTGAGTTTCTAACAATGTCCTTGGGGCATCAGTAGGATGTCAGGATTCTGAGGTCACTCAGCATTTTCACTGGGACATGTATGCTTGCCAAGGCCAGCCTAGTAGCACTTCTGCATCATACTCAACAAACAACTAGGTAAGCGAGTGTCTTCCTGGCAGCAGTCAGGCTTCCAATATTGACGCAATTTTACTCTGTGGGATCAGCCAGCTTTATCTCCCATGTCTCCCTGAATTGGAATTCTGATCCAGCTAAACTAGCCTATTCTCATCCACCTCAGCTTAAAAGTCACTTTCTCCCAGAGACCTTTCCTGATCCCCTGGCCCCTGGCTGTGAATGTCATACCCTCTAAGGTTACCTTTAATTCACTCTGTAATTATCTTACTTGTTCTGATTCTTATGTGTTGTGTGCTCTGTTGGAACATAAGCTGTTTGGAAACAAGGATTGCTTCCAAGTTATTACTGTTTCCTTCTTTCCCATGCTAAGCATAGTGCCTGCTGTACAGTTAGCCCTTAATAAACGCTTCCTAATTGATCAAGTGATTCCCTCAAACCTCCATACCTTTGTTTATTCTACTATCTCCATCCAAGTACCTGTTCTCCAAATCCTGCTCCATTTCCGTTTGTCAGAATTCTATACATCCTATCCATGTCCAAATGAAATGCCGTCACCTCCATGAAGCCTTCCTTGGCTATACCACATATATGATCTCATTTTATCTCTGTGAGGTATGTGGTATTATTACCCTCATTTTCCAGATGAGGAAACTGAGGTTGAGTGAATTAACATAGTTAACTAAGTTAAGTGAATTCACATATACTTAGTAAGTTTTCATACTGTCATACAATAGTCATATAGTTAAGTGTCTGAAATAGGATTTGAATTCTTCTTGATTCTAAGTCCAGCATTCCATTCACTACAGCAAAGCACTTTTTAAACCTCAAAACACTATATAAATGTTGGCAATTATCATTACCACCTGGAAACAATCTCTCTGTGTGATCTCCTGAATCACTCATGTGACAGTCAAGGTCAAAAGATCATGTTAGTCACTGACAAAAATAGTAATCATTTATATTTAAATGGTGCAGTAAGGTTTAAAAAGTATTTCTTCTCACAATTGCCTCATGAGGAATCAATAGTGCAAATATTAGTATCTCTGCCTTTTAAAGATGAGGAAACAGCATCTTAAAGAGATTAAATGCCCCTGGTCACACAGCTTGTAGGTTCTGAAGCCCACACTCAGAAGGAAGAGTTACCTGATGACAAGCTCAGTGTTCTTTCCACTCATCTATATGATCTCTCAAAGGCAAGGACCAAGAGCAAGCTCCACAGCCAACAGGCATTTTTCTCTGTCCAAATGGAGACTGTGCTTCTATTTCAGCCACAGAGCTAGACTTTGTGACTATAGAGTCTAGGTACAGGAGTCTTAGACTCCAGAGTTAGGTATTCCTCTCTCCCCAATTGACTTTATAGGTCACTCACTTCCTCCAGAAATTCCTCAGTCCCTTATTCTCATATTCAACTAAATGGTCAACAGCTGTGTTAGGTTCAGCAGCATATAGGCACTTAGTTAACACAAATTATGAAAATTAAGAAAGCAAAACCACAAGCAAGTCATTTAAATCCCAACCACCAACTTGTGGACAAACTGTTACTCACTGGGGACAGTTTTAAAGTTAAGGACCCAAATGGTCAAGGCCTGGGATTACAAGGGCTCTTGACAACCCAACCCAGAAGTTTAATGCTAGAACATAATCAAAATGAGAAGATATTCTCTATTCATTGTGGTGATTCCAGATGCTTGTTTGCTGATTTTGTTATGGAGTGGAAATATCACAAAGGCTCCTAAGTAAGATTCATAATTATTTGAAAGGGTCCAATAAGTCTATTATCATATCCCTATTTTTTTGCTATAATATGTAGTTATATAGATAACCCTTAGAGCAGATCCATCAGAATAAATATGTATACACATGTATATGCAGATAGGTGGTACAATGAATAGAGTGACCGGCCTGGAGTCAGTCAAGTCAAGAAGACTTATCTTCTCAAGTTCAAATCTGGCCTCAAATATTTACCAGCTGTATGACTTTGGGCAAGTTACTTAATCCCATTTGCCTCAATTTCCTTATCTAGAAAATTACCTGAAGAAGAAAAGGGCAAACCCCTCCAGTATTTTTTCCAAGAAAAAAAGGTAGCATCACGAAGAATCTGAAATGACTGAACAAAAAAAATGTATAAATGTATAAATGCAGGTATATATATATATATGTATTTATGTGTTGGTATTTATAATGACTTTTCTTAAACTTTTAGTAAAATATGAGGTGAAAATCTTACATGAGAGTGTAGAGGAGAGAATGCCATAGGAGTCTTGAAGAGAAGAGAGAAAGTAAGAAGCAACTACTGTGTACAGTAGAATACAGCATGAATTGGGGAGAAATAAAATGATTTCCCTGCTGCAGTGAGAGCCCATTTGAGATTGGAAGACAAATTTCTAGTGTTGGCTGTCAATACTATTTTGTGACTCCCTTCAAGTCCTTTTGGCAGCTGAGCCAAATTGTAAGAGTCAAGGAGATGGAGGGGGTTTGGCAAGGCATGAGCAGTGATTTGACACATGAGCAGTGATAGAACAGAGGAGTGAAATGTTTGAAAATAGTAGATAGTGTTAGAGTTGGAGTGGTTCACCGAAGTTTTGAGGCTAGAATGGGTGGAGAATATAGACAGAGAATGAATGTGAGTTCCATATAGGAGATGAGTGTCTCCTAGATACTAAGCACTTAATACACGATTACTGACTGATGACCAACTGGCCTGTTTAAAAAAAATGAGTGGTGGGGAGTGAGTGTCATAGTGAAGATGAATAGGTTTTGGAGGATTAAAGCAAAGAGATTAAATGTTGGGAAATTTTGATTAGATAAAGGAATTTCAGAATTCTTGACCATAGAAATGGAGCACTTATGGGTGATGGAAAAATCTCTCTATGTAGCTGAAGAAGAATGGCAGAATAAATCATGGGGAGTAAGCATATTGTGTATTTTAAAGAACATCAACAAGTATATTTACTTTCCTTGGTATGAATAGTAAGTCAAGCATTGAGATTTTTGACAATTGAGATGGGGAATATCCTGGGAGTTAGTAGATAATTATCACCAGGATTATTAGATTCTGTAATAAATACGGATAGGGCAACCACCAAAAGGGGTTTCCCTGGTTGATAGCACTAGAGGAAGAGTCTGAAAGTGACAATGGGGAGTAAGGAGTATTCTGATTCCCCCACTGGGATCAATGAGTGGAAAAAGAGAAGAAAGGAGGCATTAGAGAAGATGAAACCAGTACTACAAATTACATAATGTCATACAGCCTAAATCTGGTCTAAGCAAGTGTCAAAAGATGGAAGAAACAAGAAAGAAAGTGGTCTAAAATGAAACAAAGTTTGTTAACAGAGGAAGCTGTGGAGGGAAATATGGTTCAGGTAGATAAAAATGAGGCAGTGGAATGCAGGCACTGAGGGAGTTGGAGGGCTTTTGTTGTGCTTTTAAAGCACTTTATTGTGCTTTTAATGTAGGGAATTCATTATTATTGGAATGAGGAGAGTAAGAATTAATAAAAGTAACTCATTATATTTTATGAGGAGAGTATGGCAGTGATAGTGGTGGCAGAGTCACTATCTTTTGCTTCCCAAAGTTGTGAACTTAACACATTTCTGATGCTTCTCTGAGCAGGGGCCATGTGCACAATTCTATCCAATTCTAAAAGATTTCATCTTAGAAAATTCCCCTTAAGGAAAACATATGAAAGTCCACAGAACTATAATCAATGCAGTAATCATAATGACTTCATAGACGTGATGACAAAGCAAGCCTCCTGCCTCTTAGCAAGAGGAGCTGGACTAGGGGTCTAGAATGAAATCTACATTTTCAGATATGGCCAAGAAATTGATTTTGGTTTGCTTGTCTGTGCCTATTTGTTCTTAGAGAGAGCTGCTGTGTGTGGTCAAGTAAGTGTGTTGTGATATAAAAAAAAATATGAGAACATTTTTTTAAATACACAAAAGAAAGCAAAATAAATATCAGAGGGGGACAGAGAGAGTCATCTTATTTCTTTTATGTCAATTCATTATACATTAACAAAATAGTATGTAACAGAACTTCATGTTTCATCAGTAATATTCTTTTTTGTTCTTTAAATAAAGAAATATTCATGATTGCTAAGTTCATAATGTTTTTAGAAATGTGCAAGGGTATGTTAAACATTGCAGAATAACTGCAGAGAAGAAAATCAATGTTGCTTTGTTGATGAAGGCATGTGAGTAGAAGGAGGCTTATTTTGATGCCTACTGTAGCATGTCTGGTGGTCTGGGCCATGGTTTGGGGGGCAAAACTCCAAAGCTCCTGGAAGAAATAGCAGTGGCTAATTAAAGTTCTAATCTGTTCCACCAAACTAGAAAGTTTCCAGCATGGGTGTGGCTAAAGGCTGTGTTGGTCAGAATAAGTACAAAGAAGTATGTGCTCATGGATGATGTATTTTCTCATCTTGGTGATCAATAAAAGAGATAATAATATAAAATTTTGCTGAATCTCATGTGGTTCCCTTCTACTTTCAAATGGTTGATAGCATAGTATGTATAAAGAAGGTAGGAAGTGTTCAGAATTATCCAATTAATATATCATTTGCAAAAATTAATTTAACCATTTAGCGATATGTAAACTTTGCTCCAAAACCAATGAGTGCATATGATACTGGAAGAAGAGTATTATGTTGGTATTCTTTTTTTCTTTTGCTTTTTGGAGGACAACTGGGGTTAAGTGACTTGCCCAAGGTCCCACAGCTAGTAAGTGTTAAGTGTCTGAGGTCAGATTTGAACTCAGGTCGTCCTGACTTCAGGGCCAGTGCTTTGTTCACTGTGCCAACCCTAGCCCCCCCTATGTTGGCATTCTTACTATCAATGAAACCAAAAAAATAAGTTACAGTAAATGGAAGGATGAATTTCCATAATGGAGATCCATGTCTCCCTCATTGGCTCTCCACATGAAAGAAATATGCAGACAAGAAGGAAGTATGCAGACTTGCCCAAAATCATATAGGTCATTAATAATCATAGCTAGCTAGGACATGAACCCAGGTCTCTGCACTCTAGGTTTTGTGCCCTTTTTACTATACCATAGATCTGATTTCAGTGCAACCAAAGACAACAAAAGCATCATTTCATGATATACTTGATCATCTGCCTTTCAGTGTTTACAATACATATAAATAAACAGATTCCATGCAGACGATGATATTATGTGCTATAGATAATGTAAAAGCAGAGAAAATCTGTGATAAACTTGGCAAGATTCAACCAAAATGAATCAACATGAATTTTTCTACTCAACTACTTCAATGGAAAGGTAAGCATAGAGGACAAGAAGCCATTTTGTTAAAAATTATGTCAAAGGATCAAGAACTGAAAAACACAAAAGGCTTATGGGCTGTTCAGACACCTCACACTCGTAAAATATCATAAATATTTTCTTATCTAAGAGGTAAAATATACTAGATAAAGCCAAAGTCAAAACAAGTGCTGGCCTTCAAGTCAGAGAAACTAAGTTTAAATGACTGCATGTCCTTGGGCAAGTTGCTTAACTTCCCTGTGACTCAGTATCCTCATTTGTAAAATAAGGGAATTTGCCTAAATGACCCTTAAGGTTCTTTCAATTTCTAGATCACTGATCCTGTGAACATCATAAAAAATGAATTTAACTGTAGCTTCTGTCAATTTATATTCTCAGAGATTTACTTAAGGCTTGTCCCTATACTCATAGCTAGTATAGGCGAAAAGTGGATCTGAAACCAGACAGGTCTTCTTCACTCCAAAGTCAAAATGCTATTCGACCCTTCTGACAGTAGCTTAACAGACAAGTTGTCTACTATCAATATGTCACTTCAGAATCAGGTCATCTGTTAGTAAGAACACAAGTCAAAATCAATACCAAATTAGAAGAAAGGATCACAGTGAGAAGATACTTTTGGGACCGTTAAACTGTGCATACATTTTGATCCTACAAGCTTGACACTACAAGGCTTGTATCTCAAAGAGATCAAAGAAAAGGAAAGTGGACCTAGTTGTACATAAATATTTATAGCAGCTCTTTTTGTAGTAGCAAAGAACTGGAAATTGAGGTGATGTTGTGTGTGTGTGCCCTGAAGTCAGGAGGACCTGAGTTCAAATGTGACCTCAGACACTTAACACTTACTAGCTGTGTGACCTTGGGCAAGTCACTTAACCCCAATTGTCCTCCAAAAATCATGTATGTGATTGTGATGGAATACTGTTGTATTGTATGATATATGTACTTTCTCATTTTACAAATGAGGATACTGAGTCACAGGGAAGTTAAGTAATTTGCCCAAGGACATGCAGTCATTTAAACTTAGTTTCTCTGCCTTAAACGCCAGCACTAATTTTTTTTTACTTTGGCTATATCTAGTATATTTCATCTCTTAGATAAGAAAAGTATATACAATACTATTGTACTGTATGATGAAGAGTATGCTCTCAGAAAAACCTGGAAAGACTTACATGAACTGGGGATAAGTAAAATGAGTAGAACAAAGAGAACAATGTACATAGTAGCAGCATCATTGTAAGGATGATCAGCTGTGAAAGACTAAATTACTCTGATCAAGACAATGATCCAAGACAATTCCAAAAGACCCAGTGAAAAATGCTATCCACTTACAGAGAAAGGGAGAATTGATGAAACCTGAGTGAATACTGAAGCATACTCTATTTTGCTTTTTCTATTACTATTGATTTTTATGTGTTTTCTTTTGCAACATGACAAATATAGAAATATCTTTACATGATTTCACATTATAATCCATATTATATCATTTGCCCTCTCAAAGAGTGAAGAATGGGTAAGAGAAGGGAGAGAATTTGGCACTCAACATTTTTTTAAAATGTTCAAAAAGTTTTAATGTAATTAAGAAATATTTAATAAAACAAAGTATATTTTCAAATAAAATAGAGACAACGTAAAATAAAAAATAAGGTACTTCTTCATGAAAGTACATGGCATTAAAGTAGCTCCAGAATAAACTGTTGAAATTAGTAAAGCTATCCAGTATGTAGTTTGAAATGACAGGTGATGCTCAGGAGAGATGTCATTATCTTGAGATTTCAATTTAGATATCATCTCATAGAATAACTAGTTGAAACTCTGATAATACAGAAGAACTCTAATGAAGAATATCTAGAGAGAGAAGAAAAGCCCAAGAATTGATCACTGGGGGAATGCTACTTTAACACATTAGAAGATTAGTTTACCAGATGAACTACCTGCTCCCTTGGCAATAATAATTATTACAAAATCTGACATTTACTTGGCTCTTTGAAGTTCTCAAAATGCTTCAGTCTGGATCTTCTAGAGTAATTCAAGGTGATATAATGTCAAGCAAAGAAGTACTTAGTGCCTTGTTTCAGCTATTTAATTGTTTAGCACCTTGTTTCAGTTCAAGTGTCTTTGAGCCTTACCCTGATTATATCAAGTCTTTGTTAAGAAACAGAACCTGTGAATTCCACAGTGGGAAGAACTTGCTGATGCAACAGGAAGGGGAAGAACAGGGAGGAGCTAATGACCATAAATAAGGAGAAGCCCAAGCTAGAAGAGAGCAGAATTGAGAAGGGGAAGTTTGTGGTGGCAAGGCATTCTGTTTGTTCTGTTTGTGTTGATTTTTGTTTGTTATACTTTGTACAGAAGCTCTAGGATCTTACTAGAAGCCCTGAAAGAGGATTTTCTCATTGTCTGTTTAAAGAAGCCCTAGAGGAGGGTTTCAGAGGTCCTGGGACCATACTGATAACTTCTGTTGAGTTCTCAGCCCTTGTTGGTGGGTTTGTGTTGATTTCACAGACAGATAGTGAATTGATGATGGTGCTGGCAATGAGTATGAATGTTATTTTTGCGTCTGTTAAGCTTTGTTTTCACAGAAATAGAAACTTAAAGGACTTGAGGTGGACTGGACACTGTGAGCTTCAATATGGAATGGGAACTGGATGAGGCGCTGAACGAGTAGCTGAGAGCTGCCTACCTTTGAATCCAGGTAACAGCTGGGTAAATTCAGGCAAAAGCCAGGAACATAGAAGAAGAACCATGGAATATGAGAGGCAGCCTCTAGTCAGGATGAAAATACCTCTCCTTGGGTACTTAATGCTGACTGAGAAGATTATGATTTACTGTGGCCTAGGGGTGGGAGAACTTTGTACTTCAGAGATGAAGACAATGTAACCTAGGAGTGGTGAACTTTGACCTTTGGACTTTGTGTCCCTTAAGGAGGTTTGCTCCTACAGGATGATTGAGTTAAGGACTTACTGAATTACATCTTTTGTTTAAAGCTATGTAGCCTCTTTGGTGAAAACTACGTGGCCACTTTGCTGATAACTTATTATGTTGTAACATTGTGAAAGCTGTACTTTGGTTTCTGTGGATGTTTTACTTTAATTTACTGATGAATAAATAGAGAGTTCACTATACTATGTAATCAGAACCTTAAAGCTGTTCACAGCAGCAATCCTCTGGAGAGCTGCTCATGCTTGGCTTTATAGGTGGGTAAATATTTTATAGCTGAAACCAGTATCTGGAAAATGAGACAACATATAAGGCTCCATGGTCAGGAGAAGTATGTGGAGTAGTCACGGGATGGTCAAAAAACCTTGCAATCCTGAATAGCAAACAGTGTTATAAAGAAGGAGGGGGGGCAAAGTAAAAAGTTATGAAAGAAAACATTTACCCCCTTCAGTTTTGCCTAGGGTACAGTCTGTTTTGATATATTTCATTCAGGAGAATGCAGATTAAAGTAAAAATCATATCTGAAAACTGTGATTTTCATTAAGGCAGCAACTATAAGTTAACTGATATATTGATCTCCTGATGTGAAAAATCCCTAGACTGAGGCAGATTGGCAATTTATCTGAAATACACAGAATTAGAGAGTTGTCTGGGGAGAATTAGAAACTAAGTCATTTTCCAGTAGCCACACAGACATTGTGTGTCAGAAGCAGGTCTTGAACCTAGGTTTGATTCCAAGGCCATCCATCCATCCATCTAGCATATCACATTGAGCACAGTTTCCTTAAAATTAATTTTGTTTTGTTTTGCTTTGTTTTGGAGGCAATAAAGGTTAAGTGACTTGCCCATGGTCATATCTCTGGTAAGTGTCTGAAGGTGGACTTCAACTCAGATCCTCCTGGCTCCAGGACCAGCACTCTATCCACTCAACCACCTAGCTGCCCCCAATAAGTTATTATTAATAACTGTCATGTCTCTGAGATGGATAAAAGAGAAGTCAAAGTTTTTTATAGATGATAAAATCGAGAAGGAAGGAAGAACTAAGAGGAAGAAAAAAGGGAAATCTTTAGGGCTTTCTTTAGTCTTGTTTACTGTAAAAATAATAAAAGTTACCTTCTAGAGAAGTACTTCATAAAGGCTTCTGAGTTTTGGAATTGGAGCGTTTTTCTTTGTCGTTTCTTCTCAAGTTGTCCTGGGACTTTTTACAAAAAAAGAAAAAGAAAAGAAAAAGCAGTCAAACATTTTGCAACGTGTGCCTTTTTATGGAAAACAAAACATTTGCATAGAGCATGAAGCACAATAAGGTTTCAAGTAATGTTGGAACTCTTTGTTGGTGGTGAGGAACTTGGCAACATGTATTGTCTGCCATGACATTAATTACATATTTGCTTCCAACCCTGGTGTTTATTGGCATGTGGAAAGTGTTTATAATCTTGTAGGATCAACACTAATTATTGCTAAAATATGCTCTTAATATCATGAAAATAATAATGGTTTCTTTCATTCTACAAGACCTACCATATTTATTCCAATAACTCATTTAATTTAGCTTAAGAGACTTTCTATACAAGAAAGGAATGTGTCATCTTCCATGTTTCAACCCAACCTTTTATGTTAAAAATGCATTTCTCATCTGTCTAGGCTAAAAGCCTACTTACAACTTACTCTTCATATTTCTTGTATGTACATGGTTGCTTGCACATTTTCTCCCCACCCGTCATTAGAATGCAGGCTTCTTGAGTACAGAAACAGTATTTGTGACTTTCTCTGTATCCCTGACACAAAGAAAGTACTTAATAAATGCTTATTCAGTTGACTTGATACTACACCACCATTTTCTAAAAAACTTACTGAATGGAACAAACAACAAACATGCATGTGTGTATACAACTATGAGGCTTTTGTGGGCATCATCTCATCGCATCCTCATGACTTAAGATCTAGGTCCTACAGGTATCCTTATTTTACAGATAAAGAAACTGAGACACAGAGAGGTTGAGTGACTTTCCCAAGACCACACAGCTATTTAATGTCAGCAGCAAGATTTGAATCCAGGGCTTGCTTGAATTAAATCCCCATACTCTTTCCACTATGTCTCTGATTATATAGTATAGACATACAGTGTGCCTGTATGATTTTAAATCAATTCAAGCACTTATGGAAAACTAGAAAAAGATTATTTTTATTGCTTGGGGAAAATGGAATAATGCTCCAGATGACAGAAAAAAGTGAACTATTGCTTGAAGATTGTCCTTCTCTTGGATAAAACTTTTGGAATTTTCAGGATATGTCTTCAGACAGTTTGATGTGAAAAAACAGGCAGACACACAGGGTGCCCCAAAAGTTTTAGTGCAGTTTCAAATTTGTCTGAAAAATCTTAGCACAGTTTCAAGTTATAATAGGTTAAACCTGAACTAAAACTTTCAGGACACTCAACTCCCATTTATCCAGAATGCCAATTAACAGAAAGTTTAAATAACCAGATTATTTTAGTACTATATAAAAGATGTGCTTAATGATAGTTGTGAATAATGGTTGTTAACATGAGATTCTAACGTAACTTGCAATCATCTAAAAATAAAGTAAGGAGCATTCCATTGTTCTATGTATTTCTTAAGAATCTTTGAGGACCAATAATTTGTGGATCACAGGTCTGATAACTTTCAGCTAAACAGAAAACTCACTTAACCAGAACACTCTTTTTTATGCAACACTTTTCCTCAGTAAAATGGGTGACAGGGTTGTCAGATGTGTGGTCAGCTTCACACTGACCATACTGGAGCCAAGTCTATAAGTCCCACTGAACTGAGAGGAAGTGGAGAATCTTATAGGATCATCAACCTATAGATCTTCATAGGCCCTCATTTTAAAAATGAAGGGACTAAGGTCAAGAAATCTTCAGAATGAGCCTAGGGTTCTACAGACCAAAAGTAGCAGAACCTAGATTTGAACTCATGGTCTCTGATTTTGTTGGTAACTCTTATTTCACTATTCTACATGGCCGTATTCTCAGCAAGCAAATATTTAGGCAGAGATCAAAATACTAGAAATGGTTTTCTTAGTTTCCATGCAAAAGTCACCTGATTCTCTGCCAATGAATCAGGCTCATACTTGGTCATGTCATATCCAACTAGCCCATAACTGAAAAACATATGAAAACATCTACTTAGTGTAAAGTAATCTAGAGTTAGTTGGTGTTCAATGAATCACATTGAGATATTCTCCTAAGCTAATCAAACTTTTGTACCTATACTTTCCCATGAAAGTTTTTTCCACTGTCATTTTCATTAGCTAATTATAGTTCCACTGTAATTCTCAGCAACACTACTCTCTTTGGCTAAGTGTCCACACATTAAGGAAATGAAGAACTGAGATAGTTACCCAGAATACTCAGGATAAGAACTTCTGGGTGTTCTTGGCACATGGAAGACATTTGTGACCTTGTGCCCTCGCTATTCATTATTCGTAAAATGCATCCTATACACTGGGGGTGAGGGCGGGGGAAAGGCACCTTTCAGTCATAATAATTTCTCTTCTCCATTTTACACTGACTGTCTATAATTGGTCTTTATTAGTAAGTCAACTTCTCTTCGTCTCAGCACTCACTCAATGACTTAGCCCAATAGCGACATTTCTATTTCTTCACTTGTAGACACCTGTTTCATTTCCTGACTATAGCCAGTAATCCCATATTCAACTAACTTCTCCAGCATTCTCCCTCTGAGCTCATGACTTTTTGCTTTAGGCTATATTTCAAGTTCTTTCACTCTCTCTCTCTTCTTCCAATCTGTTCCTTTTTCTCCAGCCCTGTGTCTTATTAACTTGCCTGCCAATGTGCACACACATTCCATCATGGCCTCCAAATAAGTGACACAATACTAATCCTTTTCAGATGACCTTTAAAGATGTTATTGGATTTGGCTACATGGCAAAGACTGAAACTGTACCACCGACAGTCATGTTTGAAATAAGTACCCAGTGAGCATAAAGTTAAAATCCCTTTGACAACAAATTATGTGGGTTTAACTATTCTTTATTCTACACATTTATTGCCCACATTGATGAGGCACAGTTTAAAAAATAGTCTCCAACCAGAGAAGTTTTCAAAATAAGGCTTGTTTCTATGGTGAGTCTGGGTAAGCTAAGAATCCTCGGAAAGAGAACTCAGCCACATGTGTTATATTATACATTTTGGAGCACAGGGCGATTTTGACAAATTTCTTTTCTAAGGCATTGGTATCCTGTTGAAGTCTGTGCATTTACCATGAATGATGACTTTTCTCCGAAGAGTAAATTTGTTATCCAGTCCAACTTCAATTTGTTATCAGTAGGGAAATCCATTGGCCTTATGGGATCAGCCACAAATCCACACATATTCTCCTCACAAAATTCAAAACAAAACATGAAAAGTTGGTCCCTAAACTATAAATAAATGGGTCTGTTGTGTGTATTTTAAAGCTACTATTGGTCATTTAACTACTCAATAAGCTTACGAGGTGCTGGGTGTCAGAATTAGAAAAACTTCAGTTTTGAACCTGTAATACAACTTAAACTATTATTATATCTGTTATATAAGTTTTATAGTTAGATCCTAATTAGTACAAATAAGGAAGCCAGTGAAGTTGTCATATGTATTCAACGTATGCCGTTTAAAATTATGAGTATATAAAATATGGCAATTGGTTCCAACACAATGGAAAAATCACCTGTGAATTCAAATAATGTCAGCACTTCACTAAGTGGGACCTATAGTAATGTTAGTAGACAAAAGCCCAGAATGAGTTAAAAACAAAAAGTGAAAAACGCTAAACAGCTAAAGGAGTTTTATTAGCTATATATATTAGGACCATGAGGCAAAACAAGGAACTCTTGGAGTAGATAGTATAATGTAGATGAGTGACAGATACAACTCATTGACCATTTTGCTCTTGGCATCTCTGTCTGCAAGGGACAATGAGCTTCAGACTAGGAAGGAGAGAAAAAGTAATACAAAGAGAGAATTGAAGTTCAAGATAGTAAATGATTACTTAGCCCCTTTATGTAAGTACAAATCTCAAAAGTAAAATAAATTACTTAATAGGATTTGAAAAAAAGTTGCATATACAAATATAGAAACATATTTTATTTAGAAATTATGGAAAACAGAAAAGATGTCAGAAGACTGCATAGCCAAACATTGACCTAATATTCAAAAATGAAAAAAAAAAATGAAGTAGGAATGTGTTGGGAGGGGGGCTGGCTGTAGAGAGAGGAATATGTTCCAGAGACCACTACATTTTCTTTCAATTCTTAGCAAAATTCTAGAACATGTTATCTGTCAGATGGCATGCAAAAATTTAGAAAAAAAATGGCAATAATGTGAAACATCATAGGTTTATTAAAGCTATGTCATATTAAGCTAATACTATTTCCTTTTTTAAAATAAGGAAATAAGGCTAGTATTGTAGATGAGACAAATACTACAGGAGATCATGATGTAACAAAGCATTTAACATTGTCTTTTATGGTTATTTTGTAAATAAGATGGAAAATTGCCAGCTGAATAGTATAAATGGTGAGTCAGTCAATAAATATTTACTATGTGCCAGGCATTGTGGTAAGCATTGGGAATACAAAGAGAGGCAAAAGGAAGTCCTTGCCTTCAAGGAGCTCACATTTTAACAAGGGAGGTGAAACAAGAAAGCAAGTATTCGTAACAAGCTATATACAAGGAAAGTAAGAAATAACTTTTTAAAATGGACTAGAATTAAGATAGATTAGAAAAAAGCTTCATTGTGGAAGGGGGATTTTAGTTGGGACTTAAAGGAAGTCATGGAAGCTTGGGGCAGAGATGAGGAGGGATAACCAGAGAAAAGATCCAGAGTAGAAAGACAGAGTTTATTGTTTGTGAAACAGTAAGGAAGACAGTGTCATCATATCAAAGAGTACATGACAGGGAGTGAGGTATAAGACTGGAAAGGTTGACAGGGCATGGGGGAGTGAGGTTAGAAAGGCCTTTCAATGGGATAGTTTGTATTTTATCTTGGAGGCAATAGGTAGTTCATTGAGTACAGAAGTGACATGGTTGAACCTACACTTTGGGAAAATCACGTTAGCAGCCAAATGGAAGATCAATTAGAAAAACTTGAAGCAGATAGATTCACCAGCAGGCTATTATAATAGTCCAAGTATGAGGTAATAAGTGCCTAAACCAGGGTGGTGATGATATCAGAGAAGAGAAGGGGGCATATTCAAAAGATGTTGCATAGGTGAAAATCAACAGGCCTTGAAAACTGATCAAATATGAGGGGTAAGAGATAGGGAGGAGTCAAGGATGGCACCTGGGTTGTAAGACTAAAAGCCTAGGAGGATGGTAAGGGTACTTAAGAGCAAAAGAGAAGTTAGGAGGGGAAAAAATTTTAGGGAGAAGGATAATGACTTCCATTTTGGATGTATTAAGTTTAAGATGTCTCATGGACATCAAGTTTGAGATGTCTGAAAGGCAGTTGGAGATGTGAGACTAGAGATGGGCAGAAAAGTTAGAAAAAGATAGGTGGATTAGATTAAAATGTCATCAGCAGAGAGATGATAATCAAATCCATTGGAGCTTATGGGATCACCAACTGAAGTAGTATAGAGGGAGAAGAGAAGAAGGTCCAATACAGAGCCCTGTATGACATCCATTATAAGGGACCTGCATGAAGATCTAGGAAAGGTGATTGAGAAAGACAAATCTATATCTGGTTCATGTCTTGTTGTTGTTGTTGTTGTTGTTGTTGTTGTTGTTGCTGTTGTTGTTGTTGTTGTTGTAATCTTAATTAGCATATCAAGACCAGCATGGAGGAGGGTATCTAGTGGCATAGGTATTATAGAACTCTTTCAGTAGTGCTGGTCAACATTTTTTTAACTGACATGGACAAAGAAATTGAATGAATATTGATTGAAATCTGAGTAACATAAATCAAATTAACAGCACCAAAGCAAGGATGAAAGAATTGTTGAAAACTAGGAGAAAACTTGCTAAAATTAAAAATAAAATGACTATAAAACTGATAAAGAAAACTAAAACCTGTTTGTTGGAAAAGGCAAAGTTATTTGCCAACTTATCGTAAGAGAGAGAAAGGAAAAAGGAGGAGAAGGAGGGGAGAAGGAAGGGAAAAAAAACAAAACAGGACACAAGTGAGAGGAGGAGCAAAAGAAATTGATGAATTCATAATCAACACAATGAACAGAAAGAACATAAATACATTATCAGAAATAAGCACCTAGAATTATAGACAAGTATAATGGAAAATTTACAGGAAATGGATGATTATCTCCAAAAAATGTAAAATAACCAAACTAACAAAATAAGAACTAGAAAGCATAAAGAACACAATCAAAAAGAGGAAATGAACAAGCTATAAATATATTCTCAAAAAGAAAGGGAAAAACTCTTGTCCAGATGTATTGAGAAATGAATTCTCTTATGCAAATAAAGTGACTAAAATTACCATACCTTTTGACACAGAAATTTCTGTATTCTGGTTTTATCTCGAGGAGGTTATCGTTTACAAGCAAGTCTCCATATAAACCAAAATCTTTATAGCAGTACCTTTTGTGGTAGCAAAGATTTGGAAACAAAGCAGATCACTATTTGGGAATGACTAGTGAGAAAGAGAAAAGGAAAGGTGGAGCTATAGAGAGGTTATGAGATACAGAGTAGGAGAAATGGGGGAGTTTCAAATATTTTTTCAATGAAGAGGCACAGCAATCATCTAGTAAGAGGCGTGTGAGGCTAGCACCTAGAATTTAAAGAAAGAAGAAAACAATTTGGTAGAGCTTCTCTGTGAAAGCTTCTAGGCAGTTAGAGAAGAGTAAAAGGATGACCATGTGGCATTGGGAGCACAACTGAAAATGGTTAACGTTAATTCATAGTGGACTCAACTTAGGCAGTTTCATGATTTCCCCCAGTACTACTCTACAGCTTGAGACTAGAAGTAGGAAAGAGAAATGGTTGAACTGACTTGTTCAGAATTTATAAACTATAAATGGTAGGCCAAGAGAAGAAATAAATCCTTGATGAACTAGTTAACTATGGTCAAGACAACAGAGAGAAAAGTGAAATAAAGAAGAGAGATAAACCTGTTTTAATAGTCAATGTTTCAGTTAAATAGATCCCTAACAATTCCCTGATTTTGTCACACTTTTAGGCAGTCTTGTACCATACTTGCATGAGTCCATTGGTAAGCTGACCACTCCACACTGTAGTACCATACACCTCTCACCCTGTGTAGATACCAACTCACTTTTGTTTGACCCACTCACTCTAACCTGATCTTACAGGGGCTTGTTTAGATTTTCAGGGAAGGACGGTTGCCATACAATTATGTTCAAATTTTTTTCAGTGTCTTTAGGGCAACCCTGCTGGAGAGTAATACATCTCCCTAGTCACCATATTAGCTCTTTCACACCCACCAATGTATTGTGATTTACTTCTTATAGAAGAGCTACAAAGCCAGTCTTCCACTTTTCTGTTTTCCCCTACCAATAGGGATCCAGAGGGAGAAGGGGAAAAAAAGGTTTTAACCTATATCCATCTCTAGGGGAGGCTGAAAAGCAATATCTGGAATTGAGAGTCTTATACAATTAGTTTGAGCCTCAATCCTACTAATTGGGAAACACCATAACTGACACTTTCTGTCAGCTGATTGCTCCTGATGACATCTCTTCAAACAGCTCCAACAAAGCTGCTTTCATCTCCTCTTGAGTCTCGTGCAGACTTGTTTGCTCTCTTTAACCTCAGTCTGATATTTCCCCTATTGATGACTTAAATGGGGGCCTCCTGATTCTCAGTGATCTACTCACCTTTAAGTTCCCACCATGAGCCTCCATCTCATTTTTTGTCCTTAAAACTGTTTCTTTGTCCTCATGTTATGTTCCACTTTTAAATAAGTACTTTTTCTGCATCTCTTAAACCAGATGTGTCAAACATGCAACCCACAGTCTGCAACACACCCAAGTGCAGCCAGAACAAGATTAAAATGCCATTGAGAAACAACAAAATAAATGCAATCCAATACAATACAGATAATGTTACATTTTAAAATTAAGTCGATATGCAGCCCGTAGGGAATCTTATGTCCTGATTTACACCACTACTTTAAGTCATCAAATGTTCGCATACAGATAAAGTATCTAATACATCTTTCACAAGGTGATTTAAGTCTTAACATTTATTCCATATCTCACTTTCCATCCAAAACTGCTCAGATCCTGTCTGAAAATTTTATGTTTATACATGTATTATGGCAGTTTTTATTAAACTGCTTTTAGTTTAATTATTTTCCTCTTTGGGGGTATCAGATTGTTTATCTTTGCCAGTATAATATCTTACATCCTTTACCCTGATTTAACTCTTTTCCTTTTTGCAAAAGTGTTGTTTGCCCTTTTCAGGACTAAAGTATTCAGTAGAAAAAGAACAATATCTTAAAAGAATGATACCTTGCACCTAGAACGTATTTCTTCCTTATCTTTCTTTACCATTCTAAATCCTCCTCTTCCTTTACAGCAGCAGTTCTCATGTGGGTTGCATAACCTGTAGGTTATGTTCAATTTGTAACAATGAAAATACATCCTGCATATCAGATATTTACACTACAATTCATAACAGTAGCAAAATTACAGTCATGAAGTAGCAACGAAAATAATGTTATGGTTGGGGGTCACCACAACATGAGGAACCATATTAAAGGGTCATGGCATTAGGAAGGTTGAGAACCACTGCTTTAGAGTCAACTCAGGGTCTGCTTCCCCATTAGATTATGAACTCCTTGAAGGTAGATTCAAGGTAACATTCCATCTTTGTCTTTTTAGCATGTAGTACAGTATCTTACACATGTAAAGATATGGACCTATATTTAGAGATATAGGTGCTTCCTGCTGTGGTTTATATTTCCAGGAGGTTTTTGGAGCAGAGTATATATAAATTCAGAATTTTCCAAGGGACAACATAAGATTCCTAAACATCATTGGACATATGGGTTTTCAAAATGAAAGCAAGATAGAACAGGGAGCAAAATGGATTTTTTTTTCCCCCTGCATCTAGGGAAGAGCCGTTACTACCATAGAAGCATAAGTTTAAAGGCTGAAGAGAACTTGAAAAGCTTCTCCTCTACCTGAGCAAGTAGCATGGAGGTAAGTTATGTCTTATCCTGTCTCAGCACCCAAGGAAGAATCTTTGCCTCTCCACTTAGTGAAGATGAGTGCTCAGTTCATAAAGAGGCCTGCAGCATTAGGAAGGTCCCATTTAGTCAGATGAAGCCTTCACAGATGTGTTTGAAGTCCTGCAGCCATTAGACTGACAAGTGAGAAATCCAGTACTCCACTAATGGGAAGGTCTACCACCTCCCACTCTCTGCAGCAGAGGGAGTTGGAGATTTATATTAAACAACTGAAATGTTTGTGGGGGTTTTTCCCACACTTAGTCAAGGATCAGGAATCTTATTTGCGGAGATGGGAAAAAGGGAAAAGGAGAACTGAGATGTTTGTACTTTCTGAGACAGGAGTCTATTCATAATATTTTATTACTCTTTTGTTTTTATAATTACATTGTCTATTAAGATAATGAGTCTTTGGTAGATGTTTGAGAGCAGAAAATGAAGGGAAAGAGAATGGTCACCGGATGGGATAGACGGACGTACATAAAATGACCTCAGAATAAGATATCCTGGTTCTCTAAAAAGAGCAGAAGGAGTAAAGGGAATGACAACAAACTTGGGTCTTTGGTCTTGACTGAAAGGTACAAGCAACTTGACACCCAATAGAGCATATCCAATAAAGGCTTCCTAAATACTTGTCCATTTGAATTCAATTATTGGATAATAAACCTCCCTGCTCCATGGTATGTGTGTCACTGAATATTAGAAAGTAAAAATCTACCAATCTATTACACCTCCTTTTTCTTTAGGGCCAGTTTTTACAATGGATTTAATGTAAGATATTAACTATTTACAGGGATACTTTTGATCAGTGTTGTGCAAGAGTTTAGTGGCGGAAGCTAAAACATGGTCTTGAAAAGCACTAAGAAGCTAAAAGAATCTGGAAACAGTGTATATCTCCTTGTGAAAACATGTCTCTTAGTTTTTCTGCTAGGGCCTCCCTTCCCAGTACTACTCAGATTTAATCCCTGGGTGGATTTCAAACCAGTGCCAATTTCTTGCTCCTTTGTCCTTTTTCCTTATTATTGTTGTTAGAAACTTAAGAGAAGGGAATAATGCATATTAGAAACCCAGCCATAGCTCTAGCAGTGAAATTGAGCTTGCTGAGTTGGCAGGACAGAATTTGTTGACAAATGGAAATAAAACCAACAAAGATTCTTTTTTTTTACAGCCATTGGGGTGGTTCAGGAAGAGTGTAGAGGGCATTACTTCTACATACCTAATTAAAACCGAAAAGGCACTATGATGTCCTAAAAAGAGAATCAGATTTAGAGTCATATAGTCTGGTTGTGAACCTCATCTCTGCCATTTTATTACTCTGGGTCTCAGTTTCATCATTTGTTAAATGAGGTTACTGAACTAGAGAAGGTCTCTTCCAGCTGGGGTCCTATAATCCAGGAGTTCTCAACATGAAAAGGTCAGATTTATTCATGTATCAGATACAAGGATAGACAGACTGTCCCAAAGGGCAGTGAAAGTTATACTGGAAACCAGAAGATGAATGACAGCAATCAGGTGATTGCCTCTTTCCTCCTGGGGTAACTAGAGTTAGGTTTTTAAAAAGAGATTACAGGGGCTTTTTCTTTCCAGAAATTGTATAGAGACCAACATCATGTGAATTGGCCCTTGTCTACTTTTGGAAGTTGTCCCATGCTGGTTGACAAAGACAGGAATGTGTAGGCAGCACCATCTATGCCAAGGAAAAATGGATACCACCTAAGGGAATGCTAAGTCACCAACTTTAGGTATTACTGTTTCAGGGAAAGAAACTGTATGCTAATTTAATCAGTTCCTCTTCTGGCTTTGTAAGCATAACAAGTAGATTTTAGGAGCTATGACAAAAGGTATGTCTCCAAATCATGGAACTGAAATAATCCTTCATTCAGTGTATTTGGGGGTACACTGATGTTCTACCTCCAGGCTTAGAAAAAAACTGTCTCATATTCCAGAAATGCCATCCCTCCTCACCTCTGAGGCTTAGAAGTCCTTGTTTCCTTTGGTACTTGGGTCAAGTGCCATCATCAGCATAGATAACTTTTCCTAAGCCGCACAGCTACACACGAAACTAGCTTGCTCCCTATGCTATTTATGTAAGTAATGTCACCTCTCTTACAATGTAAACACCTTGAGGGCAGAGACTGTTTCATTTTTATCTCTGTATGTCTAGTACTCAGCAAAGTATCTAGCAAATTGTAGGCACTTAGTATTTGTGTGTTTATATTTTTGTAATTGCTACATGATGGATGGGTTAGAGCCAGATTCTCTTCTTAGAGCCACCTTGTTATTCCCTGAGGCAGGAGCTCCAAACATTAATACTCACAGAGCTAGCCATTCTAGCCAAGGCTAGACATTCTCTTCTTTCTTTCTTCTCTTATGCAGTCAGCTGGACCCTCTACCCTGAATTTAGCTGAGTTCCACTTCCCTGTCACTTATGCGTTGGTAATTCTGGAAAACACCACAGCTGCTGGTAATTTGCTCTCCTGAAAGCTCCAGCTTTGGTTTGTTTTGGCCACCCCAGAGCCAAGCTGTGGCTTCATGAGGTGCTGGTCTGGGCTCCCAGTGCATTGTGATGAACCCCTTTGCCTCTGCCTACCAGGTTGCCTTCAGGGGGAGATGTGTTTTTCTGTAATTTTTGTGGGTTTTGGAGCTCTAAAATTTGTTTAGAGTCATATTTTATAGGTATTTGAGGTGGTTATGAAGGGAGCTGCTGAGTTTTGCTGCTTCTATGCTGCCATCTTGACTCTGCCCCCTAGTTTTTCAATATGTATTTTTAAAACAGGGGTTCTAGGCCCTTAAAGTTTTTCAAATGTAACCCTTTGACTAAATCCACTTTGATCATACCTGAGGACCTAGAGGGCCACATGTAGCCTTGAGGCTGCAGATTCCACACCCCTGATTTAGAATGTAAGATCTTTGAGGACAAGGAATATTTGTGCCTTTCTTTGTGTACTTAGTACTTAGCCTAGCAAATAGAAAACACTTAACCAATGTTTATTGCTTAATTACATGGTTGCTGAAACTTCCTTGAAGAACCGATGACTAACTAGTCTGTAAGGCTGAAAGAGTTCTGCAAGGAAACATAATAATACCTTGAACCTCGAGTGGGTACCCAAAACTCTGTTCAAAAGTATCATTTCAAAAAAGAGTCAAGAATCTCAGAGCCGGCCTATGCATTGACAGTAATGTGAGTGACTTTGAGATGGAATGAAATTTCCAAGAAATCATGGCTGGTTTGTTTCTCCATTTGAATTTAAAGCCAAATGAATTTCCTTCAGTTTGGGCTTTTAAAACCAAGCTTTTCTCAGAGAAATTACAAAACACCAATAGGAAACCTGAGTGAAAAACTAAGACTTTGAGATGCTTGCAAATATCTCTTTGCTCAATGGGATTACAGAGCTGTGTTTGTTGAATCAGGACCCGTGTTTATTGCTACCCAGGGCACAAATATTATTATGGTGTATATACCTAACATTGTGAGTATTAATGTTTTGAGCTCCTGCCTCAGGGAATAATCTATAATGAATTTAGGTAGAGACCCTAAAAATTTTTTAATGTTTTCTTCTTTAAAACCTGACAGAAACTTCTTTGGCAAAGCAAACTTCATTGTAATTTGCCAATAATGACACAAAGAAAGGTTGACTGAAAGAAATAGAAAGGATGGCAATGTGTTTTAGTGAGTAAAAGGAAGAATGTATGTACATGAGGGTGGGAATGCAAGCATGCCTGCATGAGTGTAGATCTAAAATATTTTCTTATGCCCTGGGATATTTTAGGATTTTTTTAGATATGTGTTTTTCATACAGATATCTCTTGAAAACAGTTATTTTTGTAACCACCTGCTGTCTTAAACAATCAGGCCCAGTAAGTGGAAAAAGATTCCAGGGAAGGTCTGTTTACTCTATGAAATATCTCACAGGGATCAATGTTTACTAAATATATACCTTTTAAAGGTGCCACTGGGGACATTGAGCCTTTTGTTGCAAGTGTCACTTCTAAGTGTTTATAACTGTCAGAGAAGCAAAATATAACCTCTGTGGTCCTTTGTCCAGAGTTCTTTTAAGTTATCAGTCTATGGGGATCTCAATGATTTTATAGTCTATTGTTAAAGATGAGTAGTAGATTTAGAAATGGACAGACAATTAAAATGAGTTTCCCTTATCTTGCCTTCTGCAGTCTTGTGTCAGTGAAGTGATTTTTGTTTAAGATCTAAGAATTTCATTCTAAAAGAGAACATAGAGAATTTTCTGTCCTTCATTATTACTCCAATGTTAACATCTATAAAAGTTCTACTTGAATTGTATATTCTATGGTCTGTTCTAGCTCAAATGCCTATACAATTGTCTCCTCCAATTCCCTTCTTTTATAGATGTGGAAACTGAGGCACCAAATTAAATGGTTTGCATAGGCCAAAAGTCAAACCTAGGGACTCTGATTCTTATTTTAGGAATCTTGCATCTAACTCACAGGGTTGTTGTTGGGATCAAATAAGACAGTATTTGTATAATTGCTTAGCACAGCACATGGAAGATGAACATTCATCTGTCTTCTGGTTTGAATTTGTGGTTGTTTTGAAAGATTTTAAATCTTTTAGTAAATGTTTGGTAAGTTGTCTTCACTGAGAGTTTAGGGGAGAGACTTGGGGCAGGTTGCTTGTTTTGCTAAATTGATATTGTGCTTGTCTTCTCCTATTCTGATGTCTGAGAAGATACAAAAATGGAAGAAGAGACAATCAATAATATCAGCCAATATTTATTGAGCACTTACTGAGGGAAGAGTCAAGGTGGCAGGTAAGAGGTAGCATTTTTGCCTTAGATGTTCCACAACAATACAGAAATCATACCAGATCAAATTTTGATTGGGAAAGCCAAGAGGTCATAGGTAATCATTTTTCCAACCCAGGGCAGCTTAGGAAGATAGACCAAAAGGTTTGCTAATGTTAGGGTAGGGTCTGGTCAGGAGCACAGCACAGCAATGGTGGGAAATAGCAACTACAAATAGAATTTTAGCACCAGAGACAGTGCAGAGACTCAACACTGGGTCAAGAAATATCTGGGCAGGGGTGGCTAGGTGGTGCAGTGAATAGAACGCCAGCCCTGGAGTCAGAAGACCTGAGTTCAAATTCGCCCTCAGACACTTGACACATTTACTAGCTGTGTGACCTTGGGCAAGTCACTTAACACCAATTGCCCTGCCTTCCACCCTCCAAAAAGAAAAAAAAAACAGAAGAAAGAAAGAAATATCTGGGCAGAAAGAGATCGAGGGGACCGTTATAGTAGCACTGGGAGCAGGAGCAGGTGCCATCTGACAACTCTATCACCCATTATCCAGGCCTGGCTCACCCTTCTAGGACGGAAGGGAGTGGTTATGAGGAAGGCGGGGCCCTACCTTTACAAGGAACAAGTTCCAGAAAAAAAGTTTTGTAGTGCTCTAACCCCAAGAGCAGACTAGGGACTCGATTCTAACCTTTAGTACTGCATATACGCATACAATAAAAAAGAAGAATGTCCTGGGAAAGGAGGAAAGGAGAAGAAGAATGGGGAAATGATTTTACATAAAGAGTATGTGCAAAGAAGAGTTTTTTGGGGGGTAAAAGTTGAACCTCAATCTCATGTGAACTGACTCAATAACTGAATAATACACATACACATACAGTTTGGTATGGACTTTTATCTTACCCAATAGGAAAGTAGGAGGAAAATAAGTTAAAAGAAAGGGTGGAGGATAAGAAGGACATAGATTGAGGAGAACCATAGTCAGAAGTAAGACAGACTCTTGAGGTTAGGACAGGATTAAAAAAGAAAATAACAAGTATGAGAAAAAAATATAGAATTAGCCCTCAAAATTGTGAATGGGATGAACTCACCAATAAAATGGAAGAGGATAGCAAAATCGATTAGAAATCAGAATCCAACTATATGTTATTTGCAAGAAACATTTGAAATAGAGAGATACAAATAAGGAAACTCCATTTTGCTAGAAGAAGGTACCATAGACGGCTAAGAATTAGAAGTTGAAAGAATGCTCATCAATTGGGAAATGAAAAAACATGTTGTGGTATATAATTATAGTGGGATATTATTGTGCTACAAGAAATGACAAACAGAATGATTTAAAGAAAACCTAGGGAGGGGTGCAGAGCCAAGATGGCAGCATGTAAGCAGCAAAGTTCCCACACAGTCACCCTAAATACCCATAAAATACAACTCTAAACAAATTTTAGGGCTCCCAAACTCACAAAAATATAGAAAACACATCTCTTGCTGAAGGCAGCTCAGCAGGAAGGGCTCATTGCGGCAAACCAAAACCACGGCCAGGCCCCAAGGTGGTCGAGAGGAGCCGAACCACAGCTTGAGGCTACCAGAGAACAGATCTGCAGCACCTGGAACAATCTCCACATTTATGAAGCCAGGAAAAATAAGGCTTAGAGAAAGGGCAGTGGAATTCAAGCTTTCAAGGTAAATTTGGGGGAGGTAAAGCAGTTCAGATAAACTGCCCCCAGGGCAAGGAAGCAGTGGGGGAAGGGCAGGATCAGCTGCAACCAGCAACTGCCTCCACTGGGCTGCTCCAGAGATCCTGACCTACCAATTGCAAGGAGGTCAAGATAACTGATTAGGGCCAAGGGCTCTTGTGTTGAGTGGCCTGGATCTGGATTGTGGTCTTGGGTGGTGGTCCAGGGGTGTGCTTTCAGCAAGCCAAAGCTGGTGGGGGCTGCAGCACCCCCCTAATTGCTCTGGCAGCTGTGAAAACCCTAATGATTTGGGACAGAGCTTACACCTGTGGAAGCAGAGTTCCACAGAGTTAAAAAAAAATCAAGCGATTAATTGACTGGCCAACATGAGGAAAAGGAAGCAAAATAAGAACAGCAATAAAACTCTAGAATCTTTTTTTTTTGGACAAAAAGGATCAAAGCATGGAATAGGAGGAAGACAACACAGTCAGAACTCCCACACCAAATGCTTCCAAGACACTTGAAGAATGCCTAGAAGCTATAGATCAACAGAAAAAGAACTTTGAAAAACAAATAAGAGAAGTGAAGGAAAAATTGGGAAGAGAAATTTGAAAGATGCGAGAAAATCATGAAAAGAGAGTCAACAATCTGACTGAAGAAAACAACACTTTAACAGATTAACTCAAATGGCAAAAGAGGCCCAGTAAGCCAATGAGGAGAAGAATGCCTTAAAAAGTCGAATTTGCCAGATGGAAAAAGAATCTCAAAAGTATTCCGAAGACAACAATTCCTTCAGAATTAGAGTGGAGCAAGTGGAAGCTAATGACTTTATGAGAAACCAAGACACTATTAAACAGATCCAAACAAATGAAAAAATAGAAAGCAATGTGAAATATATCCTTGAAAAAATCACTGACCTGGAAAATAGATTCAGGAGAGA
>CM053594.1:250381227-250444822 GCA_028646575.1 Pseudocheirus occidentalis
AGAAGGGGAGAAAAATCTGTAACTCAAGTGACTCTGGAACTGAATCTTGTAACCTAAAAGTAAACAAACAAGTCAATAAAAACATTTTAAAAACATCGGTTTTTCTAGGTGGGAACACAACATAGTACTCTGAAATTAATCCAATATGATTCCTTGCTATTATTCCAGTATTGGTTGATTATCATTTGCTGTGTTTAACCCAGATATATAGAGTGGTAGATTTGATGTATTACTCATTCAACTGCAGAGGGTAATCTGATCAAAATGCATTTTTCAGCCTCATAATTTTGCATTATGAAAGGCTAGAGTGATTTTATTTCCATTACTGTGCATTTTCCTAAGGGAAAAATTATTTTAAAAAGTAAAATGTGGAATAAAAATCTATAGTTTTATTATTTCTAATGAATATAGATTAGTGTCAAAATTCTGGGAGATCTGTTCCATTGCACATCTGCTTGTTGCCTGGAGGAAGGCATGTAATTTAAAGCATAAAAATTATTTTATGTAGCAAAAATACAAAATTCAATTCAATATGTATTTATTGAGTACCTCAACTATTATTGGCCACTGGATTAGAAAGGATCGGTTTATATCCCAATCTTAAAGAAGGGCAATGCCAAAGAATATTCAAATTACTGAACAATTATGTTAATTTTATGTTTTCGCAAGGTTATGCTTAAGATTCTGCAAGCTAGGCTTTAGCAATATGTGAATCAAGAATTACCAGAAGAACAGACTGATTTTCAAAGAGGCAGAGAAACTGCAGACCAAATCGCCAATATTTGCTGAATTGTAGAGAAAGCAAGGAATTTCTAGAAAAATCATCTACTTCTGCTTCATTGACTGCAACAAAGACCCTAATTGAATGTGTGTGCTGTCACTATAGACAGCAATTGGAGCTAAGAATTAAAAGATGCTTGCTCATTAGGGGAACTATGACAAATCTGAACAGCATACTAACAAGCAGAGACATCACCTTGCCAACAAAGATTCATCTAGTCAAAGTTATGGTTTTCTCAAGTAACAGCATATGGCTATAAGAACTGGACTATAAGGAAAGCTGAGTACCACAGAATCAACACCTTAACATCATGGTGCTGAAGAAGACTCGTGAGAATCCCTTGAACAGAAAGAAGATCACATCAGTCAATACTTAAAGAAATTAATTCAGGTTATTAACTAGAAGGTCAACTACTGAAGCCAAAGCTTAAATACTTTGACTACATAATGAGATGATTGAACTCTTTGAAAAACACACCAGTGTAGGGAACTACTACAGGCAAAAGTAAAAGGGGACAGCAGAGGATGAGATGGATAGATAAGTGTCCCAAAAACAATGAACATGAACTTGAACAGACTAGGAGAAATAATGGGAAAGGCTCTGGTATGCTATGGTCCATAGGGCCACAAAAGTCAAAGACACAACTGAACCACTCAACAACAATCTAAAATAATTTAAATTGACCAAACTCTACCACTTAACATCTGTGTGACATTGGGCAAAATGTTTAACCCCTCTGGGCTGTTTCCTCATCTACAAAATAAGAAGGCTGGGCTAAATGACCACCAACATCCCTTCCAGTTCTAAATCTAAGCTCCTATGACTACAAAATCAAAAGTTGAAATATTATTTATCATGGATGTTTTAGATGGTATAGGTTGAACTTAATGACTCCTGAGATTTCTTTTAGCCCTGAATCTATAATTATGCAATTCTGTAACAGTATAAAGTCTCCATTCCTATATAAGGATGTAATGAGAATACCAATTATATGTTATCAGATACAACTTTCCACAACTGTATTTTAATTAAATCCAGAATCGTATCTGTAACTAATGGAATTTGTTTAGAGGTTCCTAAGTGCTAAATCACTTCTCATGCTAAGCACATGGATTTTATGAGATTGTCAGCTTTCTGAAGGGGCTTGAGGAGAAACTTATGGTTTCTATGAAACAATAGAGACAGTGCTTATATTGCTGATTAATATTACTTTAACAGTGGTTGATAAGAAATAAAACAGGTTAGAAATTGCACAAGATAGCCTCTTCCTTTTATGGAAGTTTGTGTAAACATTGAGAAAAATGTAATCATCATCCCAAATAATCTTTGAAGAATTTAAGGAAATAAATATCGTTTCTTTGCTCTAAATCATCCTAGAGATGTGCTTTATCCAAATGTCAGAAACAGACTAATAATTCACCATCATCTTCATTAACTTCAGTGACATAGCCAACCAGATAAATACATCCAAATTCAACATGCTAAGTCTATTTTATGCCAGAAAGCGTTGTACTAAAATTCCCTATCTCATGGTTTTAAAAAAGATATTTGAGGGGCAGAGTCAAGATGGTAGAAAAAGCCAGTAATTCATTGTGCTCTCCCAAATATCACACACACACATACACACACACACACACACACACACACACAAAATCTTAAGTGAGTGAGAGTAAATCCCAGACCCATGCAGTAGACCTTGGGGGCACCTGAATCAGTGAGAGTAGATGAATCTGTGGCTTCAGCTTTTAGAGCTCTCAGTCCATAGACAGTAAAATGGTTAGACAACTAGTCAGAAAGTGATTACAGGGGACCCTTTGCTGGCACTAGGAACAGGGGTCTGTTGCATTGCCCATATACAGTTCTGAGTCACAGACCCAGGGCAAGGAGGAGCACTAGCAAGAGTGGGGACTCGAGACACAGTTCTAAGATTGAAAAAAGTGGTCACTCAATGACCAGAGTACAGGGTAGCAGGGCAGTGATAACACCTCTCTTTAGATCATATCACCTTGGAAGAGCTGAAAATGTACAGATGCCTCCAGAACTAGCTCTAAAACAGCAGCCCAAAAAAAACCTTGGGACTCTGTACCTTACACGCTAAAAACAGAGCCCAACTTTAACATAAAGTAAAAAGTCATGAAATAGAGTGGGGAAATGAGCAATTAATAAAACATAAATTGACCATGGAGAGTTATTATGATGACAGGGAAGAGCAAAATACAAACTCAGAAAAGAACAATGTCAAAAACAGTTATATGCAAAATCTCAAAGGAAAATTTTAATTGATTTCAGCATCCCTCCAATTTTTTTTGAAGATCTCAAAAAGAAATTTAAAAGTCAAATAAGCAAAGTAGATGAAAAATGGTAGGGAAAAATGGTAGGAGTGATGCATGAAAATTGTGAAAATTTTTAACAGTTTGGTAAAGGAGGTATAAAAAATATTGAAGAAAATATCACCTTGAAAAACAGAATAGAGCAAGTGGTAAAAGAGTCACAAAAATCTACTAAAGAAAGGAACTCATTAGGAAACAGAATTGGCCAAATGGAAAAAGATGTATTATAATTCACCAAAAAGAATGCCTTAAAAAGTAAAATTGGTCCAATGGAAAGGAAAGTACAAAAGCTCATTGAGGAAAATAATTATTTAAAAAGTAAAATTGGGCAAGTGGAAGACAATGACACCATGAGAGATCAAGAAGCAATAAATGAAAATCAAATGAGTGAATAGAAATTGGAAAACTCTACTGATCACCACCTGAAAGAGATCCCAAAGTAAAAACTCCCAGGAATATTATAGTCACATTTCAGAGCTCCCAGGTCAAGGAGAAAATATTGTGAGCAGTCAGAAAGAAACAATGTAAATATCATGGACTAACAATCACACTAACACAAGATTTAGCAGCTTCTACATTAAAGGATTAGAAAGTTTAGAATATGATATTGCAAAAGGCAAAGGAGCTAGGATTACAACCAAGAAAAACCTATGCATTAAGGTTGAGTGTAATCCTTCAGGAAAAAATGGAAAATGAATGAAAGAGAAGATGTTCAAGCATTCCTTATGAAAAGAACAGAACTGAATAGGAAATTTGATTTTAAATACAAGATTAAAAAGAAAAATAAAAAGGTAAACAGGAAAGAGAAATCATAAGGAATTCAATAAGGTTAAACTGCTTACATTCCTACATGGAAAGATGATATTTGTAATGCCTAAAAACTTTATCACTGTTAGGGCAATTAGAAGGAGTATACATAAACAGAGGGCATGGGTATGAATAGGATGATATACAAAAAATTTGAATTAATGGGTGAGAAAGAGGGGTGCACTGGAAGAAGGAGGAAGTGAGAGGTACAATGGGGTTAACTATCTCACATAAAAGAAGAGCAAAAGAACTTTTACAGTGCAGGGTAAGATTTGGGGAGGGGGATAGCAGGCAGTCCTTGAAACTTACTCTCATCAGAATTGGCTGAAAGAGGGAATAACATCCACACTTGGCTAAGTATATGAATCCATTTTCCCCTTAGGGAAGGAGGAGGTGAGGTAAATGGGAAGTGGGGCTGATAGAAAGAAGGGTAGATTTGAGGAAGTTATGGTCAGATGCAAAACACATTTGAGAAAGTAAAGAGTGAAAGGAGAGAGAGAGAGAGAGAGAGAGAGAGAGAGAGAGAGAGAGAGAGAGAGACAGAGAGAGAGAGACAGAGAGAGAGAGAGACTGAGACTAAGATAAATTCAAAATAGGTACATGATTTAGACCTAAAAGGATATACTGTAAATAAATTAGGGGAGTAAGGAACAGCATACCTGTCCCATTTGTTGATAAGGAATGAATTTTTTACTAAGCTAGAGATAGAGAATATTACAGGATGTAAAATGGATAATTTTATTATATTATATTTAAAAGTTTGTACATAAACAAAATTAACATAAACAAAATTAGAAATAAATCAAGAAACTGGGGAGGGGGGCAGGATTTACAGGAAGTGTTTAATAAAGGATTCATTTCTCAAATATATAGAATACTGAGTCAAATTTATAAGACTATGAGTCATTTTCTAATTGATATATGGTCAAAGGATATGAACAGGCAGATTTCAGAAGAAATCAAAGTTTTCTATATTCACATGAAAAAAAAATGCCCTGAATCAATGCTTCTTAAACTGTGGGTCACAACTCCATATGAAGTCACATAAATAAATGTGGGGGTCACAAAAATTTTGGCAACAGTAAAGGTCTCTGAACACACAATGACCAAAAAGCAATTCAAAATCAAATGTGTAATGAATCTGATGTGTTTCTGGCAACACTTGCCCATGCCACACCATGCAACTTTACTGCAACCTTGGTTCTGAACATACAATATGCACACTTTGTACTGCACATGCTATCACACCAGACAATGCCAATTAACATTGCCAAAAACACCTTGGCTCAGATTCAAGACTATTGCATGTTATGAATTACAGCATTTTTTAAATTATCCATACAGTTTTCTGCTCTTACAGAAATATAATAGTTTAATTATACAAAATAAACAGTTAATATTTTCCTATTGTGTTAAAATGTTTGATTTTTAAAAATTGCTGTTATCTCCTTTTACAGAAAGATAAATGTTTAATTGTATCAAGACAAAAGACCTTTTAGAATATTTCTCCACCATCACCTCTGTATACACATGTAAGTGGGAACATCAATTTTTTAAAAAACTGTTAAGCACAAACAAATGTAATTTCATAAACTAAAGCTAGTATTTATTTGAGAAATTATTAGAAATATTTATTTATATTTAAGGACAAAAATACTTCTCAGTTACTGATAAGTGGATAAATTTAGACAGATGATGTAAAAATACTGTGACTATGTGGCGAAGTCTTCCCTATCAGGTTGTAGTACACCTAAAGTGACAAAAGAAAGAAAATGTGAAGAATCATTTTTGCAATATGAATTTATTTCTAATAATAATGATGGTATGGAAAAATCTTTTTACTTAATTTCTAATGAAGTTTTGGCTATGGCAAATATGAAACCATCCAAACTAAAACAATATCTTAATGTCAAGCATGCAAGGTAGTCCCATAAGCCAAAGGAGTATTTTGAATGATTTTTAAAATCTTCAAATAAAGAAAAATAGTACTTGTAGAAATTTGTTACTGTCAACAAAAGATATTTACTTGAAGCTTACAAAATTTCTTCTTTAATTGCAAAAACTAAAGAGTCTTATGCGATAAGAAAAGATTTCATGTTACCTGCGACTATTAAAATGTCAGAAATAATTCATGGCAAAAAGTACAGATATGAAATTTATAAAACTCCTCTATTAAATGATGTTTCCAAAAGAATTTTGGAAATTATTAATGACCACTTCTAGCAGTTTATTAAGAGGCTTAAGGGTAGCACATATTTTGTAATTCAGTTAGATGAAACAACTGATATTTCTAACATGGCACAGTTGTTATTTTATATAAGATATATTTATGAAGGAAGCATACATAAGGAATTATTGTTTTGTCACCCTTGGGAAGGGCACACAAGAAGGAAATTTATATATCTTAAAGTCAATTAATTTTTCACAAACGAAGTTTCACAGTGAAAAAAATGTGTTGAACTCTGTATAGATGATGCTGAAGCAATTACGGTTAGAATGTTAAATGTGTACCAACAGTTAAAGCTGGTGACAATAAACATATCAATTTTACTCACTGCATGATCCATCAGGAGGCACTCATAGCCAAAAAAATATCACCAGAGTTAGATATTGTGCTTTGCTATACTATTAAAATTATTAACTTCATTAAAAGCTCTTTTCAAACCTTTGGAAAGACATGGATTTCAATTACAAAAGCTTATTACTACATGCAGAGGTAAGGTGGCTCTCAAGAGGGTAAAAATTAAACAGATGATTGAAAGTGAAAGATGAAGTTCTTATATTTTTGACTGAACAGGAATCTGATTTTGGTCATTTTTTTCATATTGACTTATGGCTTTCAAACTCTGTTATTTGTCAGATTTAGAAAAAACCTTAATAATTAAAATATCCCTTCAAGGAAAATGATAATATATTTATGTTAAAATATAAAACTGAAAGTTTTACTCAAATTAAAATATAAAATTGAAAGTTTTACTCAAAAAGCTAACATATAGAATAATAGGGTAGAAAATGGTTCTTTAGAAATGTTTGCAACTACAGATGATTTTATATTTGAAAATAACCTTCCCAAAGATTTAATTATAAAAGTTATAATTGACCATCTGAAGTCCCTGGAGACATAGTTTCAGAATTACTTCCTTTAAAATTTTGACTCTAGAAAACTAAGTTGAGTTCATAAGCCAGAAACAATTGAAATAAAAATGTCAGTCATCTGCCATTAAAATTTCAGGAAGAATGCTCTGAGTTATCAAGCAACACAGTTTTAAAACTTGAGGTTCCTAAAAACAATTATTAAATTAATTTTGGCTTGGAATTAGGACAGAATTTTCAACATTTCTAAATTGGTTCTACACATACTTCTGCCATTTTGTATCACCTATTTGTATGAAATGGCATTTTCAGCATTGAGAATTATAAAATCAAAATATCAAACAACTCTCAAAAATGTTGAAGATGTTCTATATCCTTGTAGTACCAATGCAATATTTACAGCGACCATGATCGCAATCAAGATCATGACTATAAATGTCACATGATGTTCAATCACAAAATATACACAAGCTCTCCACATAGAGGACAGAACTGAAGCACTTATTTAGACACCAGAAAACCCAATCCCCAAACCAGTAAGCCAATTCCATCATAATACCAAAGATATTAAGAAGCCATAAGAATGCTGAGAGCCCCACCATCCTTCCACCTTCCCACAAACCAATACAGGATCAATATTTACCCACAAAACTCTCTATCTCCTTGCCTGAGCTGCTTTGTCCCCCACCATCTGGCTAGCTCTGACCAGTTTCCTGTGGGCTCTGCTTCCCTTCAGCAAAACTCCTCCCACCACAGGCTCCATGTGATTACATTCAGTCTATTAGGGAGCAGAGTTTACTTTTAAAGCAGGGGAGGTCTTCAAACTCCCCCCTAGGTCTCCTAAGTTACAAGTAAGATGTTCCAATTCCCATTCCCATTACAGTTCTAAAGTATCAATTAATCTGCCAAGATTTAATTCCTTATGTAAAAATAAATGAGCATATCTAACTCATTAGTATGCAAATTTACTTTCATCTTTAATAAATGATAAAATTATATGTATACCAAGGAATTGTTTTAAAATAAATTTCTTTATGATTTATTTTTAGTAAATGTTTGATTTGTATTCCTTTATATTTATATACCTTTATACCTAGGGTCATATAAAAACTTCTCAGCCAAAAAGTGGTCATGAGAAAAAGGTTAAGAAGGCCTGCTCTAAATAACTATTGATTATGGAAATACAATTTTTTAATTTTTATTTTCATTTATTTAAAAAATATTTATTTTTAGTTTACAACATTCATTTCCACAAGATTTTGAGCTACAAATTTTGTCCCCATCTGCCCCTACCCACCACCCCAAAAGAGTGATCCCAGTGAATACTTCCTCCCACAATCTGCTCTTTCCTGTATCCTCCTCCATTCCCCCTCTGACTTTCCAGTAGGACAAGATGGATCTCCATATCCCAGTGCCTGTATATCTTATTTCCCAGTTACATGTAAAAATAATAATAATTTTTAAACATTTGATTTTAAAACTTTGAATTCCAGATTCTTTCCCTTCTTCCCTCTTAACCTACCCTTACTGGGAAGATAAACAATTCAATATAGGTTGCATCAAAAGTGTGTGCTTCTAACTACTCTCCCCCCCCCAATCTGCTCTCCTTTCTATCTTCCCCCCTCTTATCCCCTTCCACCCCACCCTTCTGTGGGGTAAGAGACCCAATTTAGTGTGTATGTTATTCCCTCCTTAAGCCAAATTCAATAAGTTAAGTTGGCCCATTCCCTTTTGCCTTCCTGTTCTTCCCCTTCAATGTATCAGTTTTCCTTTGCCTCTTTTATATGAGATAATTTCCCCTATTCTGCCTCTCCTTATCTCCTCTCATTATATTCCTATCTCCCCTCTTAATTTCATTTTAAAAATATCATCCCTTCCTATTCATTTGATCCTGTGCCCTCTGTCTATGTATACCTGTATACATATATATGTGGGTGTATAGATATATAGATAGATAGATAGATAGATAGATAGATAGATAGATATAGATATAGATAGATATAGATATACACACACATTTATATTCCCTTCAACTATCCTCATACTGAGAAAAGTTTCATGAGTTACAATGATCATTTTTCCATGTAAGCATGTAAATAGTTCAACTTTGATAAGTTCCTTATGAGTTCTTTTCCCTGTTTACCTTCTCTTGCTTCCCTCGTTTTTTGTATTTAAATGTGAATTTTCTATTCAGCTCTGGTTATTTCATCAAGAATGCTTGAAAGTTCTCTATTTCAATGAATGACCATATTTTCCCCTGAAACATTATACTCAGTTTTGCTGGGTAAGTGATTCTTGGTTTTAATCCCAGCTCCTTTGACCTCCAACTCCTTTGATCCCTTAATGTAGAAGCTGTTAGATCTTGTGTTATCCTGATTGTGTTTCCACAATATTCAAATTGTCTCTTCTTGGTTGCTTATAATATTTTCTCCTTGATCTGGGAACTCTGGAACCTGGGTATAATATTCCTAGCAGCTTTCTTTTTGAGATCTTTATCAAGAGGTGATCGGTGAATTCTTTCCATTTCTATTTTGTGCTCTGGTTCTAGAATATCAGGGCAATTTTCCTTGAGAATTTCTTGAAGGATGATTTATAGGTTCTTTTTCTCCTGGATCTATTTTCCAGGTCAGTGGTTTTTCCAATGAGATGTTTCACAATGCCTCCTGTTTTTTTTTTTCATTTGTTTGGATCTGTTTAATAGTATCTTGATTTCTCATAAAGTCATTGGATTCCATTTGCTCCGATCTAATTCTGAAGGAATTATTTTCTTTGGTGAGCTTTTGAAATTCTTTTTTCATCTGGCAAATTTGGTTTTTTAAGGCATTCTTCTCCTCATTGGTTTTTTGGGCCCCTTTTGCCATTTGAGTTAGTCTATTTTTTAAGGTGTTATTTTCTTCAGTCAGGTTGTTGACTCATTTTTCATAATTTTCTTGCATCACTCTCATTTCTCTCCCAATTTGTCCTCCATTTCTCTTACTTGATTTTCAAAATCCTTCTTGAGCTCCTCCATGGCCTGTATATAGTTCATATTTTTCTTGGAAACTTTTGATGCAGGAGTTCTGACTTTGTTGTCTTCCTCCTGTTCTATGCTTTGATCCATTTTGTCCCTAAAAAAGGAATTTAAGGTTTGATTGCTGTGCTTGCTTTCTTCCTTTGCTTGCTCATGTTGCCACTCAATTACTAGACTTTTGAGCTCTTTGCCACAGTAGAACTCTGCTTCCAGAAAGTAGAGCTTTGTCCTAAATCATAGCCCAGGACCTCCACCCAAGACAGCAATCCAAATTCAAGCAGGTTAAAGCAAGAGTGATTACCCTCTGGATGTTTGCTTGGTCCCCTTACAAACTGCAGGCTTGAAGCTCTGAAGCAGCCCTGTGTCAGTGGCTGCTTGGCCACAGCACCTCTGCTGCTTCTTGCCTTCTCACCCTAGGGGTAGTGGCCAGACCATGCTCTCAGTCCCTCTGTTCCCACAAAGTCCACACTGACCTTTTACTTTGTCTTTGGCATTTATGAGTTGATAATTCTGGAAACCACCACAGCTGCTGGTGATCTATTCTTCCAAAATCCACTCCAGCCACTGCTGGCCAGAGCTGCTCTGGGGCCAAATGCTTGGGCTCATGTGGGGCTGTGCTTGGCTCCCAGCACATTGTGATAGACCCTTCCTGTCTGCCTGTCTGCCTTTAGCAGGAGATTTGTTTCTTTGTCACATTGTGAGTTCTGTATCTCTAAAATTTGTTCAGTCATATTATATAGGTATTTGAGGTGGTTATGGGGAGAGCTCACAGAGTGAGAAATACAAATTAAAAGAATCATGAGGTACCACTTCTTACCTAACAGGTTGTCTAAATGACAGAAAAGGAAATGATAGATATGGAGGGGATGTGGAAATACTGGGACATCAGTGTATTGATCATGGAGTTATAGACCAATCCAACCAACCATTTAGGACTTTGGGCATTTATGCCCAACAGGTTATAAAACTGTGTATAAAAGCATATTCCCTTTTACCCACCAATATCACTAGTATGTCTATATCCCAAAGAATTTTAAAAGGCAGAAAGGACCTATATGTACACCTATCTGCCACCTATATAGTGGCAAAGAATTGGAAGTTGAGGAGATGCCCATAAATTGGGGAGTGTCTGAACAAGTTGTGGTATATGCTTGTGATGGAATATTACTGTGTGATATTTGAAATGACGAGAAGGATGCTCTCAGAAAAACCTGGAAAGACATATGTGAATTGATACAAAGTCATGTGAGAACTAGGAAAATATTATAGACAGTAACAATATTGTAAGGATAATCTACTATGATCGTTTGCTGTGATCTACTATTGATCTACTATCAGCTCTGATTAACTCAGCTATTCTAAACAACACAATAATCCAATAAAAATTCTGAAGGACTTGTGAAGAAAAGTGCTATTTACCCCCAGGAAAGGAACTGATGGAACCTAAATATAGATTGAAGCAAACTTTTTTTACTTTATTTTTCTTTAGGGGTGTTGTCTGTTTTCTTTACCAACGTGGCCGATACGGAAATATATTTTGCGTGACTATGCCTGTATGACCTATATCAAATTGCTTACCTTCTCAATGAAGAAGAAGGGGAAGGAGGGAGGGAAGGAGGAAAAGGAGAACATTTGCAACTCAAAAAAGAATATTAAAAATTATTTTACATGTAATTGGAAAAATAAAACATTTAAAAGAGGTATTTGTTGCTAGAATGTCCATTTATATTAATTAAAGCTAAAGTTCATATCTCTTATAATGTGACATTTTCAGTGCTTTATACTAGACCTAGAGACAGGTCACCTGGACATGGATCCCAGTTCGAAGTGTATAGATGTGGACAAGTTATTTCATCTCTCTAAAACTCAGTTTACTCATATATAAAATGGAGAGATACCTACCTCAAAGGCATTTCTGTGTTTAACAAATGGCTTTCCAGAAAATTCCACTTTTAAGTTTAATTTGCATTATTAATATTTCTCCATTTCTTTAAGTCCAAACAATAAAAAAAACAATAAATCAAGTCTGGATTTATAACATTTGATGATTTCTGGGGATATAAAATGCTCATGATGAAAATTTAACAAGGGATGCTTAGAAGCTGGCTCCAGCACAACCCTATCACATGAAGTACATTCATGTACATCATATGTGTCTATTATTCTAGTTATTAGGTTTTTGCCTCATTGAACTTTATATATATTAAAAACCATAGAGGTCATCTAGTCAGACTCCTTATTTTACAGACAGAAAAACTGAATCTTAAAACTAAAATTACTTTCCAAGGTCACACAGATGACAAGTGGAAGCCTCAGGGCTTGGACTTGGATCTACTATTCAGAGTAAATGTTGTTTCTATCAAGTAAAAATTTCCCAAAACATCTAAATGTATAGAATCATTAGTGTCCCAGTTTTTTTTTGTTGTTGTTTTTGTTTTCAATAGTTGCAATCAATTTATTAAACGAGATGATTGGTTAGGCATCTGCAATGGTGACTTCAGCTTCTACACCTGGTTCAATGCTGATAGAAGTGATCTGTTTAACAATTTCAGAAGGACTGTGCAAATCAATAAGGCTTTGTGGATTCTCATCTGGAACCGATCCCAAGTCTTTGAACCTTCAACGCAAGGAGTTTTTCTAGTTGTAATTTGAAGCGTCTTGGTGGGCATTCGAACAGGCCCCTTCACTTTCAAGTTCTTCTCTTTGGCTCCTCTAGTTTGGTCAGCACACACTTCCTCGAGTGATTTCACGCTGCGGCTGGTCAGGGTGATACGGATGCGGTGAATGGCCACTTCGGGCTCCACAAGGGTCTTGCCGGTGTCTTTGAATGCCATGGCGGCGCAGCGGCTTCCTGACAGACTTATTCCTTGGTGAGAGTGAACAGCGGTGAGTCAGGCAGAGAGGCAGAGTCTGCAGATTCGAAGCGGCTGAAGCAGCGATGCCTTCATCAAAGAGCTCTCAATAATTTTTAATGTTTATCCCTAGGCCAAAAAATAAAATACCCAACAGTTCTGTTTATTAAGTAGCTACGTCCAAACAACCACTAAGTATTTAAGTTCTAACCTGTAGTTGCTATTTGGAAAAATAACCAAAATAAATTGAAAGAAAAAAATAATATGTAATTTCATTTTAAAATAATCATAGTTACTTAATATGAGTGCCTCCCAAGAGACTGCACAACTTCTCAAAGCTTGAAACTATATTGGACACCACCCTAATTTCCTGTTCTATGTTGATTTTTGTGAGGGCCTTGCTTTTTATCATACCAACCAACAAAATCCACCTTTGTAAAGATATAATGTTGCAAAAGAAGAATTTAAGTAATTGCTGTCATAGCTGCAATCATAAGTAAACAAAACCATATCTCAAACGTTGCAGAATGACACCAAAAGGAATGTAGTACACTCTGATGTTGAATTGTGAACTACCACAGAGAGTGGACAGATATTGAATATCTTTATGTTTCTCTTGAAAGTGTAAAATACCCTATACAGTGCCTCTGTGAGCTCTGTGTGGTATTATTATCATAAGCAATTGAAAGGATGGGGGTCAATTACATCAATCACTGGCATCACTCCAAGTTGTTGTTTGTTCTTTGTTTTTGAAAAGGACCAAAGATATCACAGGATGATGTCTTGACTTACCTGTGAATTGGATTTAAATGAGATGAGTTGTAGAGTCCTCAGCCTCACTCTCTCTTGTACAGTTATTGAAGTCCAGTAGAAAGACAAAAATCAAAATGACTGAAATCACCACTACCACCACCCCACCCATCCAAGTAAAGAACTTAATAAGATCTTATAGCTCTCCTACCTTTATTGGGTGAAAATATCTCTGTTGAATCAATTAGAATGCTCTATCACTTGATGTGCATCTTCTATAATAGAAGAAGCTTGCTGGAATTCCAGCATTTCTGTGGATAGCCATAGAAGTGCAATTCTAAGCAATCTACCATGCATCAAGTCAGGGAGGGGAGAAGGGAATAGTGGAGAATTGATGGAAAGAGGATTTATTGAACCAAGCAACCTTCACCCATTAATTGAGATAAGAGATTTTGTTACCTTTGCATTAAATCCACAAAAACCTGACTTTTGATCTGGCAGTATGCTGTATTCACAAACAAATTACATTCACCTTGGCACATTTGTTTCTTTTTAAAAGAAGTTCCTTCACACAGAATTGTAACTTTGCTTTTGGGTTTGTTTGGTTTTTTGTGTGTGTGTGGAGGGGGGAAATGCAGGGCAATTAGAGTTAAGTGACTTGTCCAAGGTCACATGCCTAGTAATTGTTAAGTGTCTGCGGCCGCATTTGAACTCCTGACAAGTCCTCCTGACTCCAGGGGTGGTTTTCTATTCACTACACCACCCAGCTGCCCCTAGAAATGTAACATTTTCTATGAAAGAACCAACTTTTTTCTTATTCTGGGATCTTACAATCACCCCAATGGTGAGGAAAGAAGTGCTGACAAATCAACTCAGAGTATGGTGGAAACTGATGGGACCAATGGAACCTGGCACTGCAATCGCTGTAAAATTGAGGATGTAGTTGATGGATACTTAAAAATAGAAGAAAAACATAGTAACAGCTGCCACATTCACAATCAATTAAATTAGACACCATAGAATCAGCCAATGCATCTAGATTTTTTGGTATTCTGAATCTCAGTTCAGATCAATTAGTTGGGGAACTCAGACAGGCAGTCTTTTTGTACAATGTAGTCTTGCAGAGAAACAAAATCCCAATACTGTTAGAGTATATTTATGATCATCGAAGGAAACATTAACAGTGTCTGTAAACAAATATAGTACAAGAACATGGAAGATTTATCCAAGAGGTAGGACATGCTGGATTGGTGAACACCAAAACAAAGATCACAAAAGAGTAATCATAGTTTTAGCAAGCAGGAAACAGCTGGTTACTAATGTGGAATCATTTTTGACTCTGCTACTTATGTATAACCAGGTACTGAATTGTTAGAATAATTTAAATTAATTTAGAAAAAAGAATGCAAGTTAGAAGACATAGTACACATTATCCGAAGTAGCTAGGTGGCTCAGGGAATAGAGGGCTGGGCCTGGAGTCAGGAAGACTTGAGTTCAAATCTAACTTCAGACACTTATTAGCTATGTCACCCAAGGTTAGTAATGTGAACTGTTTGCCTTAGTGTACTGGCAAGGGAAATGGCAAGCCATTCCTGTATATTTGCAAAGAAAACGCCATAAACGGGTCACAAAGAGTCAGATACTAGTAAATGACTAAACAAGAAAAGTACACATTTGATACAACTTCAATTCTATTTAAACAGCCTTCTAATTTTTTTAAATTGGTAAATAGATAAAAGAACAGATACTGCAGTAAACCATAAATATCTTCTAATCAGTTTCACCAACAATAATGACTAATTACAATAAGGAGACAAAGGGAGTCTGGAAAAGTGCTTTAAGCAGAACATCCTTGATCTACTTGCCAAATAGAGAGATCTGGCAACCAAAAGCAAATTTATAGGATATAAACTTGTAAGTAATAAGGATGGTGGAAGATAATGGGTAACAACACCTCATAAAAGAGAGGAAAGCAAAAAAGGAAAAATAACATTTAAAAATATTGGTAAATCGCCCAACTAAACCAGAGCATCCAAAAGGTATTTTGTGGTAAAATTTGAAAGGCAAGATGCAGACCAAAAAATGAAAAAGATCATAAAAAGAGTGATGTAGATTTATATATAAAACTCTTTTTTCATAAATACAAGTGAAACCTTGACACTAGGAATCTAATATCATATTCCCTAAGGTATCGCAGAAAACAACAGGAACTTTCACTCAAACAAAGAGGGCAAGGCTGACTATAAAGGACTAAATTTGAATAGTAAGATGGCCGTGGGGTGGGGTGGAGAAGGAAGATACCAAATGCATAGAAAACAAATGTTATACCCCATTAGCCACCCTAAAAAAAAAAAAAAGAAAATATCAATAATTTCCAGCCTTCATGATTTCATTCTAATCTCTGCAAAATTTTTGTGAGATAATTTGTACACATATAGAAAGAATCCTTGATGAAGAGAAAATCATTTGCAAAACTTGACTGTGCAATAATTAATTGAAAGATGTAGTGTATGGAATATTCCACTGTGCTACTCTTTTATTAAAGGCTGTTTTTTATAATTCAATAGAGTAAAACACTACCTCTCTCTGGTCTCTTTGATCAATGTCAAAATCAACCAAATTTCCTTGAAAAATATAACACAGAGGTCTAAATATTGGAAATTGAAAGGATGTCTATCACTTGGGGAATAGCCAAACGAGTTGTGGTATATGAATGCAATGGAATACTTTTGACAAAAAATAAATGATGAACAGGCATATTTTATTTTTTAAAAACCTGGAAATACTACAAACTGATGCAAAGCAAAAAAAAAAAGCAGAATCAGGAAAGCATTGTACACAGTGTCAGCAACATTGTGTGAAGATCAGCTGTGAATGGCTCAGGTCTTCTCAGCAACACAATGATCCAAGTGAAGAACAAAGGATTCATGATGGAAAATGCTATCCACACCCAGAGAAAGAACTGGTGGGGTCTGAATACAGAGCAAAGCATACTATTTTCACTTAATTTTTCCTTTTGTTTTGTTTCTTCTTTTACAATGTACGTTTACAGATCACACACACATAACCAATACCAAATTGCTTACCATCTTAGGGATGGGCAAAGGAAGAGAGGCAGGTAGAAAATTTGGAACTCAAAATTTTATATTAAAATTAATATAAAATATATAATAAATGAATAACATTTTTAAAATGCTAGAAAGGTAGGCAGGGACTAGATTATGAAAAGCTTTGAATGATAAACATACCATTTTTTTATTTGATACTGGAGGCAATAGGGAGTGACATGATCACACTTGGATGAATGGAGAATGGATCAGGGAGGGTGGGGAGAGTCTTGAGGAAGACCCACCAGCAGGCTACTGCAACAATCCAGATATGATGTGATGAAAGCCTGCAGTAGCGTGTTAGTAGTGTCAGAAGAAAGAATGAGGTATATTTGGAGAGATGCAAAGGTGAAATCAGAAAGCCTTGGCAATAGCTTAGGCACAGAGGGTGAGACATTAGTGAGAAATCTAAGATAACTCCTAGGTGATGAGTCTGAGGAATTGAAAATATGATGTTGCCCTCAACAAGAGAAACATATATGGGAAAGATAATGAGCTCTCATTTATTTTCAACCTCTCCCTGTCTACAAACTCATTTCCTACCGTCTATAAATAGGCCCCTGTCTCCCTATCCTGAAAACAAACAAAACCACCCTAATTTGATCCTTTTGGCCATATTGAGTTTAAGACATCTACTGGATATCTAGTTCAGGATGTCTGAAAGACTGTTGTAGATGTGAAACTGGATGTCAGCAGAGAGGTTGGAATAGGATAGGTACCAGGGAAAGCGATGAGATCACCAAGTCAAATAAAATAAAGGGAAAAGAGAAGAGGGCCCAGGAGAGAACCCTGCAAGATCTCCTTTGGTTAAAGGGGATGATTTGTAAGAGGTTCCAGTAAAGCAGACAGATTGGTTGAGATACGGAGAAGAAGAACCAGAAGAGAATGGTGTCCCAAAAACCTAGAGAGAAGAGTATGAAGGAGATAAGAGTTATCTATAGTGTCAAAATTTTCAGAGAGAAGGACAATGAGGACTGAGAAAAGGTTATTGGATTTGGCAACTGAGATAACTTTGGAGGGATCAGTTTCAGTGGAATGATCAGGTCGGAAGCCAGTTTGGAAGGTGTTAAGAAGAAAGTGAGCGGAAAGTGGAGGCAACTATTGTGAAGTCTTTTCAAGGAGTTCAGCTATAAAGGAAAGAAGAAAAATAATATAACAGTAGGGACAGAAGGATCAAATTAGGGTGGTTTTGTTTGTTTTCAGGATTGGGAGGTAGGCCCAGATTTATAGACAGTAGGAAATGAGTTCGTAGACAGGGAGAGGTTGAAAATAAGTGAGTGAGGATGAGAGAGGGGGCAATCTGTTGGAGGAGACAGGACAAAATGTGATAATTTAAACAACAAGAGATGACCTACACAAAGGCCAAACTGAAGAAAGATTTTCTATATGTGTTGAGCCCTGCATATGGTACATTAGTAGATGATTTTGTGTTAACTTTATCGTGCCTGAGAAAATTCAGAACTTCCTAAATGAAATCCATAATCATTCATGTGAGATCAGCCTAGCTATCCACAGAGGAAGTAAAGAGCCAGCGAATGAAAAATGTTTATTTCCTAGAACAGGGGTCTTCAAACTATGACTCATGGAGCGAAATTCAGTCAGGTTCTTGTTTTTGTAAGGCCTAGCTGAGAATGGTTTTTAAATTTTTAAATAAAGCAATTTTATGTGGCAGCTAGGTGGCACAGTGAGTAGAGCACCAGACCTGGAATCAGGAGGACATGAGATCAAATCCAGCCTCAGACTCTTGACAATTACTGGTTGTGTGACCCTGAGCAAGTCACTTAACACTGACTGCCTCAGCAAAAAATAAAAAATAATAATAAAATATAAAGCTATTTTATTTAAATGATTTTTCTCTTCTTGGCCATATACAAAAACAAGATGTTGGCCTGATCAGATTGCATCATTTATAGATTGAAGACCTCTAGGCTATGATATATAACTAGATTAACAACCTATTAAGACAATCTGTCAGTATATACAAGAGACAACACAGATGACTGACTATTCAATCAGAACCAGAGCTGAGAAGAAGATAGAGCTTGTGGCAAATTGTTCAGTGTTTCCATTAACCTCATATTTCTCCATAAAATAAAGGCCTACATTTTTTACATCAATGTTCTTCCAGCACTGCTATATGGTGAGTAATTAAATGCCAGATTTTCTAAATAGTTAAAGCTGTGTATTACCCAAAGGGTACTGGAAAGACACAAGATAGGCTTTCATAGAGTGTCAGAGGCAATTCATTTTCAGAAAGTTTTATTTAGTATCAGACACTTTACTAAGCAATGTGGACAGAAATGCAAAAAAAAAAAAAGTTCCTGCCCTCAAGAAACTTTTGTTCTATTGAGGGGAATGATGAGTATACTGATAAATTCAGTGCAGTCATGAGCAAACTTTCTTAAAGTATCACAAAGAAGATGAGTATCCCAGAGAAGGAATAATAATTCAAGGCAGAAATCTCCCATATTTGCCCTTCTTAGGCTGTTGTGGAGATTGACTTTGGGTCTGGTAGAGGGTTTGATTTTAACTAACAATTTTGTCCTACTCTTTGGATTTTGTGGAAAGAAGGGAAGAGCAGAAACCATTCAAGACTCAGAGGAGAAATACATAAGTGGCACAGGGGAGAAGCTGCCATGGCATTAGCAACAATGAACTCCTAAACTAAGGCTGTATGGGTAAATCATACCTAAAGAGTGTCATGGCAGATCTTTTTGCTAAAATATATTTGGGTATAGACAGAACCTATTAATTTTTTCATTTCTTCCCTCTTTCCCTTCTGAGAAAGTGATTTTACATCTCTGAATATGATGTTTCTCCAGGATTTGGAAGGCTTTTATACTTTTTTTTTCCTTAGGTCTGTTTACACATTTTATATTTAAAAATTTACTTTGTCTCTTAAGCTAAAAAATGGGATAAAAAGCTTTAGCACCCCAGGTTGATTAATCTTGTGTGTTATGATTAGACTGAAGTGTGAGGAGGAGCAACTGGGAAGTATTCCCAAGAGGGGAGACAAATATATCTAAAATTCATGTCTCAAATGCCAGAGCAGGGTCTTTGGCTGAAACTGGAGTAAGGAAAGTGTATCATTTATTCATTTTTATATCTTCACAGGTAACAGATGATTCTTTCATTTACATTTCTCTGAGAATATTAACCAGAAGCAATGTCTTCAAGTAATGATCAACTAAGCTAGAACTGAGACAGGTATTTTCCATTTTCTCATGTTCTAGCTTTAAAAGAAAGCAACTCATCACCCATAAAGGGGTGCTGAGGGAGTGGCTAGAGAAAAAGGCATTTACCCAAAAGGGAGAAGTTCACATGACCAAGAAGGTTACAGCAAGTAAAAGTGACATATTTCTAATCATTAATTACCTTAGAATACCAAGAAAATAAGAAGGTATTTTCTTTTTCAAATTTAATTTTATGTTTATTTTTACTTTACATCATTCATTTCCACAAGATTTTGAGTTACAAATTTTCTCCCCATTTTCCCCTACCCATCACCCCCAAAACAGTGATCCCACTGTATACTTCTTCCCCCAATCCCCCCTCCAACTTTCCAGTAGGGCAAGATGGATCTCCCTATCCCAGTGCCTGTATATCTCATTTCCTAGTTGCCTGTAAAAATAATAATAAAAACAATAATTTTTTTAAACATTTGATTTTAAAACTTTGAATTCCAGATTCTTTTCCTTCCTCCCTTGACACTCACCCTTACTGGGAAGATAAGCAATTCAATAGAGGTTTTACATGTGTAGTTATGCAAAACATTTCCATAGTGGATATATTGTGAAAGACTGTATTTCCCTCCATCCTATCCTGTCTACCACTTGTTCTATTCTGTACTTTGATCCTGTCCTTTTTCAAAAGTGTGTGCTTCTAACTACCCTCTCCCCCAACCTACTCTCTCCTCCATCATCCCCCTTCTCATCCCTTTGCCCCCTACTCCCCCGTAGGGCAGGATACCCAGTTTAGTGTATATGTCATTCCCTCCCTAAGCCAAATTCAATGAGAGTAAAGTTGGCCCATTTTCTTTTACCTTCCTGTTCTTCCTGTCCATTGTAACAAGTATCTTTTGCCTCTTCTATATGAGAGAATTAACCCCATTCTGTCTCTCCCTGTCTCCTCTCATTCTATTCCTCTCCCACCTCTCCATTTCACCTTTTAAATATCCTCCCTTCCTATTCAATTGATTCTGTGCCCTCTATGTATACCTATACACATATATACATACACTCACATATGTATTCATATGTACATATACCCTCCTATATAGACATATATATGTATATATATAATATATATGTATATATACATTTATATTTCCTTTAACTATCCTCATACTGAGAAAAGTTTCATGTTACAATTATTATTTTTCCATGTAGGCATGTAAATGGTTCAACTTTGATAAGTTCCTTATGATTTCTTTTCCTTGTTTATTGTCTCATGCTTCTCTTGCTTCTTGTATTTGAATGTCAAATTTTTATTCAACTCTGGTCCTTTCATCAAGAATGCCTGAAAGTCCTCTATTTCATTGAATGACTATATCTTCCCCTGAAACAGTATACTCAGTTTTGCTGAGTAGGTGATTCTTGGTTTCAATCCTAGCTCCTTTGATCTCCGGAATATCATGTTCCAAGTCCTTTGATCCCTTAATGAAAAAGCTGCAAAATCCTGTGTTATCCAGAATATTCAAATTGTTTCTTCTTGGCTGCTTGTATTATTTTCTCCTTGATCTAGGAACTCTGGATTCTGGCTATAATATTCCTAGGAGTTTTCTTAGGGGGATCTTTTTCAAGAGATGATTGGTGAATTCTTTCTATTTCTATTTTGGCCTATGGTTCTAAAATATCAGGGAAATTTTCCTTGAGAATTTCTTGAAGGATGATTTCTAGGTTCCTTTTTTGATCATAGCTTTCAGGTAGTCCAATAATTTTTAAATTGTGTCTCCTGGATCTGTTTTCCAGGTCAGTGGTTTTTCCAGTGAGATATTTCACATTGCCTTCTATTTTTTCATTTGTTTGGATCTGTTTTATGGTATCTTGATTTCTCATAAAGTCATTAGCTTCCATTTGCTCCAATCTAATTCTGAAGGAATTATTCTCTTCAGTGAGCTTTTGAAATTCTTTTTCCATCTGGCAAATTTGGCTTTTTAAGTCATTCTTCTCCTCATTGGCTTTTTGGGCCTCTTTTGCCATTTGGATGACTTTTTTTGATTTTGCTTTTTTGGAGGGGGGAAGGTAGGATAATTGGGGTTGAGTGACTTGCCAAGGTCACATGGCTAGTTTTGTGTTAAATGTCTGAGGCTGGATTTTAACTCAAGTCCTCCAGACTCCAGGGCTGGTGCTCTATTCACTGTACCATCTAGTTACTCCCTCTTTTGCAATTTGAGTTAGTCTGTTTTTAAGGTGTTATTTTCTTAAGCGAGGCTGTTGACTCATTTTTCATGATTTTCTTGTATCAGTCTCATTTCTCTTCCTCCATTTCTCTTACGTATTTTTCAAAGTCCTTCTTGAGCTCCTCCATTGCCTGTAACAAATTCATATTTTTCTTGAAAACTTTTGGTGCAGGAATTCTGACTGTGTTGTCTTTCTCCCTTTCCATGCTTTGATCCTTTTTGCCACCAAAATAAGGACTCTAAAGTTGGATTGCTGTGCTTGCTTTGCTTCCTTTGCTTGCTCATGTTGCCACTCAATTACTTGACTTTTAAGTTCTTTGCCACAGTAGAACTCTGCTTCCAGAGGGGAGAAATTTGTCCCAAATCACTGGGTTTTCACAGATGCTGGAGCTATTAGGAGGGCACTATCTCTACAGCCCCCACCAGCTCTGGCTCTCTGGTCACACATCTCAGGACCACCACCCAAGACCATGATCCAGATCCAGGCAGATTAAAGCAAGAACAATTACCCTCTGAATGGCTGCTTAGCCCCCCTAAGATCTACAGACCAGGAGATCTGAAGCAGCCACATGGAAATGGCTGCATGGTAGCTGCACCTCTTCTGCTTCTTGCTGCAGGGGCAGAAGCCAGACTGCCCTCCAGTTCCAACAGAGTTCCACTGACCCTTTACTTTGTCTTTGGCATTTATGGTCTGATAATTTTGGAAACCACCACAGCTACTGATGATCTAATCTCGCAAAGTCCACTCCAGCTGCTGCTGGTGGGCGCCTCCCTGGGGCTAAAACCATTAGGTCATGGAAGGGTAGGCTTGGCTCCTAGAACATTGTGATGGACCCTTCCTGTCTGCTTGCCAAGCTGCCTTCAGTGGGAGATTTGTTTATCTCTGTCATTTTGTGGATTTTGGAGCTCTAAAATTTGTTTAGAGTCACATTTAATAGGTATTTGAAGTGGTTATGGGTGGATCTCACAGAGTTTTCCTACTTCTATGCTGCCATCTTGGCTCTGCCCCCTAAGAAGGTATTTTCAATTTTCAATTAAATAAAATCTTTTCTTTGTTTTTTTTCCCTTTTTGCTTTTAGAATTTTGAATGTTACTTTATTTCTTATTTCAAAATTATTTTTAAGGAGGGTTACCTGACATTATCACCACAAACATTGAAGATACTTTGACTGTGAAATCTTTATTTTTAATTTTTTTTGCTCTATTTCATTTTTTTTCTTTGCAGATTTTAGCTTTAGAGACAAATGTAGATCACCTTTTCTATCATTTGGTATTTTTCAAAGAATTATTTCTTTGGATTTTATTATTAATAAACAATTGTAAAGGTATTTCTATTCCTTTCTCATTGAGCTTTTGTAGCTTTGTTTTTAAATCCTGTTTTATTTTTGCATTCTGTTTGTTTTGCATTTTTGTTTTCTAACTACCCATGACTCTTTGCCCAATATCTCACTCAATCTGCTACATTCCTACTATGAACATAATTATGAAAGTTTATTATTTACTGCTGTCAATAAGGTAATAAGTACATATACTAAAACTATACAACTGTTCTCAATTCAGATTTAAATGAACTGTTGGCAAATGGTTATAGTGTTCTTTTGCTATTAATTGCATACATATTTTGTTGATTATGTGAAAGTACATTGCATGATTCATTGTTTTTCTGCATCAGTGCATGTGATTAATGCTTAAATATAAAATTCATGTTCACTGCATCAAACTGCTATATTGGTTGCTTCAAAATTGTCATTATGGATTAATCACTAAAGCATGTGATATCTATTATGTTAAGGGTTTCAAACTTTGGAAGGATATACACAACAAACCTGTTCACAAACTCTTGAGAGACAAGTTGGTGCTGGTGGGATCCCATGGCAAACATACAATTCCTTCCTTGACTACCATTAAGTACAGATAGAAGAAGGGCCTGCTAAATTTGAAGCTAATGAAATTCACCTAAAAAGACCATTGCAAAGAGAAGTTATAAAACTTGAGGCAACCCATAAGCTTGGACTCTCAAATGTGTATCATGGCTTGACAGAAAGCCAAGAGTAAAATTGATGTCTGATTGACATTGATCTGTAACAGCCTCCACCAAATTTTAAACACTTAGTTGATGAAGTGCGAGAGTGAAGCTGCCAAGGAGCATTTGTCTCAAAAAAGATACAAGTTGAGCTAGCTCTGAAATATCTCCTTATGTGTGGACCATGTACAATGTAAACAAGTCAAATTGTGGATTGATATTTAAGGGCTTAAGACCACAGAAAAGCCAGTATGAGATGAGATATAGCCATTCCCTTTAAAAAGGCAATGGAGGCCAGAAACACAATAAATAAACAAGGTCACCTGGAGACAACTAGAAATACCTTTTAGCAAAACTGCAAAAAAACAAGTCCCTAGGGAAGTTTTACATACTTGTGAGGGCTTTGGTTTTTCAGAAATTTGATTCTACAGGACCAGCACCAGGAACAGTGTCAGAAGCAAAGAATGAGGTCTTATCAGATCCTTCATATGGTAATAATAACTTCTTATCTGCCATTCAATTCCTTGTGGGTCTATTCTACCAGGGCAGCTAGCTGGTATAGGGATTAGAGTACCAGACTTGGAGTCAAGGACACCTGAATTCAGATTCTGTTTCAGAATTTACTAACTCTGTGACTCTGGACAACAATATTTGCCTCAGTTTCCTCATCTGTAAAAATGTATAAGAATAGCACTCACCCCTCAGTATTATAGTGAGAATCAAATAAGGTAACATTTGTAAAGAGCTTTGCAAATATTAAATTATTGCAAATATGTTATAAAAATGATAGGTTTTTTATGGTTAGACTCACAGGGCCCTGCATAGAGATGTATCTCCTGTATCAAAGGAGAAAGTGGAATTCACCACTGTCCAGAACAGTAGAATACAAGTGACCATCATGTTAGACATTTAACAACAGTCTGTTTAGTCTTTGAAAGAGCTTGGACTTAGAGGACTGAATGACAAAAACAACCCACCTACAGAATACAAGAATAAACTTAAAATTTTATAAGGAAGCTGATGACATCAACAAGACAATGGATACCATGTCTTGGACATGTTCCGATTCACCAATTATCAATGGCATATCAACAATTCCAGTATATTCACTTTTCTAGCAGGATATTACAAACAACAATCTGGGACCCAACACACACTTTTGCCATCCATGTAACCTATGCCATGACCTTCAAGAGAACAGAAGCAAGTAATGCCAAGGAACACAAAAAGAGTAGCTCCCAGCCTCAGAAATAGATCCTAAGAAATCTGACAGGTGATTCTCTGTCCAGTACTAGAAGAAAGGAACAATCAATTGAAGCAGAAGTTCATCAAGAGGACAGTTGTGTTTTCATTGCCTGACTGTTATGTCTGTGAGATGCACCTGAGGAACAAACCACAGAATCCAAAGCACCAATTCTCCGCTGTTTAAGGAACAATATAGGAAGTTTCCTTTATCTGTGACCTTAGAAATCATTTCAAAGAAATATTGATTAATGATGTCATCACAGTCTAGTAGCACATATGCCCTACCTATAGTGGTGGTATGAAGAATGAATGAAAAGAGAGAGAGATTTTTAGAATGCTGAACTTCAAATGACTTCCTCCCCTCCCCCCAAAAAAGGTCAGCATTATACTCTTCTGTGAGTTCAACATAGTTTGAAAGTCAATTTTCCTCAGTACTTGTTGGGGGCCAAGATCTTCAGAGGTCCTGGCACACTAGCTCCCCAGTTCTACAAGGGCATTAGGCAGATATGCAAGGATAGTATAATCTTGTTGGGTGGATGCTCTCATTGGCCTTGTGAATATCTAAAGTATGTACATTTGCAAGTCCTGATTAGGACTCTTGATCTATTGTACCCCCAGAGGTGGTTTTAGGATAAAGATCTGGATGACTGATTAACCTTGGGCTGAGGTCTAGGGATGGGCAAGGCCTAAGATGCAATCACCCCCGAAAATAAGGAATATAAGCCCTGTGATTTTCTTGTATCATTGCATTGGTATGGAATAGCTCTGGAATAAACAGACTATGAAATCCATCCCCATCTCTCTGTCTCTTTCCTGTAATCCAGCTAGCTTTAAGCTTTTCTTACTCTCTCTCTCTATTTTCCTCAACTGGTAGCTAGGCCTAGACTGCACTGGCCACAGCAAGTACTGAATTTATGTAGTAAATAACATAAAGTTGCTATGTCAGAGGAAGATATGGAGAAGACAGTTTTTAGCTTGACTAGCTGGATTTTGTCAGTTTGGATATATGCCCCAGGTATTTTGGGGGGCAAGTCACTTGCCAACAATTGATGGACAAAGTAGAAATACTATCTATGTATAGATATAGCTATATAGAGGTATAATACTAGTAGAACTATCATGTAAATCCAACCACCCACATTGATATTATATATATATATATATATATATATACATAATGATTTAGTGTAAAGGAGAGCATGTGGAAGTACCCAGAAGGGGAGAGAGATAGATTTAAAACTGGAGTAATTTACTGGGTATGATCACTGGCTGGAGTTTCAGACTTAGGAAAGAATTATTGATTCATTTCTGTAACTAGCTAGAGTAGAGAGAATGTTTTACTGGAATTTCTCTAGGTAAAAAAAAGTCAGACTAATATTCAGCTAGATATCTGCTGCTTTCCTGTTGGTAAGGTTGAAAGGAAAGCCATTCCAGAGCAAAATGACTGCTAGAATGAAAAGGGAAGTGAAAATACTTTTATGTCAAATTTATCTGATAAAAATTTGGTATTCAACATATCTATCTATCTATCTACATCTATCTATCTATCTATCTATCTACCTATCTATGTATCTATCTCTGTGTGTTTTTGTGTTAATATACAACTAAAAACCATTCTCAAAAGGATCAGTGGCCAAAAGATATGAATAAATGTCAAAAGAAGAAATATAAAGTATTCACAGTCATATGAAAGAATTATTGAAGTTAGTAATAATAAGAGAAATGCAAACAAAAACAACCCTGAGGTTTCATTTAATGGAAAAGAGGACAAAAAGTAGCCATTTTTAATGTTGGAAGAGTTGTTGAATGATAGACACATTAATACATGCTTGTGGAGCTACAAAATGGTAGAATTATGTGGGAAAATTTCAAATGTTTTAAATAAAATGAAAGATTTCCCTGCCCTTTGAGCCAGAAATTCCACTCTTGGACTTACACCCCAAAGAAACTGTCAGTAAGAAGAAAGTCTCCATAGATATAAAAATATTAATAGCAGAGGTTTTTGCAATAGTAAAGAACTGGAAACAAACTAGATGCCTATCAGTTTGGGAATGGTTAAACAAATTGTGGTTTAAATGGTAATGGAATATTATTTTGCTCTACGAAATGATGTGTGGTTAATGCAGAGAAGCATGGAAATATTTATATGAATAGATACAAAGTGAAGGAAGCAAATGAAAATTATGTACATGATAAGAACAACAGTAATGTAAAAATAAAGAACCATACACCAAAACAAAGGGAATGTGACAAAATTATAAAGATGGAGCATGACTCAGCTGATGAGATATGAGAAAGCAACTGCAACTCACCCCTTTCCTGAGATGAGAGGTCCTTGGGTGTTACACATTGAGCTTTTATTTTTTTAATGTTTTCACTGTATCAATCAGCTATGCTGATTTCTTTTGTCTCTCTAAAATGAAATACTCTTTGCCATATGAGATATCAGCCTGGAAGGGAGAGAGAGAAAGATATAGGAGATAGCTGTGATGATATAAGAAACAGAAGACATCAATAAAAGCATTTTTAAATGAGGCTAAAAAAAGAAAGGAAAGCCTCTTTTCTAAATGAAAAACCAAATAAGTAATTAGAAAGTCATAACTAGACAGAAAGTAGTAAGCCACCTGCACACAAAAATATTGGATTAAGTAAGAATGGATGGAACCTGCCTGGTTGGTTACCATCTCAATATAGCAATCATCTTCAATATAAGTAAAATACTAAATATAATGAAGTAATTTAAGGCAGTGGTCTTTGTGACTGAGAGAATCAGAAAAGAAATGTAGAAGTTGTTATTGCTCTGAACGCCACAAGAAGCTTAAGGAATTCTATAAAATGGAGGCAGTGGAGTATATCCTGGGCCAAGCTCAGTATGCTCAGGGATCTTCTGTGGCTGGTCCCAAAAACATGAATGAGAATTACATAGGACAAGAAGGCATAGGGAGGGTATGTTGTATATTGTTGGGGGGAGCATCTACAATCAGTGAGGTTAAAGGATCATTGAAGAAGAGAAATACATATCCCAGAGGAAAGCCTATTCTGGTCATGAAATCTATGCCTCAGGAGAAGTTTATACCTCCAGGGAATAATGAAGGTTATCTATTCCCATGGAAATACAATGTAAGTGTCCAGTGTCCCTCTGGCCTATAGATTAGCCAGAATATGCCTATTCTGGCTCAAAATTATTCAATACATTCTAATTGGTGCTTATACTAGTGTGCTTCCAGAGGTCTGAGTAGACATTCTGCACTACTAAACTTTCCCTGCTCAGTGTTTTATATGAGATATAGTCAAGACTTCTGCACCAAAGTCTTACACTGATTCTTCATTTCGTCATGCATTTGATCTTGGGTCCACACAAACTATTTTCTGGCACATTTCTTTAAGCGCGAAAGCTTCAAGCATAGATCTAGTGAGAGATTGTATATCTATTGTTTGAGGTTAAATAGTGTCCACACACGTACACATATTTGACATCTGATTGTCTGTATATGTCTTCTCCATATCTTCCTCTGACATAGCAATTCAGAGAGATTCATCACCAGCAAATTGACATCCAAACATCATTTTATAAAGTCTCAGCAGCTCATGAAGACTGGCCATTGAAGTCTAGCAAGTTATGATCTGTATTAGTGAAGGGGATATAGACAATGATAAAATCACAATTCCTTCATGTATGGTTGACACTAAAGGTTTGCTTTTTCAGATATCTATGTTAGGTTCTATAGCAATAATAACTCATATTTATATAACCTTTCAAAGTGCTTTGCTCATACTATCAATGGGTAATGTAAGTATAATTATCCCTGTTTTACAGGTTGTTGTGTCTGTCTTTTGTTCTCTAAGAGGACCATGACATCAGGGAGATGATGACATGACTTGCGGGTGACTTTGACATCAGTCTGGAAGGGCTGTGCAAGGTCACCAGCCTCACATTCTCCTCTAGAGTCATCTGGGTCTAGTGGCCAGATATTCATCAGGATGACTGGAGATAGTCCAGGATTCAAAGGGAGACCCTGGCCTTTTTAGGCTAAGGTCTTATCATGTTCCTATTTTTTGAATAGGCCTCTTTAAGAAATGAGTCAAGGGATGGCCCTTTCATAAACAAATCAAACTGGGAGAAGAAGACCCTCAGGGTTGCTAGCCAAAAGAGCAGTAGTTTCTATTAACATTTACTGTGAGCCAGGAGGGCCCCCAAAACAGTTATTAATTGGTGCTTGGGCAGGGACTTTTTGTTGTCCTATCTATGAACTCTAGAGTAAATGTGTTTAAGGTTTAGTATTTGAGAAAGGAATATAGCCTGTAAACCCCAAATTAACAAGGCAGCTTACAGTCATCAAAATTTACCTTCCTTTAGAGAAGAGGAGAGGGAGGAGGAGGAGAGCCAAGTTACCCAACTGGTTGGGTCCCTATTCAGGAAGCTTGGACTACTCACAGTCTGTGTTTGTCCTTCATTCTGGAAGAAGACTGTGATATCAGAGAGATGATGACATGACTTACAGAAAAGGAGATTGTGAGACCTCAAATGAATTGTGTATAGTCACATGACATTTGGGGCAGAATTTAAACTTAAGCCACCTGACTCCAGGTTTAGTGCACTATCCATTTTACCATGCTATCTCCCAATCTAACAGCCCACATTATACTGGCAGACTAATTAATCTTCATGTTTTTGTGCTAACATACAGACAATAATGATTATCTTTGTGGAAAAAAAATGTCATTTCTTGTAACAGCAAAGAATTAGAGATGAAGAGGGTGGTCATCAATTGAAGAATGACAAAATATATTATTTATGATATGTGAATGTAGATGTATATTATTGGGCTGTTAAGAATGATTAAATGGATACCTTCAAAGAAACCTGAAAACACCTCCATAAACTGATATAAAATGAAGCCAGTAGAACCAAGAGAATAATTTATGCAATAACAGCATTATAAAAAGAGAGAACTTTGAAAGATTTGAGAAGTGTGATCAATGCACTGAACAGCTGCAATTTCAAGAATCAATGATAAAGCCTACATCTTGACAGAGAAATGATAAACTTAAGAGGCAAAGTAAGATATACTTTTTTGGAGGGGGGGACATAATTTGAAAAATTAGTTTGCTTGATTATGCTTGTTTGTTACAACAATTATGGTTTCTTCTTTTTTTTCCCCAACATAGGAAGTGGGAAGGCAAAGGGGAACAGGGATTGGGAAAAAAGTAAGTAACAAAAGAAGGAAGGGAGGAAGGAAGGAAGGAAGGAAAGAAGGAAGGGAAGGAGGGAGGGAGGGAGTAAGGAAGGAAAAGGCACATGGCATATATATATATATATATATATATATATATATTCACACACATACACATACATATATATGTGTATACACAAGTATAGGGTGTATATGTGTCATAAATATATGTATATGTGTGTGAACACATGCATATTCACACACATGCTAAGAAGGACATAGGAGGCAGGCCAGTTAGACACAGACAAGTGGGACAGTTTTGAAAGCTATAGGTTGAATGTATATACATGTTTTTAAAGCTATATAGTAGATATACGCAGTTTCATAGACAATGCTCTTATCCTATAATGCCTAATTTGTTTGGTGTTTGCTAAAAGCAGAATTTATTTTTAAATTATGTATACACTCTGAAGGCTTTTTTCAGAAAAGGATAGCAGTAGAATGAGGCATTATTGCCATCCTTTCTCTATTTTTATGACACCATTCTTATCTGTACCACTCTTCTGGGACTTGGTAGTTATTAGTTTGTTTTATTGTTTGCTCACAAGTTTTAGCTCCTTCACAAATACAACCCATTATCTTGGAATGTAAGAGTAAGATTATGTCTTATAAGACTTTATGATCAACAGCACTTAGTAATTTAGGTACTGCCTAAAATTTTGTTAAATGAATGAATAACCTTTTCTAGAAACATTTGAAATAGTCCTAGAAAAGATCAGTGGACTTTTTTTTAAGTCATACAATTTCCAACAGCAGTTTATACACTCCCAGCATGTTGGGAATGGAGAATCAATGGGTTATGTTTTTAATTTAGTTAATATTCCAACTGCCTGTGATATCATTTCACTTGAGTTTGGTCTAATTACTTTCAGTACTTACTCCAAAGGATTCACCATGAATTTTATGTCCTTTGAGGTCAATTTTAGTTTTCATACCCTGTGATTCCTTTGATTTTGTCAATAAGTTTTGTTTCTCAGGATAGTATATTCTGCTTGGGATGCAGTACACTAAGAATTTACCGTATTTTTGTAGAAGTGGCAGAAATTCAACATGGAAGTCTACAAAATCAAGACTATCATGATATAGAGAGAGTCAAATTGTAACAGGAGTCAAAAAGAACTTTAAAAAATGATAGGCTTAAAATTATTTGGCCCAAATATCCAATACACATTTAGATTCAGGCATAATGCCAGGTTAATTTATGCTATTTGAAATTCATTTATTTTTTTCTCACCTATTATGAGATTTTCACTAGTTAAGATCTCCTTAAACAAACATTAGTCCATCAGGTCTTCTGTACATATCTGAACTAAGTTGTACAGTAAAAGAGATAATTTAAGCTAATTGGTTTAATGCAATTAAATTAAAAATAATATATGCATACTTCTATTTATTATTTGTTTCTGGATGCAAATAGCATCTTTCTTCATATGTCCTTTGTAGTTAATCTGGGTATTTATAATAGTCAAAATAAATTATTCACTCAAAGTCATTCTTAAAACAATATTGCTGTTATCATATATACAATGTTCTCTTGATTCTACTCACTTTACTCTTTCATGCAAGGCTTTCCATGTTTTTCTAAGATCATGGAGTTCCATTTTCGTATAGCACAGTACTATTCCATCACAATCAAATACCACAATTTATTCAGCCATTACCTAATTGATGGGCATCCTGCAATTCCCAGTTCTTTGCCACCACAAAGAGAGCTGCCGTAAACATTTTTAAACATACAAGTTCTTTTCCTTTTTCCCAAATCGTCTTTTGAAATAGACCAAGTTGTGGCATTGCTGGCTCAAACGGTATATGTAGTTTAATAACTCTCAGGTATAATTCTACATTCTTCTCCAAAATGGTTGGATCAGTTCACAATTGCACTAACAATGACTAAGTGTCCTCATTTCTCCACATGCCCTCCAAAACTTGTTATTCCAGTCAATCTGGCATGTGTAGAAAGTTGTTTTAATTTGCATTCTTCCTATCAATGATGATTTAGAGAATTTTTTTCATAATTTTTCATATACTTTGACCATTTATCAATTTGGGAATGACATTGATTTGACAAAGTTCTTTTCTTATTTTAGATATGAGACATTTATCTGATAAACTGTCTATAAAATTTTCCCTAATTTTCTTCTTTCCTCCTCATCTTGGCTACATTTGTTTTATTAACTTTCCTCTCTGTCCCTTGTTTGTTCATAAATTGTTTGCCTATACATAAGTCTGGTAAGTATTAGGTTCTGTGTTCTTCTAATTTTCTTGAAACATCTCTCTTTGTATCTAAGTAATGTCTCCATTTTTGACCTTGGTAAATGGTGAAATCCTTTTGTGATTTTTGAGACGGGAGTAGTTCAATATTACCACTTACCCATTATCTCATCACCATGTGCAGTCCCTCCAACAGAACAATCTGTTACCAATCTGACTTCGTATCCTATGAAATTCTCAGCTCTTTTTCCCCATAGGTGCTCCTCAGAGGATTGATGCAACGTGCTGGAAACCTTTCACACACGTACACATATTTGACATCTGATTGTCTGTATAAAGCACTGAAGAGCTGAATTCAAAGGTGGTATTTATGATTTCCATTGATGGTAAAACTAGATTATTATGTACGCACTAGACAATCTATCCTGTTTCCATTGTACTTATTGCCTGCCTGCCAGTTTGATCTAAGAATGCTCTTGAAATTAGCTGGATTAGTTCAATCCCATGCCAAATTTCCAGAAGACTTGTTTTCATCCCCATTGTTTATGAAATCACTGTTTGCAAGAGAACAGTGGAATTATATCTTTCTTATTCTATATGAGAAATTTTTCATATAGATAGAATCTAATTAGTCTTAATAGATTCCATATCCCATTGTTGGTCAATGTCAAGATTTTAGTCCATTAAGATAGTCAGAGTTTTTTCATATTAATTATTTGCTCCTGAATTCTGCTATCCTATTCTTGAAAAGCTGTTTTTTCATTCAAATTAGGACTTTGCATTTATCCTCATTCAACTTATTATATTTACCTCATTGATCAAGCCTATCCAGATATTTTTGGATTCTCATTGTGTTATCCAGCATGCATCTAGATCAGTGGTTCTCAACCTTCCTAATGTCGTGACCCTTTAATACTCATATGCGGGTGTATCTGCATGTGGGTAGACCCACCTGGAGACAGAATAGCAGTGTCTCAGTTCCTAAGCCAATTGAAAATATGTGTTTTCCGATGGTCTTAGGCAACACCTGTGAAAGGGTCCTTCAACTCCCAAAGGAGTCGTGACCCACAGGTTGAGAACTGCTGACCTAGATTATCTGACTGCAAAGATTGAGGACTAGAAATTTTCTCTGATCCTCATGACATCTCAGCTGTATTATAGATTTTCAAAGACCCTTTATGTAAAGAATTCATGAGACCAATTATATTGACTACACTGTGGCATTAAGAAGGCAGCAAGAAGGAGTTCTTTCACACACTCACACACACAAATGTATTCTTTCGCAATGTTGATGACCATTACCTATTGATTCTGTTGATTTGTTGCCATCATGTTCAACAGATTTGGGTCCTCTATTTCTATATTGTAAGTATAGCTAGATCTTAGTTCCCCTTACATGACTAGGTAAGGAGAAAAAATAATTCCTTTGGAATAAACTTTAATAATCTGCCTAGTTCAACATCTCTCCAGTTTCATTGGTTTATACATTTTGCCCATCTCTTCCTTCAATTTAAATTCAAGGAAAGCTTTGGATAGAAATCACTAAAATATTTCATAAGGATCATTAGTATGCTTGAAAAAGTAAAATATAATCTTCATCCTTGAAATTCCTATGTGACAAAGTTTACCTTATTTAGTTTGGAACCAGCACAAGAGATAAAACCTAACATAAAACAGTTTTTCTAATAATTTTGTTAATGGATATATAGTCCCAGATTACAGAGGCAAAAGAAACAAAAGGCCTTCTATTTAGGTTTTCTGCTCCTAAAGGAAAGGTTTGCACTAACTATCACATTTTCTTTTTTCTTAAGCTTACACATTTTAATCATCACTTTGAGCCTTGAGCAATGAACAAGGTTTTGGTATGAATTCCATATTCCAGTATCAAATTCTTGCTCAGATATCTACAGCAATCCCAGGAGTCTTCCAGTACAATACTGTTGTCTAAAGGAAACTTTTTTCCTAACAAAGCATACTGTGAGCTCCAAAATTTTAAGCTTTGGGTAGGGTTTTGTTTTGATAATGCATACCTCAATTTCTCCTGAGTACAATCCCTCTTAGCAGGGAAATGATGGCTTCAATTAGACTTGGCTGTGCCATTCAAAAACTGAGATATGGACTCAATAGTTTGCCCACTCTTAATTCTGTCACCTTAGACAGAAATTGTTCTTTGCGTGTAGCTCAGTTGCAATACTGTTGCCAGAAAGAAATCTAGAAGGGTAAAACCAGTGTCTAACAAAATAGCTTTACTACTAAATTCTGCTATGTGGATGTATTCTCAAATTTCCTTCTAGTTCTGTTTTAGAATTAATAGCTGATATTCATCATTTCAGATGAATATCCTAGAGTCTAACACAAAGCATTCCATTTGGAAGATGCTTAGTGTTGATGAATAGATAGATGGATTGAGAATTTGAGAATGCCTATGTTTGAGAATGTCAACATTATAATATGGTACTTGGCCATAAATGTCTTATAAAAGTTTTCTGTCTTATTGATACTCTTGTCTTATATCACCTTCAATTCTCAATGATTCTCTGTCCCAATAGAACCTTCCTATGCTGCAAAAATGTTCAGTGAATCAAAAGAAATCAGTATTGGTGGCAGCTAGGTGATACAATGGATAGAGTGCTGGACCTGAAACCTGAGTTCTCATTCTGCCTCAGATACTTCCCAGCTGTGAGACCCTGGGCAAGTTACTTAACCTCTGTTAGTCTCACTTTCCTCACCTGTAAAATGGTGATAATAATGTCATCTACTTTCTAGGATTATTATAAGGATCAATAAAGCACTCAGGACATTGCCCAGCACACAGCAGGTGCTATAAAATATTAGCTATTATTATTGTTCATGTCTGACAGCATGTGGTTCATCCTATACCTATAACTCACCATTATTCTTCCAAATGGAGGAATGTATGCTTCATTCTGACAGAATAGAATCTCCTTGAGGAGAGGGATTATTTCTTTTTTTTTTCTTCTGTATTACCAGAGATAGCACAGTACCTGAAAAATGACTAATGAATATTTGATGATTAATCAATTGATTAATTTATTGTCAGTTTTCTGAATTCGTAGTAAGTCACTAAACTGATCAGAATTAATGTTTAACTTTTATTTTCCTTTACCTTGCTGTGGTAATTGTGTAAAAGTTCTCCTCTGTTTAACACACTTTGAAAAACTTTATAAATGTCTGCCCAAGTATCCCTGAATTTTTCATATGTGTCATTTCTAATGGTGCATTAATTTTTCATTCCATTCATATTCAGCCATTTTTTCAGGCATTCCCCAAACAATTGGCACCAAAAAAATTTTCCAGCTCCTTGCTTCCTTAAGAAGCACTGCTATAAATATAAATGTTCATTATTGGCTCACAGAGATCTTAGAGTGCCCCCTATAATTTGAAGGCACTGCAAAGTATTCACTGGGATAAAAATGTAGGGCAACATAAGGCTTAGCAGACTTGCTGCCAGCCACACATACAGAACAAAAGCAAGAATTTGGAATGAAGTGTTGAGATGAAAAGCAATGATTTCACTCACCTACACTTAAGGTCCCTTTTCCTTGCCTTTTCTTTCCTCTTTCAATAAAATGGCAAACCAGACAAATTTTGTGGTTGAGAAAAGTTGTGGCCTTAGGCCCAGGCAGCCCTTGGCAATTTGTTAATAGAGTGGTCTCTTGAAATAGGTTGGAGGTAGGGTTATAGGATCCCTAACTGAGCAAGAGTTGGAAAATTTTTCTAACCCTAATCTGGGACAACAGACTGAAAATTAGTCCCAGACAAAGAAATTTAAGAGACAGAGTTCATGCCTAAAGGTGCTTCTTTAGATTGGGGAGTACTCCAAACCAGCTTGGCTGTTGAAGACAGAAACTTTCTTCCTGCAGAGAGAGCCAGTCACAGCCAACACTTTGGGAAAGAACACATTTCCCTTCTTTATAGAGAAAAAAACAACCTTGCACTTCTTTCAAGTGTGTGAAGAGACTGATTCCCTAAAAGAACCAAAAGTTAAGTCCCTGAGCCCTAAACTAAAAGAGAGTTTGTAGAATTTCCTCTTGGCACCTCATCTGAGAATGCCAACTGAAACCAGAAGCTAGAAACAGAGAGAAGCTTCGCAGCCATGTGTGAAGCAAAACTCTACTCAGTAGTGGCCATAAGATCAACAGAGCAACAGCCATTAGAGACCTAATGTCATTCAAGACCAGATGGGAAAACCCACAGAAACAACATGATTTTGTCACCAGAAGACAATTCCAGTTCTGCAGCTTCAAAGGCAGGATTTGCCTATCCACTTATATTCTTTGTTCACACATCTTTCTTACAGGTACATCCCTTCTCACATGATACTGGGCCACAAAAAAGTCCCCTTTGAGTATGTCCCTCAAACTGTATACCATAGGTATGCAATCTTGCCATTCATAATATCTGTACCTATCAGAGAGTGTGTGTCAGACTATAAATGGGTGGGAGGGTGCAGCATGGGGTGGCAGGGTGGCAGGCTGGAAGTATAATATACTTCCCTTTCATTAAATGTCTTCACTTTGAACTAATTGTTTATTCTGCTTGATTAAAACAAAATTAACATGGTATTCATAAGCCAGAGTTTCTGGAGGATGCAGACCCAGAAAATACCTTGAACCTGGTAGCTTTTCTAGGGTTCTCACATGAGAAGGGGTTACCTGATATGCTCCTTCAAAGAAATATATTATTACAGGAGGTGTCAGTCACATAAATGAGGGCAAGGCATAATAGATGGACCTCTTGAATACTGGACTTATACCTATAAAATATTAGAAGAAAAAGATCAAGGCCTCTAGTACATAGGGAAGAATATCAGTGGAGGCTTTATCAGAGAACACATATACAAATTTCTCAGGATTATATGCCATGGGTACATTACAGTCTGCACTGCTGAACAAAGTACTCACATCCTTGTGATTAAGAATCCATTGAATTATAAAAGGCAGAAAGTCTTGTTTCAAGTGAGGCAGAATGGAGTTTTCATAAATCTAAGATGAAGATGAAATTCCAGAAGCAGAAGATACTTCTGGTACAAATAGCTCATATAACAGGACACTCAATAGAGAAAATGATGTCTTGAAAGTTTTCATTTAATGTGTCTTTGAACTTTTTCCATTTGGTGGGTAGGAGGAACCTCCTCATGAAGGTGAAGGTTTTATTTTTTAATTACTATAATCTTTTTTTTACATCACCATAACCTTTAACATCACCATAACCTTTTCCATCACAATATGCCTGGTTTTCCTTCCCCAAAAGAATTATACAATAAAAAAATATTTTTAAGACAAAAAAGAATTAATGAATCAGAATAACTGAACAACATATCAAAAAGTATGAAAAAGATGTGTGATGTATAAGCTTAGGGCCCTCCCATCTCTGAAAAGGGATGAAAGTGACAGTATTTCCTCATATTTCTTTCTTCAAGGTATGTTTGTTCTTTATAACTTTAAAACATTAACTTTAGATTTTTTTCCTCTGGTTATTTCCATTTACATTGTTGTAGGCATTGCATAAGTTGTTTTCTTTATTCTGCTTACTTCATTCAGCATCAGTTCATATAGATTTTTCTATGCTTCTATATTCATTGGGGAAAATTCTAGTGTATGTCCATTGTATATTAAGCTCGTGTTTGGTTCTAGATAGATTTTTTTTTATACTATTAAAGAAGGGTTGCCTCTATGGCTCTACATTGTAGGATTCTAAGCATGAATGTTGTACCATACCAAAGGTTTTGGGTTTGGGGTTTTTTTTGCATCTATTGAGATAATTATGTGGTGTTTTTATTTTTTGTATGGTTACACTGATTGTTTTTCTAACCACCTTTGAATCTTTGTTATAAATATAACTTTGTCAGGATGAATGAACTCATTGATCTGTTGAATAAGATTTTATTGAGAATTTTTGAATGAGTATATCATGACCTGTAGCTTTCATTCTGTGCTTTATCCTTCCCCAGTTTAGGCAGTGGAACCATGTTTGTCTTACAAATGAATTTTAAGGTGACTTCTTTTTTAAAAAAAAATTTTAGGATAATTTTTGTGGTACAGGTACTAATTGTTGTTTAAAAGTTTGACAGGACCAGTAGGTTTCTTTTGTTGTTGTTGTTATTGTTAGCTCAGAGGAATAGCTAGTTCTATTTCCTTTCATGATACTATATAATATATGATCTCTATAGGTCCTCTGTCAGTTTTGGTAGTTTATATTTTTGAAGACATTCTCATTTTTTTTTGTGTTCTTAGTTTTGTTAACATTAACATAGCTGTCCATGGTTAAGTTTGGATTGAAGTTTTTTATTTATACTGCTTTTTAAGTAGCTTCACTTTGTCAATTTATTTTGATTATTTGATTTTCTACCCTCTTCTTTCTATCAGATTAGCTGTGTCAGTTTTTTTAGCCTTTTCAAAGAAGTAACTTTAATTTTATTTCTCTAGTCTTTTTTGTTTCCAGTTGATCTATTTCTATTCTAGTCTCTGTTCCTGAGAAAACAAAGTTCAACAAAGCCACAACAACATTCATTCACATTGCTAGCATCCTCATCAATTCACTTTCTGCCTGTGGAATCAATATAGACCCAAAATAGACAAAGTACCAGCACCACAGTCATGTCCCCTCAGTTCTGGAAGCTCTGACTGGCCCTCAAAAGTTGTTGGCAGATCCAGCTGACCCTCAGAAGTCCTTGGAATCCTGGTAGTTTTCCCCCTCTCTCTTAGTAATTCTGGCTCTCAGCAGCACTCTCTCTCTCTCTCTGTCTCTCTGTCTCTCTGTCTCTCTGTCTCTGTCTCTCTCTCTCTCTCTCTCTCTCTCTCTCTCTCTCTCTCTCTCTCTCTCTCTCTGTCTCTCTCTCTCCCTCTCTGTCTCTCTCCAGCAGTAGCTGCTCTGCCTCCACAAATGCTCACTCCCAGAAGTTCTGTCTCTCTAGCTTGGGCTTTTCCTTATGTATGGCATTAGCTCCTTCCTGTTCTGCCCCTTCTTATTACAAAAGGAAGTTCATCCCACTGTGGGATTCAGAAGTTCTGGATCTTAATACTTGACACAATTATGAATTTGAAACTAAGTGCTAAGTACCTGTTAGCTTGCCAATACAAGAGGATCTTCAAATTCCATTACTATTACAGGAAGCAACACCTTTCTTATGGGAGTAGATTACAGATGACAACATACATAAAAGGGAAAAGGAGAGGAAGAGAATAGAAGGGAATATACAACACACCTTAATTGAATCAAAGGCTAACAATAAAAGTTAAATACATGATCAATTTTTGTAAAAGTTCTACATGGTGCTGAGAAATACATATATTCTTTGCCAGTTCCATTTTAAGATTGCTTAAGACTTTTAGTACGAGATTTTCAAGCAATTTTTTTATCTATATTCCCCTCCAGTTTGTTGTCTCTTGCACTAGTTTTTGAGGCAAATTCTTTTTTATAGAATCAAATTGCATATTTGGTTGAAGGTTTCACATCAAAGGCTAACAATAACAAGAAAATAACTCTTTCCTGAGAGACTATAGTTGTGTCCCCTTTATTGTTCATTTTAGGTGGATCATGGAAAGATTTAGTCAATGGTGTTTCAAGCCGGTTTCTCCTCCATTGCTTCTATTTTACTTCCACTATCACTCTCACCTTCTTGTGTACTTTTATAAGGAGATCTTTTCATAGTATCTCTGTCCTTTTGTGGTTGTCCAAGATTATTATATTGGTTTACCTTTTTTTTGTTTTTTGTTGTGTGTGGTATTTGAAAAGCAAATGGCATATTCAGATCTGGTTTTCTTTGTAGGAATGTCTCTTTTATATTGAACATTCATTGGCTTTGATTAATGATTAGGCTCATATTTGTAGAGTGTGGTACCTTGGGTTGTATCTTATGCTCATTTGATCTTTAGAATATATTATTCCATTTCCTTCTGAAATTTCAAGTGAGTACAAAATAGTCTTATGCTATTCCAATTACCTTTCCTTTATATGTGAGTCTCATTCACCTGGCCACTTGCCAAATATGTGGTCTTTCTTTGGACTGTTAAATTTAACCTACAGTCTTCCATGTCATTTTTTTCTTCTGGAGGCAATTTGTGGATTCTTTTAATTGTCATTTTGTTTTCTGTGTTCAGAAGTTCTGGGAAGTTTTTTTTTATTACTTTTTGTAATATAATGTTTAGATTTTGTTTGCATAGAATGTTTGAGTTGTGAGGGCTGGAGAAAATGTTTAGTCTATCATACTGTTTGTCATGTGACCTGTATGCCCCTCCCTTTTACTTTAATTATTATATTTTCAAGATTTTTATTTCCCAAAAGCTAAAAGGAATATAAATATTTTAGATTCTTCATGTATATGAAGATATACATATACATAAAGCACACAGTTTTAATTTTATCAAGATAAACTATTAAAAATTAATTTGAATCATGGACTTTGTAATTATTTTACTTGATATACTATAGTTAAATTTCACATAGGATCATCTAGTAAATCCTTTGATTTTATATAGGAAGGAACTGAGGACCAGAATGGTGAAGTAATTTGTCAAAGGGCACAAAAGGAAGTTAGTAAGCAGTAGAGTAAGAATCTGATATCAGTATCTTGAGAATGAGAATTCCTAGAATAGGGATGAAGCTTAAAAGACCATCTCCCTTAACCTATCCCAAGAAAAGAATCTCTTCAATATATAATACCTGTCAAGTAGTCTTCAAATCTTTTATTTAAAATTTAATATAATAATATTTAATAAATATAAAATCCATGACCTCCTTAAAGAAGTTCATTCCACTTCTGAGTAGTCCTAACTCTCCTTACTTATATTAAATTAAATTCTACCTGTTTCTAGCTTCCACCCATTGCTCCTAGTTCATCTCTCTGGGGCTAGGTCCTCTGACTCCCAATACAACACTCTTCCATTCTCTCCATATTGCCTGCTATATACAAATTATTATAATTTTATGAACAAAGTAAACAATCATCTGTTCTTATGGTCCAAGTAGCTCCTCATCCTTAAAGAACACCAAAATAGCAAGTGAGTTTGCTATTTCTTTGTATCCCCTGCTCAATGACTAGCACATGATAAGTACTTTATACAAGACTACTGATTGATTGTATTTGTGTAAGGCAAGAGTAGGGAACCTGGGGCTTCAAAGTCACATGTGACCCTCTAGGTCCTCAAGTGTGGCCCTTTGACTCAACCCAAATGTCGTAGAACAAATCACCATTCCAGATATAAGGTTTCATTCTCATCCCCCATCATATTTTAATTTTTTTAAAAAAGATTTAATATGGAAGAAGTGGGGTCTCAGAATCGAGAGAGAGTTGACTTCATAGTCAGGAATAACTGGGCTCATTTTTCACCTTTGGCATACCTATTTGCCATGTGACCCTGGCCAACACTCTACAGACCCCAATTTTTACTTTCATTCTGGTTCCACAACCACTGTCCTAGGAAGCAACTCCTGCACTAACGTACTCTGACAAATGCTTATGCGTGTGCTGAAGCCCTCACCTACTCATCAGGCACCATTACTGAAAACCCTGAAGAGAAAGTTCTCACCCCCCAAAATCCTTGGCAATGTCAAAAGGTTCAAACTCAGAAACAGATAGGAATTTATCAGTGGAAGTGACATTAAAAAGGATGCATCATAACATGCTTTGCTACTTCACCCTCAGGGCCAAGGACCCTTTCTATCTGACTTGAAGCTGAAACTTTTTCCATGTGTCATCTTCCCTAGAAGAAGAGGAATTTCTGTGTTCTTGTCTTTGTGTCTCTAACACTTTCATATAGTAAGCATTTTATAAATACTTTTTTATCCATTAATTCATTCATATCATATCACTTCTTTTGGTCCTAAGCAATGCCCAAAGATTATAAATTTGAGAATAATTGTGGATCTACATTAGTAGAGAGAATTTCCTCTCCAGGAGTTCCCTAAACGAGGAAAACCACAAGTTCATACAAAAAATAATAATAATTTAGCATGGATAAGAGTTAACTCAGGGAGACATAATGTATACCTTTAATTATTTAAAGTTTACTTTTGAGGAACTGCCATGCTAAAGGGGGATTAAAGTGAGAGATGTCTTTTGCTTCTTTGATTGTGTTGGCTTCAGAAGACAGAACTAAGATCAAAGGGTCAGGCATATTTCAAATTAATTTTATGGAAAACTTTTTATTAATTAGAATTGTGCAAAAGCCGACTAGGCAGACTTTATGAAATGAATGTCCTCTAACTAGAAATCTTCAATAAAAGGCTGAATAACTAAACATTTATCAGGGAAACTGAAGAAAGGAGAAATGGAGATAGAGATGATGACAGAAATAGAAAGATATTTGCATATCTGTCTCTATATGCACATTAGACATGAGTTGACCTACAACTTACAACTCTGAGTCGACTTACAACATTGAGAGTGTAAAGATTTGGGGGGGAGGTACAGAGTCAAGATGGTGAAATAAAAGCAGGAATTTGCTTCAACTCCCACTGCAACCACCTCCAATACCTGCAAAAAATAACTCTAAACAAATTTTAGTGCTACAGAACCCACAAAGTGACAGAGAGAAAGAAATCTCCCACATCTGCCTCCTGGCAGGCAGACAGGAAAGGTCTATCTCAGCAGACTTAGAGCAATGTGCAGTCCCACATGAGCCAAATCAACCCAGACCTGTGGCACAGACTGTCCAGAACAGACTTCAGGAGTCTGATTCACTAGCAGCTGTGGCTGTTTCCAGCCTTCTCAAACCATAAATGCCAAAGAGAAAGTAAAATGTCAGTAGGGAACTCTGTTAGAACTGGGTGAGAGAAGAGCTCTGTCCATTCCTGTCCTTGGGGATGCTGAGGTGCCCATACAGCTACAGCCCCTGCCTTGTGGCTGCCTCCAGAGCTCCAGTCTTATAGATCTTAAGGAAACTAAGCAACCATTCAGAGGGCAATAGCTCTTCCTTTGACCTGCTTGGATATGGGTTGCAGGCTTGGATGGCAGTTCTGGGGTGAGGAGTGCTAGCATGGTAGAGTTTGTGGTGACTGTAAAGAGGGCATACTCCCTACAGTTCTGAGGCAGGTACCTGGAAGAAGCTCTGACAACAGCTGCACAAAACCCCAGAAATTTGGGACACAGCACTCTCTACATTAGAAGCAGAGTTTTACTCTGGAAAAGAGCTCAAAAGTCAAATAATTGGCTGGCAAGATGAGCAAACAGAGGAAGCAAAATCAAACTATAGAATCATTTTTGATGACAAAGATGATCAAAACATAGAACTGGAAGAAGACATCAAAGTCAAAACTCCTGCATCAAAAGCTTCCAAGAAAAACAGTTCCAATAACTGTTTGCAGAACATGGAGGAGCTCAAAAAGGATTTTGAAAATCAAGAAAGAGAAATAGAGGAAAAATTGGGAAGAGAAATGAGAATGATGCAAGAAAATCATGAAAAGAAAATCATCAGCCTGCTAAAGGAGATTTTTAAAAAATAACAAAGAAAATAATACCTTGAAAAATAGATGAACTCAAATGGCAAAAGAGGCCCAAAAAGCCAAAGAGGAGAAGAATGCCTTAAAAAGTAGAATTGGCCAGATGGAAAAGGAAGCTCAAAAACTCACAGAAGAAAATAATTCCTTCAAAATTAGATTGGAGTAAATGGAAGTTAATGACTTTATGAGAAATCAAGTTATTATAAAACAGATCCAAACAAATGAAAAAATAGAAGGCAATGTGAAATATCTCATTGGAATAACCACTGACTGGGAAAATAGATCTAGGAGACATCATTTAAAAATTATGGACTACCTGAAAGCCATGATAAAAAAAAATCCTAGATATCATCTTTCAAGAAATTATCCAGGAAAACTTCCCTGATAGTCTAGAACCATAGGGCAAAATAGAAATTGAAAGAATTCACAAATAACCTCTTGAAAAAGATCCCAAAGAGAAAACTCCTAGGAATGTTATAGCCAAATTCTAGAGTTCTCAGGTCAAGGAGAAAATATTAAAAGCAGTCAGGAAGAAACAATTTGAGTATTGTGGAAATACAATCAGGATAACATAAGATCTACTGACTTCTATATTAAGGGATGTAAGGGCTTGAAATATGATATTCCAGAGGTCAAAGGAGCTAGGATTAAAACCAAGAATCACCTACCCAGAAAAACTGAGTATAATACTTCAGGAAAAATATATACATTCAATGAAATAGAGGACTTTCAAGCATTCTTGATGAAAAGACCAGAACTGAACAGAAAATTTGACTTTGAAATACAAGAAGCAACAGCAGCATAAAAAGGTAAACAGGAAAAAAATCATAAGGAACTTATTAAAGATGACCTGTTTATATTCCTACATGGAAAGATGATACTTGCAACTCATGAGACTTTTCTCAGTATGAGGATAGTTGAAGGGAATATATGTGTGGGTGTGGGTGTGTGTTCATGTATTTATATGTATATATATATGTGTGTGTGTGTGTATATATATGTTTAGATGGGTGTGTGTGTGTGCATGTGTGTACATGTATATATAGACAGAAGGCACAAGATAAGTTGACCATGAAGGAATTGATATCTAAAAAGTAAAATTAAGAGGTGAGAGAAGAATACATTTGGAGAAGGAGAAAGGGAGAAATAGAATAGAATAACTTATCTCACATAAAAGAGGTGAGAAAAAGCTATTACAGTGGAGACGAAGAGCAGAAGGTGAAATGGGATGGATCAACCTTATTCTCATTGACTTTGGCTCAAAGAGGGAATAAGATACATGCTCAATTGGGTATCTCACCCTACAAGAAAGTAGGGGGAAAGGGGATAAGAGGAAGGATGATAGAAAGGAGGGAAGATTGGGGGAGACAGTAGTTAGAAGCAAACACTTTTGAAAAGGGACAGGGTCAAAGAGAAAATAGAATAAATGGGGGGGCAGAATTAGATGGAGGGAAAAATAGTCTCACAGTATAGCTACTATGGAAATGTTTTGCTTAACTACATACGTACTACCTGTATTGAATTGCTTTATCTTTCCAGTGGTGGTGGATGAGGAAGGAAGAGGAGAGACAATCTGGAACTCAAAGTTATAAAAACAAATCTTAAAAATTGTTTTCACATGCATCCAGCAAACAAGATATACAGGCATTGGGGTACAGAAATCCATCTTACCCTAACAAGAAAGTGGGGAGGGGATAGGGGACAAAAGAGCAGATTGGGGAAGGGGTATTCAGTATGCTTGCCTTCTTGGGGTAGAGAGTAATGGAGAGACGGGAAGAAAATTTATAACTCATAATCTTGTGGAAATGAATGTTGAAAGCTAAAAATGGAATATATAAAATACACAAAAAGATTTTTTTGTTTATTTTATGGTTACAAATTTCAAAAAGTTCATCCATCTATGTGTATATCAGGGAATCTATTCAAACTGGAATGTGTGTGTGAAAAGATAGATTGAAAACTTGAGAATAAGCTACACATTTTTGAACGTAGCTATATGTATGCATGTATATATATATACATTTATGTATATACATACATCAGGAGACATATATAGGTTCTAATCCCTAGGACAGATTCAAGGAAGAATTTGATTATATTCTGGAGCAACTTGAAAGCAAAGAAGATAAAAGCACAAAATAAATAAAATAAAATAAAATAAAATAAAATAAAATAAAATAAAATAAAATAAAATAAAATAAAAAAATACAGCCATGAACCTGGAGAGGGAGATTCACTTAAGAAAGGAACAGAAGGGGTGGCTAGGTGGTGCAGTGAGTAGAGCACCGGCCCTGGTGTCAGGAGGACTTGAGTTCAAATCCAGCCTAAATTTGAATTGACAATTCAAATGTATTTAGCTTGCCCCAAATTTAAAAGACATATCTCCTCACTCTTACATAGCCCTTCTACCTTCCTCACAACATGCATGTAAGGCATAACTTACCTCACAGTAAGTATATGGTTATGTCCATTTCATTGATGAGAATGCAGAAACCCTAATAGGTAACATGACATTCCCAGATTACACAGGTAACAATTGTTTCAAAGCAAAAGAAATACTCGTGTTTCCTAAATCCATACCTTTTAAGTCCAAGGCTTTAAAATCAAGAATCAGTGCTCTTTCCACTATACCAAGTTCAAAGCAGTTTAATGATTTGCCTATGGCCATATAGAGAGACCAAGATGGAGCTGAGAAGAAAATGCCTTCTTGTCACAGTCTCCTTTCCTCATTTATCAATTTCTAAATGTCTAGTTCTTTTACTAGTTCTCAATGTTAAGGTATTTATCTTTGAGATATATTCTATTTGATAAGAGACTAGCAGTATATTTTCATTTTTAAAACTATTAAATTCATATTTTATTATTAGTATTCCCCACTAGATTATTTCTCCCAAGTTGGTAAGGTTAATTTACATTCCAGTAGGTGACACTTGACAAGCCAGAGTACTGTAGACTTTAATTCTATGCAGTATTCCAATTCTGTTTCTGCATACTGCTTTCTACTGTGACACTTGAAAAGCCATGAATTCATGAGACTTTTAGTGTTTTTCAAAAGTGACCACATCTCTCCCTTTCTAACCAGATGTAATTTCCCTTCTTTCCTTAAAAAAAGAAAAAAGAAAGAAACATTTTCTTCCTGTATTATAATTCAAATAAACCAAGTCATGGATCTAATTTAAATGAAGGCACATACCTCATTCTCTGTCCCACAGCAGATGTGGTGGATAAATATTATGACAATCTGGACACATGATGTGTCTTGAGGCTGGTAAGGACAAGGCCAGCTCTTCATGGAAGCCATCAACATAGACCCTAGGGTTGGCAGACTGCCTTCCTTCTTTCCTCCAAACTTGAAGCAAAACCTTTAGATTCATAGAATACTGTAGCTAGAGGGGAACCTAGAGCTATTAAACCCAACTTCCTCATTTTACAGATGAGAAAATTGAAGAGAATCACCAAAACTACTTAATGAGAAGAGCAGGACTGGAATCTTTATTTTCTGACTCTTTGTTCAATGCTCTTCTCACTTTTTACTTCAATATGTGAATGATATTTGATTTCTTCTATGTCTCTCCATCAATGCAGATACCAATGCCACTATGCCTTAGTAAGAGGATTCTGTGAACTACTATATCCAATGAAATTCTTCACTTGGTGCTGCTGGTTATGACCAACTCATCATGTGTCTCAAACTTAGAGATCAATTGTAGACCCAGAATGGAAGTTTTCCCAGCTTAGTAGAACCTACAAGAGTGTGGATTCCTCAGGCAGACCCTTTGAGAACAGTCTTATCTGCAGCCATGCTGAAGTATTAAAGGATTCCTTCAGTGAAAGCTTCCTGCAACATTACTCAATACTTTGCTGCTTTATTTCAAGCATATCTCAGGATTTCAGACCATATAGTTTATTGTACTACTTCAAGATACAGTTTAGGCACCATCTTCTGCATGAAACTTTCTTTAATCCCCCCAGTTGATAGTGAATTCCATCACTGAACTATATTGTATATATTTGTTTATTCACTTTATATTAGTGCTGTATACATTTACATATGTACTTACCATCTTTTACATTATAATGTAAGCTCATTGCAAATAGATATTGTTTTATTCTTTATATTTGGATCTCCAACCTATATATGTGTTTGCATATGTATATATGTATATGTGCATATATGTGTGTTGATATGCATATATGTGCTTATATATGTATATGTGTGTATGTATGTAGTCCAACACCTAAGAATGTACAAAACTGGAAAAATGGTGGGTCAGGTGATCATTGGGTCATTTTCCTCCTGATATAATGAATCAGAGATGAGTTTTGAAACTAAGTTTTCTGGTCCTAAGACTGGTGTGTTATGTAGGCAGACATATATAGGTAGATAGGTAGGTAGGTAAGGTAAGGAGGGAGGGAGGGAGGGACGGAGGTAGGCAGATGGATGGACGGACGGACGGACGGACGGACAGACAGACAGACAGACGGACAGATAGATAGATAGATAGATAGATAGATAGATAGATAGATAGATAGATAGATAGATAGATAGATAGAATTTTAAAAGTACTGGTGAAAGTTCCCTATTGGCAAAATATTTCCTCTATTGACTTCTGAATTTTTACCATTCAGCTCCCTATCTTATTCAATTCTTTCTAAAGATCTTTTAAAATGAGTATGTTCTAGGGAACTTAAAATCTCCAACACCTAAGCATGAGGAAATTTGTAAGATTAAGTGAAGGGGGTAAATGAAATCCTTTAAAAGAGCTGGATTTGACAAGATAGAAGCTGCTTGAAAAAATAAAGTAAAGCTTATAGAAACACTCCCAACCAGCCCCACCATCTTTACCTGTGAAGCATTCAAGCCTACATTTTTTTGCCTTCTGTGTTCCAGTAGCATATGTCACAATCAGCCCCCACTAGATTTTAAGGCCCTTGAAGTCAGGGAATTTCTCATTCATATGCAACATCGTATGTAGTACTTTGCGCAGAACGGCTGTCTGCTAAATGTTTGGCTGATTGCTTAATTGATTAATGAATTAGAGATATCATGCTAAAAAGGAAGTTAATCTATTTTACAAGTTTGTTTAGATTTAGCACTATGGTACTCTTAAGAAGGGCATGATCATGTTACTGTACTGGTTACTTGCTTGCGAGCTATAGCACTGTTATAATTTTGCTACATTACCTTGCTATTTGATACACAGTGTGCATTTCTCTGTCACTGTAACTATTGTAATGACAAGATTTCATCTTACCTCACAGTCAAAATGACATTTAATAGGAATGAACTTTTGGAGACTGGGCCTGCCACTCAGCTGTTTGACCTGTACCTCTCAACTTTAACCCTGTTAAATATATGCTATGTCATTAAATGCTTTTAAAACTAAAAAAGAATGGCATGAGACAAAAGGAGAACAGTCACAAATAGTGACAGAAAAGGAGTGACTATATCTGAATGCAGATTTAAGTATACTGTTCCACTTTTTTTCATGACTTTTTTTGGCCTGTATTTTTTTTCACAATATAACTAACATGGAAATATGTTTTGCATGATTGCACATACATAATCTATATAAAATTTCTTACTGTCTCAAGGAAGGGGGGAAAAGAGGGAGAGAATTTAGAACATAAAAAAGTTGTTTAAAGTGTTAAACATTGTTCTTATATATAATTAGGGAAAAATAAACTATCAAAAAACCACACTCATTTGAGTATCTTACCCTACAGGAAAATAGAGGGGAAGGGAATAAAAGGGGTGACAATAGAAGGAAGGGCAAATTGGGGGAGAGGGTAGTTAGATGCAAACACTTTTGAAAAGGGACAGGGCCAAAGGAGAAAATATAATAAATGGGGGAACAGGATAGGATGGAGGAAACTATAGCTAGTCTTTCACAATATAACTGCTTGGGAACATTTGCATAACTACACATGTACAACCTATATTGAATTGCTTGCCTTCACAGTGGGGATGGGTGAGAAGGGAAAAAATCTGGAACTCAAAGTTTTAAAAACAAATGTTTTTTTAATTGCTTTTTAGATGCAACTGAGAAATAAGATATAAGCACTGGGGTATAGAAATTCATCTTGCCCTACTAGAAAGTTGGAGGTTAGGATGAGGAAAGATATAAGAGAAAACAGATTGAGGGAAGAGATATTCAGTAGGCTAGCTATTTTGGGGGTGGGGGCTAGCGGGAAGATAGGGAGAATAATTTGTAACTCGAAATCTTGTGGAAATGAATGTTAAACATTAAAAATAAATAAATAGGGGAAAAAAGAGTGACTGTGCTAGAAAATGCAAGAGAATTGGTAGTTATATAAAGTAGACAATATTCCATGCAACATGTCAGTCTCATCATTCATACATGCCTGATCATTCATATCATCCTGAAAAGAAGAAAAGTAAAGGCATGTTCGAAAGCCTTCAGTGGCTCCCTACTGTCGTATTATGAAAAAAAAAATAAATTCCTTAGCCTATCACATTCAAAATCTTCTACAATATGTATCCTACCTAAATTTCTAACCTTGTTTCTTACTATTCTCCCATACACACTATCTCAAAATCAAACCAGACTTCTAATTACATCACCTGTGTTTGAGAAGCATCATGACATAGTGGTAAGAGTGGGATTTGGAGCCAGAGGGCCTGTGTTCAAGTTCTGACTCCAATACTCACTCTCTGCATGATCCAAAGCAAGCCTCAACCTCCTCAGTCTCAGCTTCATCATCTGTAAAATGAGGGTGTTGGACTAGACGGCCTCTACAGGTTCACCCAGACCTAAATTTATGGTTCTTAAGAGCTTGAGGATTAAACTCAAAAATATTTTAAACAAAGTCATTGTGGTATAGCAGAATGTTGCTTAGGGAGACCAATGTTCAGATACTACCTCAGATACGTATTAGCTATATAAAATCCTGGGCAAATAAGTATTTTTTTTTGGATATTTTGGGCAAATCCTGGGCAAATAAGGATATTTTTCTTCTGCTTCTCATGTGTAAAATGATTAAACTGAACTAGGAGATTTTCAAAATATCTTCCAGGTCTAAATCTATTTATTGCCTGAAGTTTCTGTGTGGATGCCAAAAAGAAAGCCTCTACCCCCCCACACACTTTTTTTGTATAAAAGAACAAATTTATATTGTCAAAGATATTGCCACTGTCAAGTATGAACATTTTGATACCTAATACAAGTTGAGAAACAACTTTACTTTAATATATACAGCTAAAATATTTATATGAAGAAACGTGCTTCAGACAGGATTCTCAATTGTTTTGGAGAGAAAATGCCCTGTAATATAGATGTGAGGATACAGACTCATTGACAATATGGGGTAATGCCTACTTTAAAAAAAAATAAATTTCATGTAAATTTTTAATTTACAACACTCATTTCCACAAGATTTTGAGTTACAAATTTTCTCCCTGTCTGTCCCCTACCCACCTCCCCAAAACAGCAATCCTAATGAATACCCCCTCCCCCAATCTGCTCTCTTATATTGTCTCCCATCTCCCTCCAACTTTCCAGTATGGCAAGATGGATCACCATATCCAAGTGCCTATAAATCTTATTTCCCAGTTGCATGTAAAAAATAATAATATGGATGGCTGGGCAGTGCAGTGAATACAGCACTGGCTCTGGAGTCAGGAGGATCTTAGTTCAGGACACTTCACACACTTACTAGCCCTGTGACTTTGGGCAAGTCACTTAACTCCAATTGCCCTCTAAAAAGCAAAATAATAATAATAATTTTTTTAATATTTCATTTTAGAACTTTGAATTTCAGATTCTTTCCCTTCTTCCCTCATCACCCACCCTTACTGGGAAGATAAGTAATTCAATATAGGTTGTAGTGGATAATTTTGAAAGACTGACTATATTTCCCTCCATCCTGTCTTGCCCCCCACTTGTTGTATTTTCTACTTTGACCCTGTCCCTTTTCAAAAGTGTGTGCTTCTAACTACCCTCCCCCTTCTACTCTCCCATCTATCATCACCCCCTCTTATCCCCTTCCCCCCTGCTTTCCTGTAGTGTAAGATACCCACTTTAAAGTGTGTGTTATTCCCTCCTTAGGCCAAATTCAATGAGAGTAAGGTAAGGTTGACCCATTGCCTTTTGCCTTCCTGTTCTTCCACGCCATTGTAACAGTTTTCCCTTGTCTCTTTTATATGAGATAATTTACCCTATTCTGTCTCTCCTTATCTCCTCTCATTATATTCCTCTCTCCCCTCTTAATTTCATTTTTAAAATATCATCCCTTCCTATTCATTTGATCCTGTGCCCTCTGTCTATGTATACATGTACATATATATATGTATGTATGCATATATACATATATACACATGCATACACACACATACTTACATATATATTCATTTGTACATATACCCTCCTATATAGACATATGTATGTATGTATGCGTGTGTGTATGTGTGTGTATACATTTGAAGGGAATATAATTGTGAGTGTATATGTATACACACATATACTCACAATTATATTCCCTTCAAATGTCCTCACACTGAGAAAAGTTTCAAAAGTTACAATTATCATTTTTCCATGTAGGAATATAAATAGCTCAACTTTGATAAGTTCCTTTTGATTTCTTTTCCCTGTTTACCTTCTCATGATTTTCTTATTTCTTGTATTTGAGTGTCAAATTTCCTATTCAACTCTGTTTTTTTCATCAAGAAGGCTTGAAAGTCCTCTATTTCAATGAATGTCCATATTTTCCCCTGAAATGTTATACTCAGTTTTGTTGGGTAGGTGATTCTTGGTTTTAATACTGGCTCCTTTGACTCTGGAACAACATATTCCAAGCCCTTTGATCCCCTAATATAGAAGCTGCTAGATCTTGTGTTATACTAATTGTGTTTCCACAATATTCAAATTGTTTCTTCTTGGTTGCTTGAACTATTTTCTCCTTGATCCTGGGAAATCCAGAACCTGGCTATATTATTCCTAGGAGTTTTCTTTGTGGGATCTTTTTCAAGAGGGTTCTGGAGCTCTAAAATTTGTTTAGAGTCATATTTTATAGGTATTTGAGGGCTTATGGGGGGAACTCATAGAGTGTTTGCCTATATGCTACCATCTTGACTCTGCTCCCCACCTCTAGCTCTTAATATGAACCAAATAGCATTACTGAATGTAGGGGATGCCTTCTTCCTATCTCAACCCAAAGTAACTATTCTAATGTTGAGTTTGGGGTAATTTTCTTCACTCTGAGATACACTAACCTGCCTTTCAGCTGAAATGAAGACTTAATAACAAAACTCTCTTTTCTATCATTGTTTACTTCTTCCCCTGACTCCATTATGTGCTTGGGAGATTTTTAGACTTGAATTGATACATTTGACTAACAATGTCAGTTTCAATTAGTGGTCTTTCCTCTTATCTCTTTAATTGTGGATTCCTAATTATTGAGAGGAGGGACTGTGTTATTTTCACTCATTCACCATAATATTGAAAGTGCCTAGTACATTCAGTGCCTTGTATTTAGTAGGTGCTTAATAGATGTTTTTAACTGACATTTTGATGAGAGCATATCTCAATACTATAAGTAGCCATGATTTTATCTCTACAAAGACATTGATGCAAACAGCAGCCCTTCTGTTACCCATAAAAGTTTCTTTATGATGTACTATGGCTGAAAAATTAATCCTGGTAGCAAACTTCTCTGGATGTGGCTAGGCTGGTCCTAGAAAAAGAGATTTACAGTCTATTATTGGGACAATAAACAATGAATTCAAGCTGAAGTACAACTACAAGAACTCACACTACCTTAGACTATCTTTCAAGAACCATGAGTTGCAACCAGAACCAGAACCAGAACTTGATGAAATATTGAAAGAGGATGAGTGGACTAGCATTCCTTATACTTGCATGCTCCAGTAAAAGGCCCAGTACTTTCTAATATTTAGCATGAACAAAGAGCACAATTCCCAAAGTTATATTTTTATGCACCTTTCTTTTCTAACACATAATTATTCATTTGTCTCAGTCAGAATTATAGTATATAAACATGTTTGCTGATCTGGTGTTGGCTCTCTGGTATCAAGTGTAGCACTTGTGAAATTTAAACATTTTCATGAAATACCAAATATCACTTTGTTTACTGAGTCCATGAACAAGAGAAAACTTCTTTTAAAAAAGGAATTCTCATAAATAGAAATTTAAACTGAAGTTTAATATATAGTGGATAGAATACCAGTCTTGGAATTAAGACCAAGGGTATGTTGAATCCCGTTCAAAAACCTGTAAGAGCTAATTGTTAAATTTCCAGCATGAGCATTTATATCTCAAAAATCACAAAGCAAGACCTGATTTATTGTTTTGATGACTATCTAGACTTAATAAAATGATAGAGAAAATATTAATAGTGAAAATTAAACTTATTGGTGTCTGGTATATACATTTTGCCCTCCAGAAAGCCAATTGTTAAACATTTACCAGTATGCCACTGGGATAAGCTCAGTTAAACACTTAGTAACTCTATGACTATGGACAAATGACCTAACTTCTCGTATTTCTCTTAATCCTTAAACTAGGAATAATTACATGTAATGGTTATGAGACGCAAAGGTGATAATGTATATATAGCATCATATTAACATTATCAATTATTATTGTTGTTGCTTCTTGATGTGCACATTATTAGAAGTCAGTTATTATATCAGAAACAAAGAACTTATCTTAATTACTGTCCTGAGTAAATGGGAATATATTTGCCTCTCACTAGTAGGTGGATTTTACATCAGTGAACTAGGTTAAAACACATTTTTATCTACTGATTTATGGTTAATTTAATAAGCCTTAAGAACATAAATGTAAACAGAAGCATGATTTATGAAAGTCCACCCTATTATTCCCTGCTGCAAAAATTAGCTGGAGTTCAGCATCCAGCCACAAAAAGTACTTTTCATATCTGCAGCTGTTTATTTCTGCCTCAATATGTTCCTTTTTCTATTGATTCATATCTATAACTTATAGACTCATTCTGGTTATCAGAGTCCAAAACACATTTTGCAAAGTTACAGAGAATCTTTCTTCCCTTATTTCCATGACTGCCCTCTTGCTCTCCTTTCTCTCCATAAGTACAAAAGGATTCCATCGAATGGGACCATATTTTCCCAAGTAGGGTATATCACAAGTTAAACATCCAGGAACACAAAAAAAAAGGTGTAAAGGAAAACCCAGTGGCTATAGATGCAGATATAACAAAGGCTCTAAATTTGCCAAACTTCAAATTATTTAAACTTTTATTATGCAAACTATACCAAACACATCATTTTACATGAATTAAAAGGCAAACATTTTATACTTGCAATTGTTTCTAACAATTGTGATTAAATAGAAATGTATTTGAGAAAACTACAGTCAGTCCTTATAGTCATTATATTATAATTTTCCTTTTGGAAAAATTTTACCTCCAAATAAATCCTAATGGCACGAAATTTGCTCCAAACTTTTTTTTTTTTTTGCTGTGCCCCTCCCCACCTCCTCGCATTGGAAAAAAGTAATCTCAACCAAGTTTCTAAGCCTATGATACAAATGGGAATTTTTTTACCTATTTAAATGACTCATTCAGATCTTGTCCTCTAGTATTTATCAACTAGCCACACTTCTTCTCAAACAGCAAGTTGGCAAAAGTCATATTTTACAGGCCTGTGGGCCCTAGAGCTCATCTTCAATGCCTTTGGGGCATTGAAGAAAACAAGAAACACACAGTTCATAAAATAAAAGAAATTGCACATCGGCAAGAATGAAATTGATCTCCAAAGATCTTAGGTAGCAAAAAAGGAGACCCCATTTTCAAAGATATCATATTTGACATATTCACCTATTTGAACCATAGTGTTTTCCCTATTCATTCCCTACCTACATTTTCTTTCTTCTGGAGTGTTTCATAACAGGACTCTTAAAACCTTTCTGAAAAAGAGGGTCAAAAAATAGCAGTGGGCAAGAATTAATATCTTCCTACATGGTTTTCTTAATTCAATCATTTTCCCAGAGAGAAAGATGTCTTAGCAAGAAGCTAATTTTCACTAAGAAAGAAAATAGACATCAGAACACGTCTGGCTACCATGGAAATATCCTCCTGATGTTTCTTGCTTGGTCTTAAAGGAAAATTTAGATATCTCTATCCACCACACTGCAGTTAAAATCTAGGAATTAAGACAACATTTCAACTAGTGACTTGGTTCACTCTGTGGGCTCAAAGTCCTTTAGGTCACTTCTACTTGCCCCATAAGAAGCTGCCAGTCAGAGCTTACACATTCCAGTTCTGACCCAGAAGGCATCATGGATAGGAATGTTGGGCTGAGTGGTGTACTACCAGATCAAACATTCCCCATATCATATTGTGAATTTAATACTAACTCAAGGGATTTTTTTAACCATTCTTTAAATGGCTCCTCTAACAAACTAAATATCATCTTACAGGCAAAGTATACAGAGCTATACAGATTGCAAAGTCCCACCACATTAAATGTTTCATTTAAATAAGTGATCTCATCTTAAGGGTAGGAATCTTGGTTCATGCTTTCCCTTCTTAGCAGTGAAGAAACTTCCCTTCAACTTTTCGGCAGTTACAGCTCCATGTTTTACAGGACGAAGATGCCACATATGTTGTTCCCTCTGATCAATTGTCTGTGCCAGTCAAGAGTATACAAGGTATGATTATGAATGCAGCTGATTTTATAAGCCATAATTAAAAATTAGTCTCATTATATTCTCTTTGAATCCATGTCTACTCAAAGAGTATGTCAAGGGGAGAACTGTTGAGATCCTCACAAATTTTCTCTCTGAGCAGATCTCTTTATTTCAAGGAGTCATGCATTTTCTTGAATTAAGCACAGATAACTAAATATCTGTGATTTACATGTAGTAGGAAGAGCTAATCAGGACATCCTTTATCAAATGATTTCTCCCCATCTAGTTAATATAGCAGGGGCAGATCACAGAAAACCAGGTCTTAGTATGTTAAGTGAAGTACAAAGGTATATCTAGGCCTCATCACCACTTTATGAAGTATGAAACATGTTTCCTGAAGGAATTGGACTGCCTGGTTAACCATGGGCTGGTTAAATATTGCCAGCACTCCTGTTGGCCCTTAAAAAGTTAGCTTGGCAGTTCTAGGGTGGGGGGGGGGGGGAATAGGGGTGCAGCTCCTGGTTTCAGAGAAGACAACCAACTATGGATTTAGTGGAGAGTTAACCCTGACAATTACGAGTTAAGCTGCAGAGGGCAGGAGGTCTAGGAAGCCCAGCTAAGTTCACTGCAGAAGAGTGACTGGCCAAGGTGGAGCAGTTTGTAAAGACAAGGAAGTAAAAAGGGCAGAACAACCCTGCAGCACCAAAGGCAAGAATTTCCCTTTGAGCTCATTACAGGTATAGTGACATATTCTCTGTGTACTCTCTCCTCCCTGGTGCTATGTGTTTTGGGTCAAAAATACACTCTGTTTTATAGCTTCGAGTCTTACCTTATAATCTTAGTATGCATGGGGCGTTCAAGGAGGACTAGCACCTCTGGTGTAAGAGCTTGTGAAGCCCTTTACAAGGCTGCTCAGCCTCCTTTGGGATCCACCTGCTACCCAGCTCTCACCTGTTGCCCCAAGAAGCTGCAGCATGACAAGCAGCCACATCCCAGTAAAACTTTTTTTGGTAAATGGGCTAAACTAGGTTGAGAGTAACCAAAAGACCACAAACTCAATGGTTTGAATTGGGATTTGTCTGCCCCAAGAATATGAAGACTTCCTACAGTGAAATGAGTAGTTGAGAAGAATTTGTTCCAACAGCCATGAAGGGGGCTGAAGCAGGTACTGTGGAGTGCTTAGAGCTTGGTCAGACATCAAAGATACCAACATCATCCACTGCATCGTGAGCCAGTGCTGGTCATCTTGACTTTTGTCTTGCTACTGGATTTAGAGGACTCTGGGAGGGACAGTGAGACTGAAGACTTTGTGAAGTTCTGCCTCACTTAAACCCAATTTGTGTGTGAGCCAAGATATCATTCCATGATGTCACTGGTACTATTCAAAAAGGAAGGACAAACAACCAGAGTAAATGTCTTTACATTAAGCTAATTTTGTCTACTAGAGGACTATTAATGGTAAGCACACTAGCTGGGTCTCATGAGTCATAATTTTAGGAGGGCGGAACCTCACTAATAAATTCTACATCTGGCACCTAATCTGCAACCTGGGAGTGCTGGATTTTGCTTGGGGGGAGTTAATACATTTACCAATTTTAATATGGAAATAATAGAGTGTCACAACTCAAGAGATTATTGAAGCTAAAGATCCCTCTGTGTGTCAGGGTATTTATGACTTTCTCAAATAGAATGAGAGGGGGGGGACAGAGGGAGAGAGAGAGGGAGAGGCAAAGGGAGAGGCAGAGGGAGAGGGAGAGGGAGAGAGAGAAGGAGAGGGAGAGAGAGAGAGAGAGAGAGAGAGAGAGAGAGAGAGAGAGAGAGAGAGAGAGAGAGAGAGAACTTACTTTAAGGTTTCCAAAATGCTTGACATGATATCTCATTTGCTACATTGACTATCATACTGTAATTATTATATGTTTATACCATTTACATGACTATCGGCAAATCTGACTGGATTCTTTACATCAAGAAAAGTGGTCATGGGGATATATGTCAGAAGTTTGTCATGCAAAGAAAATAAATGGACTTGATTATATAGCACAATATACATATATTGGTCTTTACCAATGAATTAAACATCCTTTACATCCAGAGTCTTTATAACTTGAGAAAGTTCCAAACTACATAGAGTGCTTCATTTGTAATTATATAGAGCTAACTCAGAATAGACAAACCTGGTTGATTTTAGGAATACAGAAAAGCATCTCAAGAGCCTTCCCAAAGGTCTTGGATCCCACAAAACCCCAAATGCATTTGGCCAACCACTTTGACCCTTAACTTTCAAACTCATGTATATTTTAAGGGAAATTCAATCCGTATGTTTCTGATTCATGGACACTGAATCCATTAAGATTCTGTTTGGTAAGAGCTTTCTGAAGCCCAAGATGACTTATGAGCCTTTTTATAGCCTGTTTACTTTGAAGCAGAAAAGTCATGTTTTGCTGAAAGTAAACAGAATTTAGATTGAAAAATCTTTAAAGTTTGGATAACACTAAGAATCATGAAAGTTCTAATATGACTAACCTGTGCAAACTTCACTAGCCAGATTTTTCTTACTTCTTCTAACTGAACTCCAAATTATGATACTTGAGTCCATTAAATAAGTGTTTTATAAACATAATGACAGCCATGTTTTAAAATAACAGTTTAATTACTTAAGAAAACACATATTCAATGGCAACATATATCCACACTTTCTGCTATAAAAATATTTTGAAATATGAGTATAGTTAAATATTAATCATGCCTTGTGACTGCCCTCTACTTGATGTGTGGTTTCTGAAGTATATAAGATGTAAGTAATAACCTCATTTATTCAGACCCCGTGAATTCAGAATTTGTGATTTGGGCTAAAGTTTACTTTTGTTATATGCATGTAAAAAGAGTTTAGGAAGCAAATTAGTTGTATAAACAAGATATGGGGCTGATTTAGCCTACTTAAGTGCTTTTAGAGTGTTTTAGAATTAGCATTTACAAATTGTAGCTATGCTAATTATAAATTATTGTTTATCTATTCATCATAGCAGGTCTCCCAAAGGCATTTATACATCAATGTGGAGCTGAACCACTTAAAATTACCATGTAGATTGGAAAGTTTGAAGTTTTGTTTTGTTTGTAATTGTCTTTCTTTAAAATGGCTCTTTAATTCAAACTATCCTAAAGAAAATTCACGAGAAAAACATGAGGGAAATAATTTTGGAACCAGAAAGTTTTCTAAAGATTTGACTATGTGGGTAAAGAGAGAAAATTCCAGAGTCAATAGGAAGAGAAAAAGGAAAGATGTAGGCATACTGAGGAAGAACTTTTTCTCTCAGATATGAGTGAGAGAATGAAATCTGTGCTGACATCAAGCATAACCTCAATGCTTCACATGATCTGCTGTCTGCTGTCTTACCTTTACACACTGATATCTCTTTAGGAAGGGAGAAGAAGACACTTAAATAAATTTTTTATTCTCTTAAGAAAGGGAATGAAGTACCTCTTATCACAATTAAATTCTTTCCAAAATTAATTGTCCAGAGAAGCCAAATTAGTGACTGGAAACCATTAAGAACTGTCTAACAAATCTGAAAATATGTAATATCACCAAGATCAAGAGGAGTTGGGGGCAATTTGTGACAAAAGGGGAAAATGAAACCTATTTTTGTATTGCAAAATTTGCCCACATAATACACATTTTTTGTCACATAAATGAACATTTTCTATTTTAGAGAGAAAAATGTGACCAGAATTTATGTCTTCTTGTGGAACTAATACTCCCCATGCACATAACAGCAGGGTTGCACACAATGTGGTTTAGAGGATCTCTGCTTTAACAGAAATCAAGAGTTTGTGATGGAATACTACTGTGCTGTAAGAAATAATGAACAGGGTGATTTTAGATAAACATGGAAAGATTTGCATGAAATAATGAAGAATGTAATGAGCAGAACCAGGAGAACCTTATGCATTATAACAGCAATATTGTTCAAAGAACAACTGTAAACAAGTTAGTCTGAGTATTATACTCAAATCAACCACAAAGTACCTATGAAGGAAGATACTATCCACTTCCAGAGAAAGAACTGACAAAAAGAAATATTCATAGCATGTTTTATGCATGCACACGTGTGTGTGTGTGTGTCTATGTGAAATGGTGCAGGGTGGAGGAGGAGGGAAGGGGGCAGTTTGGAACTTATGAAGTAATGAAAAACTAATCTAATTTAATTGAAAAAAACCAGAGTGAAAGTGCCCAGTTTCTTCAGAAATGACAAAGGAAGCGCATTTCTCTTTTTTAATATTACAGAGTAATGTAAAGACATTGTCAAAATATAATTGCACCATATGAGTTCAAGTAATCATCTGCATACTTCAAGCATATAATTTTGATAGTATAACATTTCAATTTGTACAAATCAGCAAAGGAGCTTTGCCTTATCTATGACAAAGGACACCAGAAATACCTGAGCTAATGGAAATCTTATTTTATAACCATTTTTCATCCCGCAGAAAAGATGTCAAAATTCCTCAAGTTCAGATGAGTGGCATTATACACTGAGTGTACTGCCAGTCTGGATCATGTCAAACATTGGTTTTACATATTTAACCAGTGGTCATTGTAGGAATGTCAATAAGGAACAAGAAATACTGAACTGAGTTTTTTTCTTCACCCTGCCTTCCTTTACCCTTTGGCAAAGAGTAAAAATTAAGTGATATGGGCAAAGGGTAAGACCAGAAGGCAGAAAGAAGAAAAAGAAAAGGGTCAAAAATAATTCAAAAATGAAAAATTTAATCTTTGAATATTTAAGAATTGTCAGTGAAAAGGCTGAACTAGAATATCACCCCAAACCATTTTTATTTTCAAATACACATTCACATGTTGTTCCAAGGAATGAATCTTTAGGATGAGAAATAAATTATATACTTGATGAATTTGAAAGAAACAATTTCTGTAATGAGTCTAAAACCTTAGAGAAAGTTAACAATTATCCTATCTAATTGTGGATATTGGTAGCATTCCCAAGTGACAAGTGATCATACATCTTTTTAATAAATCTAAATTTTTCCTTATGATTAGTTTATTTTAATTGTCCCAAAATAGATGCTACCATATTTCATGAAAGAATGTCCCTGATTGGCCAGAGTAGCACAGTACATTCAGCTGCATCATCATAGCTAATATTTATAGAGCACTAAAAATTTCAGAGTACTTTACCTATATGGTAAAAACTAATCCTCATAACAACCCTTCTGGCTACTTACTTGTATTGTTCTTCACATTTGTACACCTATGCATTCTAATAATAGCCAGCATTTATATAGTGTGTTATTACTTGCAAAGCACTTCACTAATATTGTCACCTTTGAGCTTCACAATGACCCTATGAGGTAGATCCTATTATGATTCCCATTTTAGAGATGAGACTAAGACTGAGAGTGTTAAGTGACTTGCTCACAGCCTCAGCATTATTGTCTGAAACCAGCTTTGACTCCAAATCTAGCTCTGTACTATCTAGCTGGAAAACCATTACTCATATCAAAATCACTAGGACATCTTTTTATGATAATTCTGCTATTCTCTGACCTAATTAGACTACAACCAGGGTACTATGTTCAGTACTGGGTGCCAAATTTTAACATGGACACATCAAAATATGGGTAACCTGCCATAAGGAGTTAACCAGGTTGGTGAAGAACCTCAAAAGGATTGGTTCAGGAACCTAGGATGTTTAGTCAAGAGAAGAGTAAAGTAGTGAAATATGTTAGCCCTCTGTAATGGTAATGGAATGTGGAGATGCCCCTGAATTGACTTGACTTTTGGGTTGAGTGTTAAGACCCAGAGCTTGTGAATCCCACTTGTGGGATGGACTGGTTGATGTGAAGAGAGGGGGCTGACTTGGGAGGAGCCATGAATGGAAAGGAAGGCTCAAGTCCAGAGAAGGCCAGAAGAAGTACTTTTGGGAGAACAGTATCCAGCACCGTGAAACCTGAGTTGCTGTTGAGAGCCCATTGGAGCTGTCCAGGACTTTTGAGAACTGCCACCTGGAGCTGCTGAGAACTGAGGAGGCATGGTTGTGATGCTGATATTTTGTCTGTCTGTTTTGATGTTGTTTTTCCAGATTCACCTGATGGTGGACAGTGCTGCTATTGTAGAGGTCCTGGAACTTGGCTGTCGGTGCAGAAGCCCTGAAGGACTTTCTTGTTGTATGTTCACAGAAATCCTAGAAGGGGGCCTTGCTGATACTTTCAGGAGCTCTGGGACTGTTATATAGGCAGACTTGATAAGGACAATGGCAATGGCTTTGTTGAGCTTTGTCTTCCCAGAAACTGAGATTGCTGAGGGCTTGCCTGGAGTGAAGATGAAAGAAGGGCCCTTCCTTGGCCTTTCCATGCTGAGATGTTATCTTGACCTTGTTATGGTTTAAGGGTGGATGGTCTTTTGTGCTCTCCTGCTCCCTTTTGAGAAAGTGCTTGGTGTTAATGGATGGTATTGTAATTACTTTGAGTCCAGGGGTGGGAAACTTTTGGCCTTTTTGTGAGTCTACTTTGTTTATGATTGGAAACTGATCTCCATTTGAGAAGAACTCTCTCCTTTTGAGAAGAGACTTTGACTGACTAAAAGAATGTACTGCCTAGGGGTGGAGTAGTCTGATCTCCATTTG
>CM053594.1:250445322-250480035 GCA_028646575.1 Pseudocheirus occidentalis
TGGACTGAATTAAGAACTTACTTGTGAAATGAATGAGTTATACTGTATTTTGATTTTCCCTGTTCTGTGAATGTTTGCTGAATAAATGGGGTTTGCTATGCTGGTAATCCAAACCTTGGAAGTTGCCTTTGCTTGACATTACACCCTCTACAAGTATTTGAAGAGTTATCATCTTATAAAAGAGAAATTAGACTTAGTCTGCTTAGTCCTGGAGGGCAGAATGAGGATCAATGGGTGGAAGGGCAAAAAAAAAAAATTAGGATTAATGTAAGAAGAAATTCCCAAGACCTGTAGTTATTCAAAAGTAGGTGGTCTCTTTGGGGAGGGAGTTCTTTTTTCATTACAGGTCTTTGAATAAAGGCCAGGTGATGATGATATAGAGGGGATTCTCCTTCAGATGAGTTGGACTAGATAGTCTCTGAGGCCTCTAGTGAACTGCAGACTCTGATTTTGGGGCCAAGAAAAGTCAAAAGGTGGCAATTCTTACTCACAGGTAAAAGAGCTTGCTAAATATTCATTCCTCTGCATTAAGGAACTAACCATTATTAACATGCATACATCCTTGGGAGGAACTAATACACTAAAAAAGGGGTCTCATGATGTTTGGTTTTTTTATATTTTTATACAGTTCCAGCATATTGAAAATATTAAAACTATGTTGTACATCCTCAGGCAATAGTTTGCAAAGCCTCCATACCACTGTTTCCTTACTAAACTATCAGTCACTAACATATTATGAATCAATTTATTGGGAGCAAAACAGTAGGGTGTAGTGGGATTTCTTTTAATGACATCTTCCATGGTCTTGAAATCCCTCCCCACATAAGTAGGAATTTTTATGTCCTTATGCCAAGTAACTCTGTCAGGGAAACAGAGGCTAATCAGGTCCTGGAACTGCTTGGTCTCCTTTTAAAGAAAAATAATTCATTTAGCAGGAAAGGATGGGGGAGTCTAACCCATGAAGTAGGGAAATACTGGTAGATGAGTTCACCAGCTCCCAAATGGCTTAGGAATATTAAGTGGGATCTTTTTTTTTTTTAAGAGGAAGGCAAGACAATTAGGGTTAAGTGATTTGCCCAAGGTCACACAGCTAGTAAATGTCAAGTGTCTGAGGTAGCATTTGAACTCAGTTCTTCCTGACTCCAGTGTTTGATCCACTCCACACCTAGCTGCCTCTAGTGTCACCTTCTTTAGCAACGAAGTCTTTCTTGAGAAATCCCCTGAAAGCTATCTTCTCCTGCAAAGTCAGGAAGAAGCTATGACCAAATTTGGAGGTCTTGTTGATAAACTTCAAGTCAATTTTCTCCAGGGTATAATATTTCACCTGTACCAACAGGAACTTTTATAGATAGATATAGATATAGATATAGATATAGATATAGATATAGATATAGATATAGATATAGATATAGATATAGATATAGATATAGATATAGATATAGATATAGATATAGATATAGATATAGATATAGACATAGATATAGACACACTTCTTGGACCCAAAAACAAATGTTTTCAGAATGATAGTCATTGAACTCTGTGCTAAGGGATCTTCCAAGACAGACCATAATCAGAGGATGCATTGTTTTCATGTTTTATTTTATTGAGTTTTTTATGTTATCATCTATGATCTGATAGCTGAGTCCAGGTTTGTAAATGTCTTTGGTGTTCTTGGTGACATGGTAGTTATAACCAGCAAGAGCAAGAGAGAATATCAAATAGGCAAGATGCCGATCCCTGCTGAAGGCCATCTTCTACAGGTCTTGCTGGGTTTTGTGGGGCAGCTTTTTTATGTTCCAGTAGCTGGTGCCCTTGGTCACCCCAATGACATCAATCATCTCATCCCATCCAGCCACACTGGACACAGGGAACAGCTGCTTCACCTTCTCTGAGGTCGGTTTCTCAGCCATACACCCATTCCCCTCCATGAGGTACAATTCTTCTTCCTCAGAGGAAGCAAGGACATCTGGGAATGGTTAATGACTGAAACAAGCTGGCAGAACCTATTCATGCTGTTGAAGTCTTTGTTCAGTTGTTTGGGATGTTGTTGTTGTTGTTATTTTTTTAACCACCACTGCGCTCATTGGAACACTTTGTGAGGGCCTCCATCTGGGACTTTGCCAGTTATTTTCTTATCCTCACCACTGATGTGAGCAACAAAGATAGCTTCAATGTAGAAAGGCCTCAGAAGAGTTGTAAGTAGCACGCAGTGATGGCTGAAGGCAAAAGGAGAAGGGGGTCTTTACAATGGAAATGCTCTCTACCTCTTCTGTCTTATTCACCTTGGAACCAGGTTTCTTCTCTTCCTAAACAATATGGATCATGGGAGGGCAGAGCAAAGATGGCGGAGTAAAAGCAGGAACTTGCTAGAGCTCCCGCTCCAAATACCTCCAATATCTGCAAAAAAAAAAAAAAATGGCTCTAAAAAATTTTAGAGTTACAGAACCCACAAAGTGACAGAAACATATATCATATGGAAGCCAGCCTGGCAGGCCAACAGAAAAAGTCTGTCACACCTGGCTGGGAGCCATGCACAATCCCATATGAGCCACATCAGTCCAGACTCATGACCCAGTCCTCCTGGAGCAGACTTCGTGAGAGGGAATCACCAGCAGCTATGGCAGTATCCAGACTTCTCAATCCATAAACTCCAAAGAGAAATTAAATGGCCAGTGGGGAATTTTGTTGGAACTGGGTGACAGAAGAACATGGTCTGGTTCCTGCCCCCAGAGTTAGAAGGGGTGGAGGCACAGCTGCTACCATGTGGCTGCCTCCTTCTGGAACTCCTGGCCTGCAGATTTTAGAGGGACCAAGTGACCACTCAGGGGATAATAGTTCTTGTTTTGACCTGCTTGGATCTGGGTCGCAGTCTTGGCTGATGATCCTAGGGTGAAGAATGCATGTGTCAGAACTTGTGGTGGCTGTAGAAAGGGTGCCTTCTCATAGCTCTGACAAAACTCTGACAAAGATGCAAAAACCCCAGAAATTTGGGACATAGCTCTCTTCACTCTGGCAGCACAGTTCTACTGTGGCAAAGAGCTCAGAAGTCAAGTAATTGGATGGCAAGATGAGAAATCAGACCATAGAATCTTTTTTGGGGGGAGGAGGGGCAAAAAGGATTAAAACATAGAACCATAAGAAGACACAAAGTCAAAACTCCTACATCAACAGCTTTCAAGAAAAAATATGAATTTGTCACAGGCCATGGAGGAGCACAAGAAGGATTTGGAAAATCAAATAAGGGAAGCAGAGGAAAAATTCCAAAAAGAAATGAAAATGATAGGAGAAAATCATGAAAAATAAGTCAACAGCCTGACTGAAGAAAAAAAATACCTTAAAAATAGACTAACTCAAATGGCAAAAGAGGCCCAAAACAGCCAATGAGAAGAATGCCTTAAAAAGCCAAATTGCCCAGATGGAAAAAGAATTTCAAAAACTCACTGAAGAGAATAGTTCCGTCAAAATTAGATGAGAGCAAATGGAAGCTAATGACGTTATGAGAAATAAAGATACTATTAAACAGATCCAAACAAATGAAAAAATAGAAGGCAATGTGATATATCTCATTGGAAAAAACCACTGACCTGGAAAATAGATCCAGGAGAGATCATTTTAAAATTATTGGACTACCTGAAAGCGATGACCAAAAAAAGAGTTTAGAAATCATCCTTCAAGAAATTCTCAAGGAAAATTGCCCTGATATTCTAGAACCAGAAGGCAAAATAAAAATTGAAAGAATTCGCCAATCACCTCTTGAAAAAGAACCCCAAAAGAAAACTCCTACGAATATTATAGCCAAATTCCAGAGTTCTCAGGTCAAAGGAGAAAATAGAATAAGTGGGGGGCAGGATATGATGGAGGGAAAGACAGTTAGTCTTTCACAATATAACTATGTAACTACACATGTACAACCTATATTGAATTAAATATCCTCCCAGTGGGGATGGGAGAAGAAGGAAGAAGGAAAAGAATCTGGAAATCAAAGTTTTAAAAACAAATGTTAAAGAAATTGTTTTTTACATGCAACTGGGAAATAAGATATACAGGTTCTGGAGTATAGAAATCCATCTTGCTATACTAGAAAGTTGGTGGAGGCGTGGGGGTGGCGAGGAGGCTATAAGAGAACAGATTGGGGAAAGGGGTATTCAGTAGACTTGCTATCTTGGAGTGGGGGGGAGGTAGGGGAAAGACGTGGAGAAAATTTGTAACTCAAAACCTTGTCTGAAATGAATGTTGAAAATGAAAAATAAACAAATAAATTGGGCAGGGGGAGGGAATCCAACGTGGATCATGCCTACATTATCATCCAGACATACTGTGAGGCGGTAGAGTCCTTTTGAGGAACTTATTTACATTCCCTGAAATATATTCTGCTTCACTCAGGGAGAATTTCTGGTGGTACAGGCTGCCATTGCTGCCAAGATGAGCTGAGATCTATTTCTCTTATTTTGTCATTGTTTTCTTATGTTGTGCTCAACTGAGTACATTATTTCTCCTTGATGATTTTATTAACTGGATTTCCTGGAACTGTTCCTCTCTATAGTTCATTTCTCAAATTCCAGATATGTCTGTGATTCTCCATCTCTGTCTCTCTCTGTGTCTTGGTCTCTATTTGTCTTTCTCTGTCTCTGTCTGTCTATATGTCTTTCCCTGATGGATATCTCTTACTGTGCGCATAATTCCAATGCAAGATGCCATGAGTGATGGGGACTGAGTATGAGAAATTCTCTCCATAAGACTATTTCCTGTCTCTATTAAATCTTGACAGCTCTTAGGTCGAAGTCAGGTGAATTCAATTCTTATCATGGCTCTGCCATTAAGTGCTGTGTGACCTTGGGCAAGTCACTTCCCTGTCAAGCTTGATTTCCAAGAGCCAATGAGGGTATGACTAATCTTTCATTAGCATTCTTTCACTAGCCTCTGTTAATGCCATCAAGGAAACTTCACACTTCATGAAGGGATAAAGCATCTTTGTACTTGTTTTATATATTAATGCTCTATCTTTCTGTTACTACACAAATTGAGGGGGTGGGAGGGAAGGTGTGAAACAAACTCCCACAATAAACAAGAGACAGCTAGATTAGAGACAGATTAGACAGATAGATGTTTCTGCATTTTGTTTTGGAAATACCAAGTTAAAAACTTGTGCTTAAGTTTTAATTAGTTGCTACAAACTAATAAAGTTGTAGTTATTTTTATTTATATGTATTGTTGGTATCAAAAGAGGGATTCTAAAGTCAAATTTTTTTCTTTTACTGGAACCTACGTATTCTAGCATTTTCTCCTTTTTAGTAAGCATTCCTACTAATCTGAGAAAAAATTCATGGAAAACCAGACAACTATAATTTTATTAATAAATCAATTGAGATTCAGTGTATGTATGCCAGAAGAGAATTAATTTCTCATTGCCTGCTGGAAGTTTTTAATCACTGGGTAATTTTTTTTAATTTTCCATAATAATTTTTTATTATATTTTCATCAGTTTGTTATTTTTCCCTATGAGAACTGGATCTGACATATGCCAGAATTCTGAATAATAAATGACTTAATTTTCACATGTTTGCGCAGCAATAAAACAGACTAGAGAAGATCAAAGAAGATATGTTTATTTTACATTTCCTTTCCTCTTTTGCTGGGGCTTTGAATTCTTAATTAGTTAAACTCTCCCCAGTAACTAATCACACCCAGATAATAAGTTAGGGAGAATGATTAATTCTTTAAAAACACAGAAGCACTATTCAACACATTGCTCACCCCCAAGTAATTGCTACAATAAAGAATTAATGCTTCCTTGTGCCCATAGAGGATTAAGCTTCTTGAATGTGATGACTGTACCTTCTTATCTTCCTTATAATTATGGAGAAAAACAATTATCAAAAGTGTGAAATTTCTAGATTATGTCCACAGTTTTTATTTAGAAGACTAAATATGCACAATATATATTCATAATATGTGGTTAGTTGGGGGGAATCTATTATCTTCATTTTGTTGTAGCCCATTAACATTTTTCCTAATTTAATTCAAAAAAGTTTAATTTCATCTCCAGACAAAGAGAAGTGGCTTATCCCAGGTCACATACGCACTTAACTTTGGGATAGAACCATAATAAGGATTGAATTCACCTGACTTTTTCCATTTAGTAGCAATTCTTGCCCTTATTTGAGCAACCTGAGCCCACATTACCCTTCCAGCCTTATTTTATGTTACGTCCCTCTATGAACTCTACCACCCAGCCATGCTGGGTCTCCTTGTTCTTCCTTGCCCAGGACAGTCCATTTCCAGTATCTATGCTTTGGCATTGGCTCTTCCCAATGACTGGAATGCATTCTTTCCTCTACCTTATGAAATCCCTGGTTTCCATTAAGAATCTTTCAGTGTCATCTTCTGCATGAGGCTCATATTCTTGTCCCTTTAGCTGCTAATGCCTTCCAGATATAAGGTTTCCTTATACCTCTTTTCTGTGATTTTTTGCCTATAACTATAAATATGCATCATGACTTCCCCATTGAAATGTAGGGTCCTTGAGGGCAGGAACTGTATCTGCTTTGCCTTTGTATCCCTAGCACTAGGATAGTACATAGTCTGTGGTTCTTTAAACAAGAAATTTCTTGATAATGAGAGAAATGATTATTAAATAACCAAATATTGGGGAGATCTAGAATTTTTCCCTTCCTCATTTGGAGATGAGATTAAGGCTTGTTTCTCTGAAGGGCAGCTTGGTTGATGAGATGAAATCCTGGAGTTGCTGTACCATCCAGTTAGAGAAATTTACAAAGAAATTAATCTAAAGTGAATTCCAGCCTATTGTGTTGCACTCAGCCAGGTCTGAGCAGAGGTGGTCCCCCTCTTGTCTAGATTCCCCTGGATTGGGGTAGTCTGGGTAACAGATAAATCTCTTTGACTAATGACTTGAGTGATCAGAGTCATATCCCCCAGCCACTGATTAGAATAAGCCTACATCTCATTATAGTATTCATTTTCTTATTACTTGTTAATCAATCAGAGTTGATTACCTCCCTCAGGAATACCTACTCTTCCAAGGGCATATAAGTGTTGAGTGGGTCTTAGGCATTCAAGAGTGCCACTGACCTCTTTTATTAATTATATGTGATCATGATTTACAAAATGATTTAACTGTCCAGAAACTATGTCTCTTGAACTTTTTATACTTCATAATAGTAAAGCAGCCACTGGAGGCAAAGTTCACCCTATAAATATGCTTTATGTCCATCCATCTGCCCATCTTGTAGTGTGCCATGGAAAGCATTATGGGTGACTAGGGAAGACATAAAATCCATGAGGGACATACAATATTATCACAACCATAGGGCTGGAGTGATATGCCAGGAGCTAATGTATACTCAGTCCTGTTGCAAAATACTATTGGAAAACTCAAAAGTGGTAGAGCTGTTAGCATGTGCTGAAGAAGGAAATGAGAAACAGAAAATCTCTGGGCTGCGACCATAAGTCTGGGATTGGCTTACAAAGAGTAGAAAACAGAATCAGGGAGCAGGAGTAGAGGACACCAAAAATATAAAGAACCAGAGCACAAAGATGAAACTTAAATGAGAACCAAAGAACTGGGAGTCAGTCAGAGAAGACCAGCCCTGAAACAGCAACAGATACAAAAAACTGAACATAAAGTAACACAGAAGTAGCAACACAGAAACATACAGGGATGGAGGAATATGACAATGGACTTAAATCATTTGAACCTGAGTCATTTCTAGTTCTTATTTTGAAGTGGTGAAGAGAGTTCAGATTTGATGTGGAGATGAAGATTTGAGGAAGTTATTTAAATTCAATCAAGGTGCCCCTTGGGCCCTCTCTTTCCCACTGCTATCAACTACCTGGGAGATGCCATCTGCAAAAGTACAATCACAGCAGCATTCTGATTAGAATGTTGGGGCCAGTCTAGTCCACAAAGTCCTACGTACTTCATACTTTCCCTGCCCTATGGTTACTGAATTCCTACCTCCTGAGCCCCAGGCTCTAAAATTTAGAGCAACCATCTGCCAACTGCCACCTGCTGTCTGCCATATGCCAAGGCAAAAGCCGCTTTCCCCTGTTACCTCCCTCTTTCTCTGCTCTACCATCAACAAATTTCTCTTCATCTTATATGTCTTCCTCATATGCTCCTTCCATCTAGAGTGTACAAGGAAACCTGAGATTTCCTCTCAAGTCATCTCATCCCTTAACATCTTCTCCAGAGCTAACCATTTCTTTGCTCACCACCATTGGCAAAGAGGACCAAGGAGGAATCAACATATTCCATACTGCTTAGTGATACTCCCAGAAGCAACCTCTACATCACAACTAATACTTCCAGAACATCATGACTGATGAGGATGATAATGAAATGATAATAAAAATAATAATTAAAAAAATAGTAACTAGTAAAAGGAAGCAAAAGAAGGTGGTTGGTTATATGATGTGGAAATTGATGTGCCTATAGGGGAAATTACAGTGATACAAGGGAAGTAATGCCTTATCACCTATAGTTGTTTTGAATTTTCAATATTTGCTAGTAGAATGTTTTCTTTTAAAAGACAAATCAGATTAGTAATATAACATGAATACATTGGATCTAGCAGCGTTAACGACAAGATGGGGCTATGTGACTAAGTATCACTGCAAAAGTCTAAAATTCAATGGCAACAGATGGTCTTAAGGAATTAAATCCACCCAGGCTCTTTGGAGATAAGTTTAGTTAAAATTAAAGGAAATAAAATGTTAAAGTCTGTCTATTTTACTATGTTAAGGGTACTGCATGCTGGCTTGCTAACAAAAGGATAAATAATTTTTTTTTATTTAACCCAACTGACAAAAAAATGATTCAGGGTATTTCTCTGGAATTATTTTTACTGAATCTCATTAAACATTCAAACAGTCCACATTTTTATAGCAATAACTGAATAGCTAACAATTCCAAGATTCAACAAAGTTTCTATAAATGGAAAAAAATGTTCCAAACCCACTAACAATAATATAACTGTAAATATGGAAAAGTTTACCAAGTTTACAAATGAAATCCCTGAATCATATGAACTAAACAAATAAAGACCAAAACTGCTGACTTAGCAGAGAGGGTGTGGGAGAGAGAAGGGTCCAGACATGGGAGCGAAAACATTTAGGGAAAAAATGGGTAAAACAACGTATGATTGAGAAATTGTCTATAGCAAACAATGATTAAGATTTCCAAGAAAGGCCATGATGACATAGTTGTTAATCCTGAGATAACACAGCACCTAACCTAATTAGCTTAAATAAGGCCCTTTTTGACTCATTATATGACTTTTTTTTCCTTCCTCTTTCTCTTTCCATTATTTGAAACTTTTGTTAAAGCTTGGTAATGTCTAGAGGATTATTCTCTTAGGAAAATCCCTTCACTAATACTTACTGGTGACTTCTAGTCTTAAAGAGATACTCGAATGAAAAAAAAGTTTAAGCAACTTGCCTATGACCACATAGAAAGAACAATTCAGAGGCAAGATTTGAACCTAGGTCCTCTTGAACCCCTGGCTAGCTCTCTGTCCCCTTCTCCAAACTGCCTCTTTAAACATTTGAGTAGTGCAGCTAAGTGGCACAATCAATAGAGCACTGGCCCTGAGTTCAAAGTTGTCCTCAGATAGTTGACACTTAACTAGCTGTGGGACCCTGGGCAAGTCACTTAACTCCAATAACCTTGTCTTCCCCTCTCCAAAACAAAACAAAACAAAACATTTGAGTAAATATAAGTTAGTGAAAATTTCAGTTATGAAAGTGTCATATTTAAATTTCTCTTTAGTAATGCCTCATTACCTAAAATTTTTTGAGGTTCCATATTTGTATGGTTCAGGGTGTACCCTTATAAACTTTGTAAATTTTTCCAAATTCAAAGAGCATATGGTTCTTTGGAAGAAAATGTATTACATAATGTAATGAACAATGCTGTACACCTGAGTAGTTAGAGAGTATGAGTAAGAAAGTTTTAACAAGCGTTAAGCTGTGCTTACATTATACAAAAAAAGATAGAAAAGAAAAATATGAAGTTATTGGCAAATAGCTGAATGATATGTGTACTTTGTATACTAGTGATACAACTTTTGGAGAAACATCAAAGTTTCGAATTGGAAAAGACCTTTGAAGTTATTTAGTCCAACTGCAACACAAGTAAATGTTTGACTTCCTCCCTCTCCCCCACTTTAATGTCCCCAGTAATTCTCAGGCACAAGACGTTACATCATCTCTTCCTTAAATCCACTTGGATCCTTTTCCTATAGGTCTATGTGAGCCTAGATTACTGGCTGGATGGCTATTGCTCCTGGTGCCTCCTGGTGCCTCCTTGTCCCTGCCTTCCCAGATCTTTCCTTAGGGCATTACCAGGTGAGTTGACACTGGCAAGGTCCTGTTTCAGAGCCAGGAGAACAAGTCCATGCTGGGGTGGGACTCAGGGGAGATAACACAGTCACCTAGAAACTTCATCCATCAAGCTGTTACAGTCTGTGAAGAACAACATAATACAAAGATAATCAGCATTATACTAATTATACTGATAAAAATTTGCTGATTCTGATCATTTTGTTGAGTGGCTAGATTATTTTCTGCGACTTGAAATTACATGTTAAGTTCCACCAAAGTAAGTGCAAGTACTATATATTTCCTAGATCAGTACTGAGCACATAATTAGTACTTCATAACCCTTTGCTACAAAAGGTTGAGTGAATTAATGGCTCAAGAGCTATGCTGGTTGATTGAAAAATGGGTTGAAATGGAAAATTATTCATTTTAACATTTGATGTTAAGTAGAATAATATAAATGATATAGGAGTATAAAAGGTAGAGTAAAATCAGATTGTGGATGTCTTTAAATGCCATGTTGGGGAGGAAAAGAGAGGGTCCAGGACATAGTCTTAGGGAATACCCACATCAAGATGGGGAATGATACAACAAGGAGACTGAAAATATGTGGTCATATAGGTAAGAGGCAAACTAAGAGTAGGCTGTGTCCCAGACACCAAAGGAGGAGACAGTAATCAACACGGGTACAAAGCTGCATAAAGACATGAGGACTGAAGAAAAGCCATTGGATTTAAGTGGGTAGGAAACATAAATACAAAGCTTTAAGAGAGTCATCAAAAATAGTGGTGAGGTTGTGTGCTAGATTACAAAATGCTGAGAAGAGGATTGTGAAGTGGGCTACTCTACCGAATTTGACAATAAAAGAGAGGAGATACAGTGATAGCTTGAGTGAAAGTCAAGGCCAAATGAAGGTTTAGGTCATCTGGGAGGGCATTTGGGGCTTGAGAAAAGATCATCAGAATCTCCAGATTGGAAGACTTGGATCTGAAAGACCATGTTGTCTAACCTAGACAGGAACAAGAATCCCTTCTGTGATGAAGCCAAGTACAGGCTTTGTTTAAGGATCTTTAATCAGGAGAAATCCACTGTCTCTCAAATCAGCTCATTTCCCTTTCAGATGTTCTAATTGTTGAGAAGACTTTACCTAACCTAAAACTTAAATTTCCTATTTGCAGTTTCCATCTGTTACTTCCAGTTCAGGCTTCTGTGGGTCAAGAAAAACAAGTCTAATTCTCTTTTCACATAATACTCCTTCAAGTATTTAAGGAAAGTTGTGATTGTTTCAGTTGTGTCTGACTCTGTTATCCTATTTGGGGTTTTCTTGGCAGAGGTACTGGAGTGGTTTGCCATTTCCTTCTCCATTCATTTTACAGATGAGAAAACTGAGGCAAAAGGGTTAAGTGATTTGCCCAGGGTCACACCATTAGTAAGTGTCTGAGGCCAGATTTAAACTCAGGGAATTGAATGTTCCTGACTCTAAGGCTGGTGCTCTTTGCACTGCAGCACCTCTCCGCCCTCAAGGTTGTAATGCCATTCCTAAATCTTTTCTTCTTCAATTTCAACATTCCTAATCCCTTTAACAGACGCTCATATACCATGAATTTGGAAGCACTTCATCATCTCAGTTGCCTTCTCATTCAGTCAATAAACAAGGATTTATCACGTGCCCACTGTATGTTTCAGGCACTGCACTAGGCCCTGAGGCTACAAAGACAAAAACTAAATAGTTCCTACCTTCAAGGAACTTACCTGCTTAGGAAAAACAACATGTATAAGTATATTCAAAATATACACAAGATCAAAGTAAGGTCATTTCAGGAGAGCATCACTGGGAGATGAAGGAGCAGGAAAGGCTTCGTGGCAATTGGACTAAATTTTTAAAGAAATTAGTGAGTCTAAAAGGCAGAAATAAGAAAGGAGTGCATTCAGCCAAGAGGGATAGCCAATGAAAAGACATAGAGATGGGAGAAGGAACGTTTTGCATTAGGACCAGCAAGAAAGCCAGCTTGGCTGGACCACAGAGTGAATGTGGAAGAGTAGTAGATGATAAGGATAGAAAGGTAGGCTGGAACCAGGCCGTGAAAGTCCAAACAGAGCTTTTTAATCCTAAATGCCAGAGGAAGCCACTGGAGCTCAATGAGTAGAGGAATGATATTATCTGACCTGTGCTTTAAGAAGCAACTTTGACAACCATGTGGATAATGGGGGAATAGATTTAAGACAAGGAGATTAGGCTATTGCAATAGGCCAGACAAAAGGTGATGAGAACTCAGGTTAGGGTGCTGACCTTGTGAGTAGAGAAGAGGAGAGTAGCTCTAAGAATCCCACAGAAGCAGAATTTACAAGACAAGACAACTGAATGGATGTAGATAAAGAAGAGACATGAATAAATGATGACTCTGAAGTTGTGCAGGTGGGTGATTGGAGCCTGAGTGCTTGTAGAAATAGGGAAGTTAGAAGAGGGTTGCTGTTGTTCAGTCATTTCAATCATGTCTAATTCTTCATGACCCCATGTGGGGTTTTCTTGGTAAAGACACTAGAGTGGTTTGCCATTTCCTTCTCCACTCATTTTACAGATGAGGAAACTGATGCAAGCAGGGTTAGGTGACATCTACAGGGTCACACAACTATTAAGTGTCTGAGGCTAAATTTGTTTTCAGAAAGATGAGTCTTCCTGACTCGAGGCCTGGCACTCTATCCACTATGCCACACAGATGACTGGCTACCCAACTACTAATTACATCATAATGGGAAATAAGATTAAACTAGCATGACAATATCTTGATGAAGTCACACTAGCTATTGGTAATCACTATTTCCTTTCATAGAATCATATCTATAACAATTAATTGGAGAATTTTAGCAGTAATCAAAGTCAATTTCCTGGGCTGATAACTTTTAGATCTCATAGGGACCAGGTGACTTGAATTCATCAAGAGCAACTAACTGATCCCATATTACTTTACTTTTCTTAAGCATCAAGTCCCTTTTTGGTTCTTTCTTTTCTAGTTCCTGGGTCATTATCCTTTGGCAGAGAAAACAGAAAGTAAGAGTAGCACAGTTTTGCCTTCCTTCTCTCTTCATCATCCCACCAAGCAATCATCCTCATCCTTTTTGATCCCTCTCTCCTATTATAGCTTAGAAAATCTCTTTTTGTTAACCCTGGTTTTCCTCACTAGACTCAGCTCATTCAGAGCCATTAAAACTCCTGAAACTTACTTTAGGACCATTCTTGTGCTTTTGTATTTATGTGTCATTTTCCATCATTTCCACCTTCTGTTCACGTATTTTTTTAAAATCTAAGTTGATAGGTAAATTCCCTGTGCATCTACGTTGGTGTCCTCAGGAAGTTTCTTTTCTTCTTCCTCAGAGAATTGGGCTTTTCATGTTTTGAATTTCATTCTTGAATGATTCTCTTTTCTGCTGAGATGGCCTTCTGGGGAATATTGGTGAGTGAGAATCTGCTAATCCTTTCTTTGAACACTGGGAATGTTATTCATCTGGGCTAGGCGTTCTTAACTGTTTTGCATATAATGGACCCTTTTGGCAGTTTGATGAAGCCTGTGGACTCCTTGTCAGAATGTTTCTAAGAACAATGTCTCTAAATAATTGAAGGCATTGCTAAAATTAAGTTAGAGGCCAGTAAAAATGAAGATATATCGTTTCTGTATAAGTTCACAGACCCAGTGAAACCTATCCAAAGACTCCTTATGGGTTCATGGACATCAAGCTAAGAACCCCTTTTCTAGGCTTTAAAAAAATTGATTTCAGAAAATCAATCATACAGTAGCTTCATTTTATAGTGAAAGAAATTCCACCACAGAAAAGTTTTATCATAGGTTCTAGTGCAATGATTCTTAACACTCATTCAGTGACAAGCTTGTACGTCTCTGATTTCTATTTTAGTACCTAAAAATTCTCTGTAGAAGTAGTTTAAATCGTTTAAACTAAAAAAAGACATCCCTTTTAAGAAGCCTGCAGGCATTTTTAGGAAAAACTAGGAAAGAAATTTTGAAGAGTGATATGAGCAAAACCAAGGGAGCCTTGTATACAGTAACAGCAATATTGTTTGGAGAATGACTTTGAGAGAATAAGCTTGTCTATTATAAATACCCAAATTAACAATAAAGGATAGATGAAGAAAAATGCAACCTGCATCAAGAGAAAGAACTGATAAACTGTGCATACAAATATATTCTACATATACACATACATATACCTATTTGTGTCTAATGGTAGCCATCTCTAGGGGAGGGGGAAAGAAAGAAAAAAAAAGAAATTTCCATAATAATTTTATAGTATTTTTGGAAGGAATAGAAAGTTGTGTATAGTAAATTTTCAGTTTCACTTACAATCATCTTTTTATTGTGCTATGTTTTGGAAATACTTGTTTTATTCCATAAATTAAAAATAATATTTAAAAAGCAGTGGGGGGGGGAATTGTCATGAAACCAAATAAGAATGGACTTCATCTCTGAAAAACTGTAAGGGATCATTTCTACCATATTTACATAACCATACTGCATCAATGGGAGCCATTTCCTAAGTATGAACTCTTGCCATCTTGAAATGTAGAAATATAAAAATGGAAGGTAGTTACTATATGTTATAATAGTCAATAATAGTAGTTAGCATTTATATAGTATTTTAAGGTTTGCAAAGCCCTGCATATATGCTGTCTCATTTGATGGCTCAACCCTTTTGGGTAGGTGCTTTTATTCCCTCTTTACAGATATTTGGCTACAGAATATTCTGCTTCTTAGGTGTATTTTATCTGCATTATGGTATAGATTTTCTCTATAACGTATTTCTATGCCATATTCTCTATACCATTATCTCTGATAAGTCTCTATAACTCTCTAGTCATACAAATGGCATGGCCTCTCATAAAGCTTGAAGCATCGGCTTAGATGTTCCCTTTTTTTGTGAAGCTGCACTCTGCTCTTTGTCCTATACTCATTGGGATTTTTATACATTTATATAGTGCTTTAAGCTTTTCAAAGGCATCTTACAAACATCATCACATTTAATCCTTGCAACAATACTGGAAAGTAGGTGCTATTATTTTCCCCATTTTATAGATGAAGAAAGCAAGACAAAGGTTAAATGACATGCACAGGGTCACACAGCTAGTAAGTGTCTGACATCTGATTTGAACTCAGGTCTTCCTGGTTCTATCCATTGTATCACCAAACCACCTATCACTCAGCAGCCTGTAACCTACTTGAAAACAGGGGCTACTTCCTTTTTTGCCTTTTTATTCCCATTTATTTGGTAGACACTACCTAAAGTTGAATTGAATTGTTGCAGTATTTAAGTTCTCTTCTAGGTAGAAATAATATGAACCACTAAGTCTCTATAAATCTCTAAGCTTGAATCTTTGTTTGAATTGCAAACATCTGTCTTTACAAGGATTTTTCCTTCTGGAACACAAGTCAGGAAGCCTCCAAGCAAGTTAGATGGTCCGTAGCTAGGTGACCTTCAAACCAAAATATGTAAGAAATGTGGGTAGGTCTGAATCATAACACAGATTTTATGTACCTTGTAGCTAATGCTACTGTAGCTTAAGTGATAAATCATCAACTGCGGCAAAATAAACGATGGTTTCAAAAACAAATTCAATTTTAAGAGTCCCCTTAATGAATCCATAATGAGCTGCATGTGTATAAGAAAGGAAAAACAGACTGCTATGCTATGTTTGCTTTGGAAAACATTGAATATTTAAAAATTCAAAATGCATCAATTTCCCTCATCTTGTGAGTCATCTCATTACCACAATGAAATTTAAACACCAGACCTTTGAATTAAGAAGTTATTTCATAGGAAAGTAAATGCATCTGCCATTGATAAAAAAATACAAATTAAAGAAATGTAATTTCCAAAATTAGGTAAACAAGAAACAAAGACAATCATTTTTTACTTTTATTCTTGATGGGTGATGATTTTATGGTGAACCAAGAACTTCTGAATTGTCCCATGTTGGATCTTGACTTGAACCTTTAGACATTTGTCACTTCAAAATTAATTAGAGAATTTCTCAGAACCATAACCCAAGACATGTATAATTTTCCCAAGACCCAAAACATTCATAATTATTTCACTCATCAAAAAGGATGAGCAATACACAAAAAAGAAAGTGAATAGATTATATCAACTATAGACAGATTAACTTAACTTGGATTCCTGAAAAATTCTAAAATGTCTTATTAAAGGGTTCATTAGTGAGCATCTAGAAGAAGCAAGTGTGGTCACAAAGAGTCAGTTTGGGTTTGTCAAGAATAGGTCATGCCAGACCAACCACAAGTCCTTTTATTTTCTTTTTGGTTTCTTTCAGCATTGTTAGATTGACCAATCAGGGGAAATCAATTAGATATAGTATACTTCAACTTTATGAAAGCAGCTTACCAAGTTTTTTTTTTTTCCTGCCATTCTCTCAGAGGGGAAAACATGTATTACAGGCAATAGTAGACTTACGTAGATTTGAAACTCGTTGAATTGCTGAACTCAAAAGGAGTGGTTAATGATTTACTCTCAGCTATTTATTTCCATCAGTTTACTGTCAATTTAGAAATATGTCTTGTCTATATCTAAGGTGCTATGTGTGGCCTGTACTGTTGTATATTTTTATTAATGATTTGTATAAAAGTACAAGTTGGATTGGTTGGAATGTGAGACCCATTCCAACCCTGAGATGCTATGACTCTGTGATACAACATGTATGCCAATCAGCATGATAGAATGACATATGGTAAAGAAAAAAAATCAGAAAAATAACTAAGCAAATTTGAGGACAGGAGGATTTCTTGAAGTTGGGAAAATTAGGAAATATTTCATGGAAGAAGTAGCAATTGAACAGACCTTAAAGGAAGAAAAAGATTTCCATCTACAGAAAGGAGATAGGAGTGCATTCCAGGGATCGAACCTGCATGAAAGCAGAAGCAACTAGGTGGTGAAAGGTGGTGCAACCAGATGGGAGTCAGAAATCATCTAAGTTCAAATGAAGCTTCAAACATTTGTTAGCAGTGTGACCTTGGGCAAGTCACTGAACTTCTCTCTAAATAGGGATAATAATAACACCTACCTCCCAGTGTAGTTGTGAGGAACAAGTGAGGTAACATTTGTAAAGGGCTTGGCAAAGCTTAAAGTGCTACGTAAATACTAGCTATTATTACTATGAATGCACTGATGTTGAAATGTGAAGGACAATAGAGGCAAACAGCTAGGATAGTTATCCCTTCCACATAACCTCTTTCCCCACTGTGGTTTCTACATATGGCAGATAGGCACATAAAATTAAATGGAAATTGAGAGAGAGATTTGCAGAAGCCAAAGATAACTTGTGAAAATCAGCAGGTGACACAGAGTCTGTGACCAAACACTTAACCCAAATTTAACAAGAAAGCACTGTAAACACTCCAAAAAAAAGAAAAAGAAAAAGAAAAAAAATCAGACTTCTCTGATAGGAAGAGCCAAAAATCTTTACATGGATTTTCCATATTTTGTGGGCACCACACTCCTAACCCCCATGATGTAGAAGGGTTAACTGTAGTCCAGTTTGGCTAGAACACAAGGGACCTGCAATGAAGCCTTGTAAAGGAAGACTGCAGAAGTAGATTGAAGCAAATGACAGACAGATTTAAATGTCAGGCCAAGGAGCTTGCATTTCATTCCAGAGGCAGCAGGAAGCTTTGAAAAGTTTTTAATCAGAGAAATAATATGGTCAGAACAGGGCCTCATGAAGATGCAAGGCTGGGGGAGTGTAGTTTTGTTAAGGGTCAATGGAAGAGGGTAGATACTGTAGGAAGGGAGATCAATTATAACCATTTCTGGTGGGTGTTGATGATTGCCAGAGCAGTATGAATGGAGTAGAGGTGACTCATGCTAAAGGCATTCTAATATAGGATTGATAGACTTTGGCTACTGATCAGACATAAGGGTAGAATGACTGAGTGACTAGAAAGACGTTAATGTCATCAATATAATTAAGATTGATTATTAAGACTGATCCAATCAGAAGATGGATAGATTTAGGGAGGGATAATGATAAGGTCATTTTTGGACACGTCAAGCTTGATAGCTGGCAGGATATGAAAGTAGAGATGTCCATTCGACAGTTGATTATGTGGAACTACAGCTCAGGAGAGAGATGGGGGCAGGGGGAAGGAAGCAATGATAATGTAAGTTCTCTGACGACAACAAATATATTGATCTTGTGTTTGTATCTCCAGTGGTTAACACAGTCCTGCAAATAAAATAAAACTAAAAAATGCTTTCAGAATGAATTAATTAATAAAACTTGAGAGCATCTTCACAGACATGAAAGTTAAAGAAATTTATTTTTGACCAGGCATCAAAGAGAAAAGAATTCCATGAATGGAGTTTGGAGGATACACAGCACTTTTAATGGGCAGGAGGAAAAATAGACATCAAGAAAAGAATATAAAGAATATTCAACAATTTCAAGATGTCACGGAGGTCCAGGAAGATACAGACTGAGAAAGATCATTAGAAAACTTGGAGAGAGTATTTCAATAGAGTGGCAAAGATGGAAGGAAGACTGGAGTGCTGAGTATCTGAGTAAGGAGGAAGTTAAGATAATAAACGTACACTAGTCTTCCTAGAAGTTTAACATAGAAAAGGAAAATATAGGATGAAAGGTGTGAAGAAATGTCAGAGTCAAAGGGAATTATTTTAGGATATACAAGATATGAGCAATGTAAAGTCAATGAGAAAGAATTCAAAAGAATGAAAGATGTTTAAGATGAATAAGGGAGAGAGGTAACTAGAGCAAACATATAAAAGTAGAAAAGTACAAAGTACTTTCTACAAAAGTAGCATTGGCATGAAGATTTTTTCTGAGACTGGGAACAAGGAAGATGGAAAGCCTGGAGACTAAAATGAGGATTGGAGCAGAAAACCTCCCAGGATTCCTTCTGCCAGAAGACTCCTCCACTCCAAATGTTCATATGGACTATTTGTGCCCAACCTGTGGTAGAGCCTTCCAAGCTCGTATTAGTCTGATCAGTCACAGGCAGATGCATACCTTGACTCCAACATGATGACGTCATTTTGGTCCTCTTCAAGAATGAAGAACAACCACCAACTGTTGGCCTCTTTCAGGGATCCTCTAAGTACCTCCACTTTTGAGGTGGAAGAATAGCTCAGAGACACATATGCTTAGGATGCCTGATTTAGGAAATGTAGCACTGGATTTACAGCAACTAAGTTTAGATTCAAATCCTGACTCTGCCATTTAGAATTTATAGGACCTTGGTCAAGTCAATTAGGTTCAGTGGGCTTGAGTGTCTACCTGTAAAGTCAGAAGTGGACAAGATAATCTCTATGGTCTCTAGAGATTGCTCCTCCTTTGATGTGAGGATGGAAGACAAGACCTTATTGGAATGGTTACTCAAGGGACTGAGAAGAGAGGAGACAGAAATCAGCATGTGGTTGTTGTCCTAAGAGGACAGGAGAAATAAAAAGAACAAGGGAAAAGTATGGATTGAGGAAGAGTGACGTTTTGGAAGAGGGAGAAGGCTAAAATCAGAGTGAGGGATTTCACCTTTTTGGTCCTGCAGTTCAAGCATCCACAAGGTGTGGTAATAGCAAATGCATGACCAACCCTCTGGGCATGTGTGGTTCAGGGAAGATTAAAATCATGGGAGTTAAGAAGGTTAATGAGATCCATGAATTTCCTTAACTAGCCACATTTTAAACAGCCACAAGTGCAGGGCTTCTAATTTCATAGAATTTCCAATAAAAAACAGCTGTATCTGGACTTGCCCAAATAAAACAAATAGTTCATCTCTGAATAGGGTCTTTGTCAAAAGAGTGGGAAAGAAGAGCATGTGAAAAAACACTTTCTTAGGCTGAAGTCAATCCATTGTGGGTTTTTTTTGTTTTTGTGTTTTGGGCTAAGACTTATTGTTTTAATCTGTATGGAGAATTCCAGATAAATAAACTCCCTCTACAAAAGCAGGTCAGCACCTGTTCTGCTACATATGCCTGGGCTACTCAGGTGATACACCCTGAATCACATAGCCAGTGAGTGTCAGAGCACAGGGAGGATGTATACCAAGGTTTTACTGATACTGGATCCAGCTCTCTATCCACCACCCCATTCTTCCCCTCCCCATTGTGGTTTAAGAGCCTGCCATCAGGTATTTGTTTTGCTTTTCCTAACTTGGAAAATCATATTGTAGAACTCAAATAGAAACAGGGGCCACTAAGCCATATGTAAGGATCCCTTCAGGGAATTTCTTGATTTGGAAAACCAAATTTTAACATCATCTATATTTTATTGTATTTTTATTTATTTTGCTAAATATTTACCAATTATATTTTAATGTGGTTGGAGCTGCACTTGGGAGTTTGTGGATCACATGTAGTCAGTGGCTTGTGTGGTTGAGACCTCTATTCTTAAAAAATATCTTAAATCACTATTTGAGATAAAACATCTGAGTTATGTGGGAGCCGACAGTGCTGGTCTTATTTGGCAGCAGCCTTGCTGATTTCACTTTTGTTTTACTCCTAATTCCAATAAGAAGACTAAAATATAGGTGAATAATCAAATGGTGCCAAGCACATAGGAGTTCACATCATACAAGGAGAGTTGGAGAGTATGGAAAGATTCACAGGTTCAGAACAATACCCTACTCCATCCTTCCTGGTTTGACATTCTTTGTGTTGTCATTCTGTTGGGCTAATAGATGACAAAATGAAACTCATTGTCACCACAAGACCATGGCTATGATGCACACTCATTGGGAATGGAGATCAGTTCCTAGGGAGAATCTTTTAGTCTTCTTTAACAAAGACTTAGATTGGAGGCCATGGCATTATATAGAGAGAGCTAGAAAGAACCTTGGAAGCTACTGAGTCTATCCCTTTCCTTTCACAAATGAAGAAAACCAAGCCAAGAGAAGTTAAATGAGTTGCCCAGAATCACATAGCTAATAAGTACTGAAACCAGATTTGAACTCTTCCTGACATCATGCCTAGCACTTTATCTACCTGGCCACTATACTCCAATTGTACTAAAGAGGTAAAGTGCTACAAAATACTAGAAGAAGAGAAGAGGTCTGTGTAAAATCTCCTACTGTGTTTTGTTTTTGCTGGTTGGTTGTGTCCTTCATCATTGAATAGGACCAAAACAACAGCACTGTGTTGTGAGTGTGGCTGATCAGACAAGCTCCAAATGCTCTACCACAAGTAAGGCACAAATAGTCCACGTGAACATTTGGGATGATATCTCTAAATCTGCATATCTCACGTTGCTTTTGAGCTACTTCAGTTTTGCTTTGCTCATAGAATACAGCACCTTCTTTGATGTGGATACACCATGCTGGGTGGATCTTTGAAAACATCTCCCAGGTCATGCAATTAATTCTAAAACTCTTCAGAGAGACCTTGAGTATACTTGTATTGCTTCTTCTAACCATCCCACTAGCCTTCTATGAGTTCTCCATAAAATAGTCTTTTAGGCAAACATATATTTGGTGTTTGAACAATGTGGCCAGCCCACCAGAACTGCTTCTCTGCATTAGAATTTGAATGCTTGGCAGTTTAGTTTAAGAAAGAACCTCAGTGTCTGATACATTATCCTTCCAGGTGATCTTCAGAATCTTCTTAGGTGTTCAGCAGATACTTGCTGTAATGAATGGCTGTAAATCTATTCAAATGAAATGTAACAGGCATGACCCAGGTTTGTCTGAGCATGTATAGATCATCTAGCATGGAGATCTCTATATCCCCTACCATATAAGTGAGAGTAGTCTCCTTTGATTGACTGCCTTAATCCTTAAAATTAGTGAGAGTGAGCCCTTTCTGTTGGGCTCTTTCTGTCACATTCTTGCTGGGTACAGAGGGTGAAGTATATAGTTTACCCATATGGGTGGAAGCCATAAACTAAACTGGTGAGAGGGAAAAGATTTCCTTCATTTCTTTCTTTTACCATAGCTTCAACAACTGCTTCTGGGAAGTATTTGTTTCTGTTCTGTGTCATTTGTCTTCAGTTTTATGTGCCAGTGGTGATCTTCACTGGAGGCAAGAGTTCCAGCCATGGTGACTTTGACACCAGAATTCTAGGCAATACAGTGCAGACACCTAGCGCATCCAAGAAGCCCCCAAAAGCCATGGTAACTTGGACTCAAGTCCCAGAGGACAGGAGGGTTAGATTAGAAATACAACCACGTACTTGATAAGAACTGAGCTAAGGTATGAAATTAACCCCCTTTCCCTCCTCAGAGACTGAGGTGATAGAAAAATGGGGCAGAAAATACCTTTTATATGTTTGGAGAGTAGCAAGTTTATATATTTGTTATTATGCCTTATGAAATAAATATTTCTGTGTAAAAGCCAAACTGACTTTTGTAAAAGCCTAAATGGAAGTGGGGGGAGGCAGGGGGCCATCCCCTATAATTGCAAGAACAACATTAGTGGAAGCATGAAACCATTTGCAGAAAGATTAGACAACCCCACAAAAATCCCCTTAAGTGTACAAGAGGAACCTGGGCAAGGAATGGAGCAGTAAAAGGTAACCTACCTGACCTTTGGGCAGTGTCACATTCTCCTGTGAGACCTATGATCCTTAAATTGTCTCTGCATATCCTGTTTTCAAGATCAGTATGTTCTTTCTTTCATACTGATCATTATTTTCTTTTCATGATTTTTATTTTCTTCTCCTAGTATTTCTTCCCTGTATTTACATTCCTGATCTATTGTTCCCTCTTTGGTTTATTTGGTGAGGCTTGCCATCACAGATTCCAGTTTCTTCATTCTGTTCTTTCTCTTCTTTTTTGCTGTATGAGACATACATTCTGCTCTCATTATTCTCATTTATCTTTTAAACAACTCAGGAACAATGTGTTGTGGTTCCATGTTTTCCTTAAATTCTACAAGGTCCTTTGTTTCAAATATTAAATTCTTTTCTTTTATTATGAAGTATTTATAGATGCCTGAACTTTTAAAATAAATCTTGAGGTCATATTTCCTATTTCTGTTATTGTTTTTCCTGTTGATTCATCTGTTTATGCTCTACGTTTTTTTTGTTTTCTCTTGCCTTAAATATTTGCTGCCTTCAGTCTTTTCTCTCCCTTATTTTCCTTATCATTCACTTCCTGACTCCCTCCCCTATTACTGTGAATTCCTTGAGGGCTAGATCTCAAAGCACCTTAATCTTCTCCCATACAGTTCACTAGTCTAGGTCTCTGTCCCAACAGACTTTTGAGTGCAAATGGCCCCAACTGAGAGCTGTGGTTTTCCCCGCCTCAGGCTTGATGGAATGCTGTATAGCTCCCTATATATATGGTGTCCTATCTTGGTTACATGTCCCATTCCCTCTATTCCTCAGTTCTCAAGTTGTACAGCAACAATTCAGTCTATTTTCCCCAGAACTAGCAGTTCAGAAGTTTGCAGTACTGAGGTTTCTAGGTGGCATACTCTGAGCAGGCTTTTGCTCCTAAAGGGTTGTAGCCAAGCTGGCTATCGATTGCTAAGAAAAATTTCACGGCCTTGATCAGGAGTCTCCATGTAACTGGAAAGAGGGAGGTGTGGTCTGGGGTATAGAGCTGGTTTGGGATGTAAGCCAAAGCCATTTAGGATGGATTTACATCCTTGGGTCTTCTAGTGTTATTATACTAGCATGGAAGGTTGGGGGTGGGTGTTGAATGAGTTCAAGATCAGTAACTGGCAATTCATAGTGGTTGTTGCTTTTTTCACCTTCTTTTGGATCTTGGTTGCCCTAGACCTAGACCATGGAGACAACTGAAGTCACTTTATCTTTGGGCACTTTTTAGAGAGTTTTGAGAAGTCATGGGGATCTGAGGAAATATCTAGTCTGCCATCTTATTGCTTGTATTGTGAAGGGAACAGGGTCTCTGACACAACATTCTACAGTACCCATAATACCTGACTCCAGACAGTAATGAGGAATGGCTACTTTCAGTAAAGTACTTATCCCACATGCTAGATGTACCACACAATACTTAAACTACAAGCCCTTTCTGTCTTTCAGAGAGTGAAAACTGGATACCTCTCTTCCCATTGCTATATTCCCCTGCAGATGGTATTTCTTTATTTTATTGGTTTAGAATTTGTATGCATGGGTTATCCAATTTGACCCCATTGCTCTCATTTCTATGTTACTGACTCCGCCCCTTTTTGTTTTAATGGCCATCTGATGCATTTGCAGACCCCATCAGCTTACTCAAATGATGTAACCTATCCATGGAGAAGACAGGAGGAAGCTTACTTCCAGATGAATCGTGATGATATATTAGAGAATTATTTTGGAGAAACTGTAGGACACATGTCGATATTTCATATTTCATTCTGGCCACTTTCTCTTTTGCCTCATTTGGTCATGGGGGATCTCATGATCTTACACTCACAGTGTCCAGTGAAAGTAATGAGGGAGTTGTTTCTCCCCTCTGAGACCATACAGCGGGCTTTAGCCCTTCACTGTTTTGTTTGTTTTTTCCATTTCTAGGTGAAGAGAACAAGGTCTCTGACATGCGAAATTTCAAAAGGTCAGGAAGATGAGCCATAGGAGTTTAGGAATTTGAGTCCAGACCAGGTTTTACAGCCAGTCTAGCATGTAGGAACTGAGCTGTTTTGAGCCGATTCCCCAGAGAAAGAAGTAGGGAATCCAGAGAAAAAAACTATGGATTTAAAATGCAGAGGGAAGCAGACTATTTTCTTTTTTTGTTTCATTTTGTTTTTTTTCTCATGGTTTTTCCCATTCATTATAATTCTTCTATGCAACATGACTAATGTGAAAATGTGGTTAATAAGAAAACCGATATCTTATTGCATGCTGTCTCAGGGAGGAAAGGGGAGAAAATTTTAAATCTCATAGAAGTGAATGTTGAAAACTAAAAATAAATTAAATAATTAATTGGGGGGAAAAAAGAAAGAGGTAGTATAAGAGAAAGAGTATGTCCTGGAGGTATTATGAGAAATGTTTGTACTTTGTTCTTGCTATATCTTTGAAGTAAATATCCCTTTGCAAAAGCTATTGATGCTCAGTGGTGAAACAGAACTGGGAGCTAGTCACAGGCCTGTAAATCCTGGGAGAACACAGTAATTGGGAGCTCAGGCTCACAGGAGTAATTAAGAGTGACACCCCATACCAATCAAGCTTACCCATAAGGGGAGATGTAGCCCGCTTTTCCTGGGAAGATGAACCAGTGCATACACATTACATTATTACTAGCCGCTTTCTCCCTTTTTTCATTTATAAAACATATTGTATAAAAATCTAATCAGAATATTAGAAATTAATATGACAAATGACATCACTTTACCCAGTGGAACAATGTTTAATACTACTCAGGTCAAGCAGCAAATCCCCTGTGGCAGGTAAATTTCCCCTCCCAAATCCCAGACATTCAGGCCTCCTCCACCAGTCACTTCAGTAAGAGCCTACCTACGCGTTCATCCTGTAACTTCTCCACAGTTAGCGTGCTCTCCATCAGCCAGTGACTCAGAGAGCTTCTGCTAATCTTTCCCAAAGTAGCATGGGCTCCAAAGGCAGATTGTATCTGACACTCAGTCTAAAGTATTTTACAATTTATCCACTTCATTTTTTTCGCCTCTACCTTTTTGGCATCATGAAAATTGGAGAGAGAAGTAAGTTAGGGAAGGTAGGGTTCTATTTCCCCAATCTCATTTCCCCACATCAGTCCAGCTTCTTGATTCACCCACACCCTCAATTTTTTCCATCATTTCCTGGCCCAGAAACCTTAGGGGAAGCATAAGGCATCATATGCCTTGAAGTGTGGTACCACATGTGTATTTTGCTTTGTTGTGCCACAGAGAACAGAAACAAAGGGTGAAGCTTCAGAGAGGCACACATAGGCTCAATGTAAGGGAAATTTTCATATCAGGTAAAACTAGTCAAAAGTAGAATGGTCTGTTGAAGGAAGGAATAGGCTGTCAGTCCCTGGAAGTCTTTAAGCAGAGCTTTGATAAACATTTGCTTATTCAGGTTGGACAAGATCTCTGAGGCACCTTCCAAATATGAGATTCTCTGATTTTGTGATAATGCTAAGTACTAGTGGTGAATGGTAGGATAATACTGGGGAAAGGCCACCTGGGTAGGCAAGAGGAGAATGTGAAAAAGCAAATATACCAGAGAAGTTTCACCTATTTCCTAATTTTGCATGGGTGGGCTCCAAACCCTGTCTTTTTTGGAACTGTGAGCCAGGAAGGTCCATGTTTTTAAAGAATTGAAACTATTATGAAATCAGAACTTTTACAAGGAAAATTCTCATACCACCAGGAAAATAATTGAGAAATTCTATGTTTCTAACAAGGTTTACTTAGGTTATTTTTTTCCCTACCAGAAACTACCTAATGTGCTTCACAGTGGTTTTCTGGAATCATTTGAAAGGCTTTTATTACAGGGCTAGGGCTAAGAAGGATGTTTTAATGTCCTTAAGAGGCCATTACAAACAATGGAAATGACCCCATTCCCTAGCTAGTTTTGTCCTTTCCCTCTTGGCAATCATCCCCTTCTTGAATAGAACTAAAATAAGCATGACTGCTGTTGATTAATAGTAAGAATAGCCTCATTAAATGCTTTCCCAAACATCTTTGGGGTAACTGTGTCAAGAACGATGACCACACAACAGGTGTTGGAATGTAGTTAGGAATTATTGAACAAGCCACTGGGATTTGGTTTGTTCTCCCATCTCTTTCTCATTATTCAAATAAACAGAATCCAAAGGCTCCACCCCTCATCCTTTTTCTAATCCTCAGTAAATCATTTTACTACAAGAAAAAGGTCTTTAACCCCTAGATTGGAATATATCCAGGTCCATAGCATCACTAACCCAGGGGAACAAGAAAGAAATATGGCTAATAGCCACAATAGAAAACAGGATTCCTTAGGGTAAAGAGTAGCTTAAAATAATTGTCTTTCTGACTTACTCTTCTCCTTTGTACTGTGTTTCTCCTGACCTTTTTCTTTGGCATTGACCTGGTCCAAATAAACTCCTTTCCATAAGCCACGCCTACAGTAGGTGAAGTGTGCCAACACACTTAGCCCAGCTTTCTACCCAGTATATACCTTTACTATCTGTTGCCTTGGTCCACAGAAGGAAGGAAAAAGGAAGGGAAGGAAAAGGGAAGAGGAAGAGGAAGGGGAAAAGGAAAGGGAAGGGAAAGGGAAAGAAACTTGCTCTGACAGACACATGGTAAGAAGTCCATGATTTTTGTACTGACATGCCTACCTGCTTCCTCACTCTTATGTGAAAGCTTGATTCTTTTACCCCAGGAGTGATAATTCCCTCAGGTTATTTTCTTGCCCCTAATAAGCAATCTGAGTCCCATCTTCCCTAAACTTTGGATTTAAAAGGTTTATCTTGAGGCCAAACCAAAATAATTATCTGCCAAGCCCTTTAGAACAAAGAACAAGCTACTTACTACCCTTGTCAGTTGCAGATCCTAGAGATGTGGTGATACAACAACAGCCGGAGGTGACCTCCACAGCGTGCTTTGAGGAGCCTTCAAAGACTGAGGAACCAAATAGTTATCTCTGAAAGCAGGTGTAGTGAATTGGTCACCTACCATGGGGGGGGAGGGGAGGCCTTGAAGACTTTTTTAATAATTGTGAACTTTTACATTCCTCACAAGGTTTGACTTAGGCTGTTTCTCCCCCACCAGAAACTCCCTAACATTCTTCACAGTGGTTGTCTGGAATCATATGAAAGGTTTTTCTTGTAGAACTAAGGCTAAGAGGGACGTTTTAAAGTCCTTAAGAGGCCATTACAAACACATGAAGTGACCCTGTTCCCTAACTAGTTTTGTTCTTTCCCATTTACTGATCATCCTTTTATTTTTCATTGAAATTATATTAGCATGACTACTGTTGATTAAAAGCAAAAATAGCTTCCTTAACTGCTTTCCCAAACGTTTTTGGGGTCAGGAATAGTGACTACATAACAAGTATTGCCTTTTGAGGCCCTTCTTTAACTGAAATTGTTAATTAATGAATTCACCAGCTAATGCTAGGGGAAAGGTATCTTAGAAGTATATGTCAGTTCTTTCTGGACCCTAATGCATAGCTTAGGCTCCTAAAACACAAACAAAGCTATGCTGAGTAGATTTTTTTAAGTTTGACCACACCTATACTTAGGAGGTGCTCTTGAATGGAACTATAATCTTATCCATGGTCATCCAGCCCCAGTCCACATCAAGGCCCAATTTAAATCACAGCCAAAGCTATGGAAGGTTTCACATGAAATTCTCCTAGTCTACCTATCAATAGGTAAATGTGTGGAGAACAGGGAGAGTCATCTCTGTAGTTTAAGGAGTACTGGGTCAGAACCAGAAACTAAGACATCCATGGACCAACCTATCTGCCATCTTGAATAAAGAGATCAGAATAGAAATTTCTCCTCACTCATCTCTGGGCCAATCAATGCATATAGTTGCCCTATAGCCCAACTGTTCTTGACCCATTGCAATGATATTTCAAGTCAGCAGGTGCTGTAGGTCTAGGTTTGATGAACTCACCTCAATTATATTTATGAACTCAAACTTTACCTAGTAGTATTTAAAGTAAATGGCAATTTTCCCCTTGAGTTTGGATTCATGAGCCAGGAAAATTAAGCTACTACTGGACAGAGCGGAGAGACATTTCAAAGGATTTGACATGAAAAGAACTCTCTCCTCATCTCCAGGGTCTTGTGAGCTCAAATGAGATAATGGAGTAAAGCACTTTTCAAACTTTAAAGTGCCATATGAATGTCAGTTTTTGTCATTATTAATTATTATTCCCCATCACCAGACCTCTAGTCTGATAATGACTTTATTTTCTGAGCTTTGTATTGCATTCTTGCTGTTCTCAATGTTTGTAGAGCAATATAGGAGTGTATATGTGTGTGTGTATACATATATATGCAACTTACTTTTAATATGCATTATTAACACTTTCTACACAGTCAAGAAAACAGTAAATCAAACTCTGATTTGCAGGGTTTGCCAGTTTCTGAAGTGTGAGTGCTCAGGCTAGGAACTTGCAGGCTGTCTAGAGCTGGCTCCTGCACAGCTGCTCATTAGCCATGCGGTCTGAGTTTCCATTGCATAATGTAACTATTGCAGACAACGGAGTGAGAACATGATCGACTCCTAGGACTGTCAGAGGAATTATGGAATAGTGCCATACATACTTCATTATGTCAGACCCTAAAGGAAATCTTCTTCCCCTGTATCAGTATTTTTCAGATATTTTTGGCATAGTCAAGGCAAAGAATTTAAACTGTATGATGATACAATTAACTTAGCTCTAGAAGCATTAATTATGGTCCGCTGGATCTTCTCTGATCAGGCCAGGGACTGTAACTTAGAAGGAATTTGGAAACACAAAACAAAACAGGTTCATATGCCTATAATCTCTGCCCCTAGGATCATGGCATTATTTATCAGGTAGAACAAGGATTTACAGGTCTGTAACAGTTATTGAGCCCTGAACACTATCACCATTCAGAAGGAATAGGCTCTTCTTTTGGTCCCTGACCTTCTAGACCAGCTGCCACAGGTGCTGACAAATGATAGTATGTGGCCTGTTTCATAGGATCAAAACTTAAAAAGACCTTCAACAGCTATGTGGCGCAGTGAATAGAGCACTGGCCCTGGAGTCAGGAGGACCTGAGTTCAAATTTGGCCTCAGACACTTGACACACTTACTAGCTGTGTGACTTTGGGCAAGTCACTTAACACCAATTGCCCTGCAAAAAAAAAAAAAAAGAGCTTCAACACCATTAAGTCCACCCCCCCATTTTACATATGAAGAACCAGAGACACAGAAAACTTAAGTAATTTGTCTAGTCACATGGATAATAAGTGTCTAAGTCAGAAATTGAATTCAAGTTTTCCTGACTCTAAACCTCATGCTTAATTTATTACACCTCCTATGTCTTCTACCTAATCCAGATATGTGTAAGTAAATAAAAAATAGTTTTCTAGAATTGTTTTGAGCTGAATGAATGCTGAACCTTTTCTCTGTTCAATATCTTCAAGTTTTTTTTCAGATGTTTATGAACTTGATACTTCAAGACTTCAAGACTTCATAGAGAACCTTTCCCAATGTGCCCAATTAGGGTAGGTCATTCTCCAGTGCCTCTGTCAGCAATGTTTGCTAAGCTAGACACGTGCCAATTCAAGAGGGAGCTGACGAGGTTCCTGGGATACAGAATAGGGCAACAGGAAGTTCACACAGAGTTACCAAAGGTAGAAGCCATACTGCCATGGGAGGACCCTCTGCAGTTCTCAGGTTCTGAAGCATAGCATAGCATTCTCCATCACTAAGTTTTCTGTGGTGATAATGCTACTTTCTTGGACCTATTCAAACATCCCAAAGGCTTTTATGAGGCAGGAGACGCATTCAGTGATGTTAGGAATGTGTCTAGCTTAGTCTCTATCTTGGTCTGTACAGAATATTAGAAATGGCTTATCATAAAGTAGTAAGCATCTAGTGATATCATGGCAGCTGCTATTTCACAAACTAAACCATTTTCCGTCCATTCCTAGTCCTGCAATAATTATCCCACAATTTGACTGCCACAAAAAGGGACTTTACAATATGGAGAAGAGGATGCCATAAGGTACAGAGGCACTATCTTGAAGAATTGTGGCAATTTATCATTGTCCAAAGCAAATATAAGTATCAAGAAAAACTTTTCAACCATCTGGCAGCTTGATCCTGACCAGATGCACTGAATACTATGCCTTTTTTCAGTTCTACTTTACTATTACCTTCATTTCAGAATACCTTGATCTACAAATTGACACACTTTCAACAAAAACAACAGAATTTGAACACTGAGTAAATGTTACCCTGAAGGGTTTATTGCAAACAATATTTTTAGTCTAGAGATCCTAGACCTGATCTACCAACAGCAGGCATAAAATATCTTTATCCTTGGCCTAGTTGTTCATCCTAAAGCTGGCACAACTCCCACACTCAAAGCAGGGTCTGTTTTTGATGGTCTCCAGCATCCTTACTTGCATTTAATCCTAGTGAGACTTGATGGGCAGTGTTCCACTGCTGCTATGACAACCCAGGATGGTCCATGTGGGCCTATTCAAAACTTTATATATTATTTTCCAGGAAATTTGGTAGAGATATTTAAAACATGACATTTTTCAGTATGTCCACTCCTGTTAGGGGCCAAGAATTGCAGAATTTAGCAGGATTATCAGAACTTCTCTCAATTCCTATTCCAGTTCCCCTTGGCATTCATTGAGGGCCTGCCCAGTTTGAAAAGTATGATACCATTCTAGTTGCTGGGAAGACTTAATCAAGATTAACTTCCTGTACCAGCACCACTCATCTATTAGACCTTACACAGATCTCAGTGATGTCTTTCTTACTGCTAAAAGTTATTTTCTAGTTTCAAAATCACCTTTGTGGTATCAAATAATATTGGAGCACCCAGTTCATCGTCCATTTTTAGAGTGATCTATCTATGAATTAACTCTACCTGTCCAAGGAAAGATTTACCATTCCATGGCATTTCATACTAGCCATAAGATTATAGGTTTAGAAGGACTTTGAGGTCATCTAATTCAGCCTCATTTTATAGAAGAAGAAACCAAGGTTAAGGAATGGCTTGTCAAGGCCACACAGATATTAAGTAGCAGAGTTAAGTTTTAATTCATGTCCTCTGAGTCTAAATTCAACATCGTGTCTACTGCACCAGATGGCCTCTCATGTTCAACCCTCTTATTTTACATAAGGAGCATGAAATTAAGAAGTTTGCTAATGGTAATTAGGATCCAAATCTGAATCTTCTGCCTTCATATGGAAATAAAATTTCCCTCTCACTGTTAAGTTGATATTTCCCAGTGAGGACTTCTGTAATAATATTAGCTATAGCTAAAATGGAGTTATCATCACTTCATTCTAGGTTGCCAAAATTTGGAAGGTATATAACATATCTGAACTTACTCAGTAAGACGAAACTTAACTAGCAATTACAAGTTAAAAAAGGAATTTAATCAACCATTACAACTAGTTAAAATAGGAAATTTTGCTTCTTCCCTTTGTTTCCACAGTCCAAGTTAACTTCCCCTCTCTCAGCCCTATTCCTTACTCCCATCTCTGATTAGGCCTCTTCAACAATGACCTCACCATCTCCAGAGCATCTATTCTCATGCAGACATGGTCTCTGTCTTACCCCTCATCATGAAACCTTGTGTCCTGAAGTCCATGGTGTCTCTCTAAGAATCTCCAGGCAAGATCGACCTAATTTATCTAAAAGAGTTGATCTAAGGCTGCTGTTCATGTCTCTTGCCTCAGACACCTTTTGGAATTTGTCTCAGATGCCAGAATTGCTTGTTAAGGCTCTGATTAAATTAAATTTTACTCAGATACCTAAAACATGATTTTTTTATATGAACTCTGGCTTCTATCCCCAGTTTTTACCTAAAGTTATTCTACAGACAAGAGTCTCTACAATTTATGACTTACTCAATAAGTCAGAGTCTTCTCAAACTAACTTATAATGCACCCTATGGGCAGCCAAAGTGTTGTACAATGGGAAGGTGCCTGCCATTACAGAGAGGCCTTAGCAGCTTTTGGCCTTCCTCTTAAACCATGATGTTTCTCAGACGCAAGTAAATAAGGTGATAGCCTTTTTTTACCACCACGGCACCTTGGAGACCATCTACTCCACACTCATTAAATTATAGATGAGGAAACTAAGGATCAGGGAGACAATAAATAATTTTCCCAAGGTCACACACATAGTAAGTGTGAAAGAAGGGATGCTTCCAAAGTATTAAAGTATTTTATGCTTATTTTTGGTATATCTTTGAAGTAAATATTTCTTGGTAAAAATTAATAGTAATTGGTGACTTGAACCAATGGCAGCAGAATACCTCTCAGAAAATCTGATGATGGGTGGAAGGGCAAAGAAGTCCATGTTGCACTTACAAGAATTTGTTCTCCTTGATCACTTTGTATTGACCTGTGGTAAAGATTCCTTTCCATGTTCTTCCTAGTTCTTTGGATTTGCTGATTCTGACTTACCTCTTTATGGCATCCCCCTGTTTTTTTACTCTTGAGGGTTCCTCTGTTTCAGACCCTTAACTGTCAGGATATATTAGTTCTTCAACCCTAAGTAGAAATGAATTTAAGAGAACTGAAGCGTTAGAAAGACAGTACAGCACACTGGAAAGAACCCAGGATATGAAGCTAGAGCTTCCAAACTGTGAAGGAAACCAGAGTGCCAAGCCTGGTTTAAGCTCATCTCATGGATGACTTTGGGCAAGTCATTTCAACTCTCTGGGCTTTCCAATTTACCTAAGAGTAAAATGAGAAGTTTGTGCTAGATAATCATGGTGGACCCCTTTAATTACAATGGTCCTATGATCCCATGGTATTATACTTCTATATTCTAATTTTTTAATGGCTCCTTAATGGAAATAACAGTGAATGAAGAATCCCAGTGGATTCAATTCTTAGTTCTTTCATTTACAATCTAGATAATCATAGGCAAATCACTTAAAGTCTCTATGACTTATTTTACTTGCCTATAAAGTGAGGGTATCGAACTTGGTGACTTCTAATGTCTCTCCCATTTCTAAATCTGTAATCCTACACAAGCAAAGCCAAGAAGAGTACCTTCCCCCATGTTCTATTTAAAATCATTATTGTTAGCACTCCATCATCACCATCCATTTAACCCATGCATGGAATTCAGTCTCATTATTCATGCACTCCTTTCTACCTCTTTTAGACTGTCTTGTTGATTCCCAAGTTGGCAAATGACTTTGAAATATTCTTCTTCAGATGCTTACATATTAAAAAGGCATATTTATATTTTAAGAGAAATATATAACCCATCACTTTCCAACACTGAAATCAAAGAAAAACCTAGCTGTGTGACAGTGGTGATGTTGAATTGGTAATATGGTTGGGGAAGAAATATAGGAGAAGAAGAAGAGAAAAATGTTAATAAAGATAGTTGGATACAACATCTGTAGCTTTAACTATAATGAATGAGAAGGGCCTGCCAGGATTCCTTGGCAACCAATATGCTGAATCCATTAATTATTGCTTTTGTTTTTGTTTGGGGGGTAGGGAATGGGAGTTTCTTTAAAAAAACTAAAATATATGATGTTCTTTGATATCTTGGAGACAGCAAGGCACAAAGCCAAGTGTAATCCAGTCCAGTCGCAAACTGCACTTGTGAAGAACTGAAAGCTCAGTGGTGATGCTATGATTCAGATCACTTCTTAGAGATGTTATTCATTGAGTAATATGAAAAAAAGTATCAATTTAACCCTTTGTAAAAAAAAACAATATGGAAAAGAAGGAAGGAAGGAAGGAAGGGAGGAAAGAAGGGAGGACGGAAAGAAGGA
>CM053594.1:250480535-250503421 GCA_028646575.1 Pseudocheirus occidentalis
AGGAAAGAAGGGAGGAAGGAAAGTAGGAAGGGAGGAAGGAAAGTAGGAAGGGAGGAAGGAAGGAAGGGAGGAAGGAAGGGAGGAAGGAAGGGAGGAAGGAAGGAAGGAAGGAAGGAAGGAAGGAAGGAAGGAAGGGAGGAAGGAAGGAAGGAAGGGAGAGAGGAAAGAAGGAAGGAAGGAAGGAAGGGAGGGAGGGAGGGAGGAAGGAAGGGAAGGAAGGTTAGTGTTATCCTTTCATTTTAGTTTGTTGCAAAGCAGAGCAAGTTTCTATTTTGAAACCTCCCTTGCAATGCTCTGCCCACAGACACATACATTAAAATGGACAGAGAACCAAGAGCCCACTACACCCTCAAGGATATTATTCTACTTTAAGTGCTCCCTAAAGAATGAACTCTTATATGGAAAAAAGGTGCTATACATTAAGAGATGCCAGGACAGAACACCTACATTGATGTCGTCCTGATATATAATCCATGCACAACACTTTCCTCAAAAACCCCTTAGCCCAGCAGCTCTCAACCTGCATGTTATGTTCAAAATTTGTAACAATGAAAATACATCCTGCATATCTAATACTTACATTACAATTCATAACAATAGCAAAATTACAGTTATGAAGTAGCAACTAAAATAATTTTAAAATTGGGGGGGGGGGGTCACCACAACATGAGGAACTACATTAGAGGGTCATGGCATTAGGAAGGTTGAGAATCACTGCCGTAGCTTAAAACATGAGAATTCCCAGATCTCCTTTCCCTTTGAATGAGCCTTTCACACTAGTTAGGAGGAAAAAGCAAGTGAACACTCATCTTTCCATAAGTTAGCAAATGATACTCCTATAGTCATCTTTTTCCTTGGAATTGGCAGGATCTAGAGGAGTTTTTACATGCCTTTGAATTTAAGGAGCAGAGATGTGCTTGCTTCACCTTCCCCTTCTTTTAACACCAGTAGTTGCCAAACAACATCGTTAATAGCCCCTCTGAAAATTTGAAGGAAAAAAAAAACTGTCACTGGTTTCTCCTCCTCAAACAACAGATGCAAATAATTTTCATGACTATTTTATTCAAATAAACTTAAGAATTATCACAATTTTGTAATAACCAAGCAATTCTTAAATATATCATAAATAATATATAAAGTAACACATAATAGTTCTGGATTCGCTGTTGTAGTACTGTAGGATCTCAGATTTAGAAAGGTAAGGGATTTATCTTGGAGGCCATTTAGTTCAACTTCTTAATTTCACAGCCAAGGAAACTGAAGTTAGGAGAAATTAAATGGCTTTCTCAGTCACAAAGGTAGTAAATGGCAGAGCAAGGATAAGAATCTCTTTTTCCTGAATCATAATGTTCCTTCATAAAAATATCAAGAGCAAACATTTACATAGCACCTTGTGGGTTGCAAAAAGCTGAACAACTATCATATAATTTAATCCTCACAAAAACCCTTGGAATAAGGTGTTATTGTTACCTCCATTATTTATTTGTTTGTTTGTCTGTCTATCTATCTATTTTTTTTTCTTTTTGGAGGGCAACTGGGGCTAAGTGACTTGCCCAAAGTCACATGGCTAGTAAGTGTGTCGAGTGTCTGAGACTGGATTTGAACTCAGGTCCTCCTGATTCCAGGGCTGGTGCTCTACTCACTATGCCACTTAGCTGCCCCTACCCCCATTTTCTAGATGAGGAAATTGAGGTAGACAGAATTTCAGTGATTTGCCCAGGGTCACACAGCTAGTAAGGGGGCAGAGCTGAATTTGACTCAAGATATTGACTCAAGATCTAGTGCTCTATCCACTTTGAAACCCAGTCATTTCATCTCAGAAAGCCTTAGGAACCTTCTTAGCTCATGGTTGTGATGGGAAGCCCCTGACTAGAGCACCAGGGGAACCATCGGAGGAACAGCACTGTGGTGTCTTACCCCAGGAAAGCCTTTGTGGGACACTGAATCAACAGGGGATGGCATGAATTTCAGGCCCACATGAACACATGCAGCAGAGGGGAGCAGGTGGTAGTCATCTGATCAGTGTGTAGTCTATATGGTGCGGTGTTTAGAATCTGAAGTGACTGAAGAAACAAAGATTGGAACTTCTGATCATATTTATTAATTAATTAGTAATTGTGGAGCCAATGCAATATTCAGAGCACCAATGGTCTCTATAAATATACCTGCATGATGCTCAATTACAAAATATAACAGACTCTATATAGAAAACAGAAGCAAAACATTTATCCAAACAACAGGAAACTGAATCCAAAACCAGTAAGCTCATTCCATCATAGTGGCAAAGTTAATAAGCCGCAACAGTAAAGAAGGCCACAGCATCCTTTAGCCTTCCCACAAACCAACATTTACTCACAGGTCTTACTGTCTCCCTTGGATGCATCTTCTCCTCCCAATCATGTCTAGCTGTTCTGACTCCCAGTTTCCTGTGGACTCTGCTTCACCCTTCAGCAAACTCCTCTCACCACAGCCTCCATGTGATTACATTAAATCTATCAGGGGACAGAGTTTATCTTCAAATCAGGGATGATCTTCAAATTCCTATGACCATTACAGCAATGCATACCAATTGCATAACAAATTGGGATGAGGCCTCCTCAGTTTCGACACTGGACCCTAAATATAGGGGGAGAGATATTTTTATGCATTAAAAAAAATGAGACCAATTAATTAAAAGAAAACAATCAGGATATAACATTAAGTAACCTAATTTCTAGTTGGGGGAATGATTAGGGACTTTCTGAATTGGGAGGGGGAGAGTCAACAGGTATAATTCCCTAAAGTGAGACAAAGAGGTATCTCATTCCCCCACCTCCCCAAGTGTCTGTATTCAATCAAAGGAAACTTGGCCAATTTTTAGATAAGATATATCGGTTGGTTGAAATACATAATTGTGAGAAAATTCTGCATCAATCTTCAGATGTAACTCAGTTTCTGGTCAACATAACCTAAGTCTTTAATTAAGTGTCTCTAAGCAGCAGGTAAAGGTGGTCCAGAGTCCCAGGGATGCAGGGCTAGGTTCAAACAATTCCTACAAACGAATCAAGTTTTCTCATCATAAGATAGAAATTGGTACATCCAATTATGATTAATGATACTTAGGTACATCCATAATTGAATAGAAAGGGAACTGAGCTAGATTCAGAACTGAGTCACAAGATGGATTCAGTGTAGTTTTCTCAATTTCCACAATTCCCACCATATACTCTCACCCCATATCGTCATTGGAGAATCCCAGCTCTTTCTCTTTGTGGCTAAGCATTCTGCTAAGGAATTGAAAAAAAGTTCTTACATCTACCAGAAAATTGTACTAAAAATATCCAGTAAGTTTGTTTATTGCTTTGTGTCTCCTTGAAAGAGTTGTATGCCCCTTCCCTCAGAGAGCCATGCCCCCCAATTTGGAAAACTTTGTTTGACTTGAAGGAAATCACAAAGTAATTGAGATAACTAACATAGTTTACAATAGCACAGCAAAAAATGGAAACTATTTTGGTATCAAGTTTTTTAAACAGAATCTCTCAGATCTACATTTCTTACTTTTTCATTGTTTTATACTGTTAATAAAAATCTTCCTGAAAATTAGTCCTTTAATAATTAATAATAAAACTTAGAGAATGAAGAAAGAGGAGTGTGACATTTCTCAGTGTACATAGATCTATAGAGAAGGAACCTTTGAAGCCACAAAAAGTCCTCCTAAATCTTCAAATTTCACTAGGTAACAGTGACTTGTGAAGAACATCTAAAAATGTCCAATGAATAAATAAATATCAACTTTTTGAAAAAAAACTTACTTGTATTGATAAATTTTTGTGTGCATCATTTGATATCCAAATATTTTGCTACCTCTACTACTCATCTCTTGTAATAAATAATTATAAGCACATAGTAACTAAGTACTTAGTAAATTTTTTAAATTTATTCATTCCTATTTACAACATTCCACATGCTTTGCTCCCCAACTGACCCCCAACACATACATCTCCAAAATTAAAGGAGGGAAAAGTGTATTTTAAAAAAAGTTTTAATTTGTTCAAATTTAAGGTCTGATGCAAGCCACTTAGCTCAGGCATCTACTACCAGAGTGGGGGATGTGCCAATAGAGATAGGTGGAACAATATTTAAATGTAACCTTTGACTCCAGAAGTATTCTGATGACCCCCATATTTAGCCTTCTTGGTTTACTCCAAAACTGGAGCATTGGCAATAATACTTGGATCCCTTTGCCTACCTTTATATAAAAACCCTATAGCCTTCTAACATATGTGCGCCATCCCAAACTAGTAAGATTCTTGGACAGAGATGGTTTCCTAATATTAGGACTTTGTGCCCTGGGAGCACAAAGTAGGACTCTGGAAAATGGCAGCAAGGTAGAACAAAGCTATAGCCAGAGCAAGTGATATAAAATGTACCTTCAATTCAGTTAGTGGGAGAGGTAGTAGAGACCCTAAGATGTCATATCATCAAATACAATAGGAGGTTGAGGCAGGTTAAGGGGAACAGGGAGAATTGTGGGACTAAGCAGGAAGAAGAGCTTCTTTGGAAGTATTTCCAACGGACAGAGGAAATTATTATGTTGCTAGCTTTCCTATTTAACTAATTTTTCTTATTACCTAGCTTCTATATCCAGTTGTTTCCTTGATACTGAAGGACTGAAATAAAATCAACATCCCTATAAATTTTGGTGCTACAGGTAGGAAGGCAAATCTCTAGTGACCCTGCCCTAGCTATACTTCAAAAGTGGAGAAGACACAAGATATATGTCCCTTTCATGTATGTACATTCACTCATTCAGTTTGTACGTTATCACTAAACTTTTTGGTTAGACCAACTTAGTTTTAGGTTTTCTGTCTATGTTTCTCAAAATCCTGGGATCTAAGTAGTGCAAGGTCCTACTGGTACTCCACAGCTACAGGTAGTAGTCTTTCTAGTTTTCACTTGTTTTACTTACTTCCCACAGCAGTTTAGTTTGTTTCCACAGTAACAAACCTGTTCTATTACAAGCAGAACATTGTAGGCCTGGTCCTTAAAAGTGTGTGTGGGGAGGGGGGGGAGGGAATCTCACTGTTTCCAAAGGATCTTGGCCCTTGAAGAAAAACAAGTGGAAAATAAAGCCATCAGAACAAAGATGTTTTCATGAAAAGTTCTCTGACTTAGAAAAGATAACTGGGCCATCAAAACCAAAGAAGATATGGCATAAACCATGTTTTCATGGTCAAAATAATTGATATGTTTTATAAGAAACTCTGGGAGAAGGAGGGGAATAGAGTCTGAAAATATTTGAGTTCTTCTCTAGACTAAGTACTGATTCATAGCACGCTGTTTGATGAGTCACACAAATTTTATATTCCCTATTTTCATTTTTTAAAAATTGCTTTAAAATATTTTGTGTTCTAATTAGTCAAAATTTGCCTTTTTACTTTCCTGTCCAATCCCTTCCACAAACTGAGAAAACAAGAAAGACAAAATTCATTCAAACTTTATAATCAATCAAAACAAATGTCCACATTGACCACAGCCAAAATGTTTTTTTTTTACTCATTTTGCATTCTGAGTACCACTCTCTATCAGGAGACAGGTAGCATGTTCCATCATTAGTCCTCTGGAATTCTGGTAGATCATTATAGTGGTAAGAGTTTGTAGCAATAGTATTCCATCACATTTATACACCAAATTTTTTTTCATTCATTCTCCAATTTATGATCACCCTCTCAGATTTTCATTCTTTGTTATCTCCAAAAGAGGTGTGTGTGTGTGTGTGTGTGTGTGTGTGTGTGTGTGTAAACTATATCATCCTTGGAGTCTACTTTGCTTAGGACTAATCTTTCCCTTAATCTTCTCTTTCTCTCAAGTTCCCTCCCCTCTTCTCCCCCTTCTCCGTTTTAGGTGAAATTTATTTCCATACTCAGCAACGTGTGTGTGTGTGTGTGTGTGTGTGTGTGTTCTTTTTTCTTTTGAACAGTTCAGATGAGTCTAAAGTTCAAGCATCAGCTACTCCCCCATCTCCTCCTTGCTTATATAGATGGCTATTTGTATACCCTGATTATGTAAGATAATTTTCCCTAACTTCCCATTCCCTGCTGTATTCCTCTTCATTTTACTTTCCAGTTGTAGCTGACAACCATTAAGGAATAACAGAAACACTACCAAGCCCTGTCTATTTGGATCACAGATGATAATGTTCAAAGGGGACACATATATTATCCCCCTGTATTTGAATCTAAGAAGTGTTTCTTGTTTAGGTTTTTACCATTTTCCATTTATAATTACCTTTTTATGTTTTTCTTCACTTCTGTATTTGAACTTCAAAGTTTCTATGCAGCCTTAATCATTTCGTCAGGAAAGCTGGGAAGTTCTCTATTTCACCTAAGGTCTATTTACCCCCCTTGTAGCATTAAATACAGGTTTTCTGGATAAGTTATTCTTGGCTGCAACCCCATATCCTTTGCCTTCTGGGATATCATATTCCAAGTTCTCCAATCTTTTTTAGTGGTGGTTGCTAAATCATGTGTGATCCTGACTGTGATTCCTTGGTACTTGAATTATTCCTTTCTGGTTTTTTGCAGTAATTTTGTTCTTTGACCTAGAAACTCAAGATTTGTGCTGTAATTCTTGGGAGTTTTCATTTTGATGTTTCGATCAGGAGGTGATAGTGAATTCTTTCTATTCCTACTTTGCCCTCTGGTTTTTTGAGGTGTGGGGGTTGTTTTTTTTTAAAGAAATCAGAGTGATCCAACCAATCTGGAGAACAATTTGGAACTATGCCCACAAGGCTATAAAACTGTTCTCACACACACACACACACACACACACACACACACACACACACACCCCTTTTTTTTGCTTTTTGGAGAGGGAGAAAGCAGGGCAGTTGGGGTTAAGTGACTAGCCAAGGTCACGTGGCTAGTAAATATTATATGTCTGAGGCTGGATTTGAACTCAGGTCCTCCTGACTCCAGGGCCAGTGCTCTATTCACTGCACTACCTAGCCTCCCCTGTTCATACCCTTTGACCCAGCAATACCATTTCTAGGACTGTATACCAAAGAGATTATACAAATGGGAAAAGGACCTGTATGTACAAAATTATGTATAGCAGTTCTTTTTGTAGTGTCAAAGAACTGGAAATCAAGGAAATGCCCTTCAATTAGGGAATGGCTAAATAACTTGTGGTATATGAATGTGATGTAATACTATTGTGCTATAAGAAATTAGGAGTAGAAGTACTTCAGAATAACCTGGAGAGGCTTATATAAACTGATGCTGAGTGAGGGGAGCAGAACCCGAAAAACATTATACACTTTTACAGACAGGTATCTCTGGTGACTAATTTTGATAGACTGGGCTCTTCTCAGCAATGCAAGGTTATAAGACAACTCTAAAAGACTCATGATGGAAAAGGCTATCCACATCCAGAGAAAGAATTATGGAGTCTGAATGGAGATTGAAGTAAACTTTCTCTCTCTCTCTCTCTCTCTCTCTCTCTCTCTCTCTCTCTCTCTCTCTCTCTCTCTTCCCTCCCCTCCCTCCCTCTTCCTTTTTTTTGCTTTCTCCATTGGTTATAATTCTTCTTTACAAATTGACTACTTTTTAATGTGAAGGTATATGTAGAACCTATGTAAGATTGTATACCTCCTTGGGGTAGGGGAGGGGGAAAAGAGGAAGGTGGATAAAATTTGAAACTTAAAAGCTCCTGTAACTGAATGTTTGTTGTAAACTAAAAGTAATTAAATTTAAAAGAAAAAAAGAAATGAGGGTTAAGTAACTTATCCAGGGTGATATAGCTAGCAAGTCTCTAAGGCTAGATTTGAACTCAGGTCTCCTGACTCTAGGGCCATTTTTCTATCCACTGCACCATGTAGCTGCCCATAGAGCAATAATTCTTAACTTTTTCCCCTCAATCTGTCTTGAGTTTTTTTTGTTGTAAGATACCTTACTTTTTCTTCTATTTTTACAGTCTTTTTATTTTAATATTTCTTGTTGCTTCATGTAGTCATTGGCTTCTATTTAGTTATCCAAATATCATAGAGTTTGTTGCTCTGGCAAGGTTTTGTATCTCTTGTGCCAAACTGTTGATTCTCTTTACAATTCTTTATTCCTTAGCTCTCATTTCTTTTCTATTTTTTCCCCTCAAATTCTCTCATTTCATTTTTTTAATATAATTTGTTTATTTGTTTGTTACACTTTAAGTTCTGAACAGTCTCAGTTTCACATTCAATCCAGTCAAGAACACTTTCCCATCAGCCTATGGGCGTATTTGTATTTCACTTCCTTCCTGAGTTTCCACCTCCTCAGAACAAAATTTTCTTCTCTGGTCACCAGTGATTGACATATTGACTTCTATTAAAATCTAAGCTCCTCAAGAAAACTATCTCTGCCACAGAGTAAACATTTAACAAATACCTTTTTACATTCATTCACAAGAGTAAAAAAAAAACAACATGGCAGGGTTCTTTATCATTCACTCTCCCAAGGTAAAAACAATAACAAGCTCATCAAATCTGATAAGTTCTGTCCCAGAACATTGGAAATTATCATGAAGATTTATTTTAAATATGAATTTTCCACCATGTTCACTAACAATGAATCACTCCTTAAGTTCATATTTTAAGTTCAAATAAAATCAAGTCAAGGGAAGTCAACAAGCATTTGATAAATTTCTACCACATGCCAGGAACTATGCTAAATGTTAAGGATATGAGGAAAGGCCAAAATAAAACACAATAAAACTAAATAGTCTCTATTCTTCAAGTCCTCACAGACCAATGGGGAAAGAGTATTACAGTTAATACACACAAATAACATTTATACAGAAAAATTGGAGATAACTGGATAGAGCAGTGGTTCTCAACCTTCTTAATGTCATGACCCTTTAATACTAGTATGTGAGCATATCTGCATGTGGGCAGACCTGCCTGGAGACTGATACAGGAGCCGTGTCATTCCTGAGACCATCAGAAATGTGTTTTCCGATGGTCTTAGGCGACCCCTGTGAAACGGTTGTTCCACCCAAAAAGGGGTCGTGACCACAGGTTGAGAACCACTGGGATAAAGGGAAGGACCTAACATTAAGGGGGTCAGGAAAGGCTCCTTACAGAATATGGAATTTTAGCTGATTCTTAAAGCAAGACAAAATTGAAAGACAAAAACTAAGAGAGAAAGCATTCCAGGCTGGGGGGCTAGCCAGTGAGAAGACATGGAGTGTCACATATGAGGAAAATCAATGTCACTAGATCATAGAATACTTAAAGGGAATGTAAGAAAACTTGAAAAGTCAGAAGGAGCAGGGTTATTAAAGGCTTTAAAAACATTACCAGAGTTGGTATTTGGTGCAGAGGTAATGGGAAACCACTGAAATGTACTGATCAGGGGTATGACAAGGCCACACCTGTCCTTTAGGAAGATCAATTTGACATATTAGTAGAGGAGGGACTGGAGTAGGGAGAGATGAGGCAAGGAAACCAACCAGCAGCTTATTGTAAGGTGATAAGGATGCCTGGAAGAGTACAGGATCAGAGGAGAATAGTTTTACAAGAAATGTTGAGAAGGTTGAATCAACAGGTGTTGGCAACAGACTGGACAATATGAAGAACAAGAGAGATGAAGAATCAAGAGTAAAAGATCCCCCCTAGGTTGTAAGCTTAGGAGGACTGTTGCATTCTCAATAGTAATCAGGAAGTTAGGAAGAGTTAATGATGAAATATTGAGAATTTAGAATTGATAGGAAGGTTTGGAGGTTTGAACTATTACCTAATTAAAGAATGCAGCCATCATAATTATAAAGACAATAACAAAACAAGCTTTTGTTGCTGAAAACAACGTAAGAGTGCCACCTATAAAAGTTCTCATATCTTTGGATCTACTTAAAAATCTTCCAAGTGCAAAGTTTTAGTGGATTTTGAACCTATTCTTTTAAAACACAAAATCCAACATCTGTTTATTTTTTAGGAATAGTTGACTAACACTGGGAGAAATGGAAATTTTCTAACCAAACTGCAACAAAATCTTTGCATAAAAAGTAGATGACTGAAAAAATGAACACAATGATTTAGTAAGTACAACCATAAGAGATTCCGTCCGTGTGGATTATCCATCACATACCTTTTTCAGCTATGACAGTCATTTAACCCTAGTACGGAAAGAAATGGGACTTGCTACCAATTAGTTCTTCAAATCCCCGCACCAAAAAATGTTCAGCTAAGATTATTTTGTTTTATTTTTAAAATATTTGTCATTTATTTATTTTTAACATTTAAAAAAAATCAGCTTCTGAATTCTCTCCCGCGCTCTCACCATTCCCCCACCCACTGAGAAGGCAAGCAATATATCAGTTATACATGTGAAATCATGCAAAATATATTTCCATATCGGCCATATCTTGTAGCAAAATGCAAGAAAAATAAAGTGAGAAAACAATACTTCAATTTGCATTCAGAATTCATTGGTTCTCTATCTGGAGGTGGGTATCATTTTACATCATGAGTGCTTTGGATCATGGTATTGATCAGAGTAGCTAAGTCTTTTAAAATTCATCATAATTATGGTTTTGCTGTTACTGTGTACAGTGATCTCCTGGTTCTGTTCACTTCAATTTGCCTCAGTTTATATAGGTCTTCCCATGTTTTATTTTCTGAAATCATCACTCTCGTAATTTCTCGCAGCACAATAGTACTCCTTCACAACCATATGCCACAATTTGTTCAGTCATTCCTCAACTGATAGGCATCTGTATCAGCAAGCATCCTAGCATGCCCAGGATGGCTGCTCGCACAGGTTCTTAGACCTGCTTTTCTAAAGAAAGCAACTCAAAGAGAGTTAACAATCTTACTTTAATTAAACATATAAATCATTTACTTAGTTCAGAGGAAAAAGTCAGCATCCTGAACTCCAGAGAAAATACAAACAGAAATTACAAGCAGACAGAAAATACAGACAGAGAAAATAACACAGTTCAACAGACCAATAGACAGGGTTTCTAACTGTCTGACCATTATATACATACATAGTTACCAGAGAGAAAAGCCCCAACATCTGGGTTTTCAAAGTCGGGGGTCTAAACAGCTACTCAGAGTCTCATCTGGCCAAATTACACAACTTCCCATAAGTGAGCCCCAAAGCAAAATCTCACCTCAAGAGTGTGTGTGTGTGTGTGTGTGTGTGTGTGTGTGTGTGCGTGTATACCCTTCTTCAGGATCAGAGGACATTACAACCTGCATGACCCACTTTCCAATTACTAAGTAACAAAAGGCATGGACCTTCCTGAAAAACAAACCTCTCCTAGGCAAGTTTCTCTTTTTGGACTCCAAGTGAGGGCCAGTAAGGGATAGAAAAAATCTTCAAATTCCCTTACTATTACAGTATCTCCTCAATTGCTCATTCTTTGCCACCACAGAAAAAAATTGCTATAAATATTTTTATACATAAAGGTCCATTTCTTTTTTTTTATCTCTTTGAGGCACAGACCTACTGTAATTTCTGGTTGAAAGACACTGCAGTTTTATAGACCTTTAGGCATAGCTCCGAATTATTCTTTAGAATAGTTGGACCAGTTCACGACTCCAACAACAGTTCATGAGTGAACCTATTTTCTCTCATCCTTTCTAGCATTTGGCATTTCTGAAAGGTGTGAGGTGGCACCTCAGACTTGTTTTTAATTTTTATTTCTTCAATTAATAATAATTTAGTGTATTTTTCATGTGACTATAGATAGCTTTGATTTCTTCTACTGAAATAAACTAAGACTTTATAATGAAACATTTAATCACATTGCTCTTGTTTTAAAAAAATCATAGTTAATGTTACTGAGAGCAAAATTATTATTGTGTAAAATAATTAAAATATTATTTTATATTTATCTCATACTTTTAAAGTCTATATTTTTCACACATTTGACAATGTACACATTATATCAACATAGTATCATAGACTAGAGTTGGAAGGGAAGTTAGTAGTTATCTAAATCAAATCCTTCATTTCATAGATAAAAAAAACTGAAGCCCAGAAGTTGTCACTTGCTCAGTGTCACATGAGTAGTTAATAAATGACAATATTTAAACCCAGGCCTTCTGACTCAACTTTTTCACACATTGCACCACACTGGCTTCTCTCATTAAAAAGTAATAATAAATGTATATTCATTTGGGGTTTTGCGTTCAAAAATATTTTTTACTTGAAGGAGCAGTAATGATCACAAAAGTTTGGAGAACACTGGTATCTGTGTTGAAATTCTTCGGTGGGCTGCTATGGGTCATGGTAGACCCTTCAGCCCCGGAGTGGGTCAGATGAGAATTGTCTTTACTAGGTGTCTGAGACAATTGCCTGCTACAGGCAGGGGACTAAAGCCAATTATCTCTTGAATTCTTTCCCTGCTCTAAAAGACTATGATGTTTCTCCAGCATCTCCGACCTTTACTTTCTCTCTGTAATCACCAAGTTTGATTTATCTAGGCCCCACTGGGACCATCCAGAACTCAGAGAGAAACCATTAGTGAGATCTTCAAGCAAAAGGCTACAATTCACTGACCAGCTCATCCCTTCCACCCCCACCATGGGCCTGGTTTGATAGTTGACTGCCTACGTTGACGATAAGTGTTAGTATCTTTCAGGATTTTAGGACCAATGACAAAACAAGCATATCAGTCTCTATTGTCTTTAGTATGTGCATATATGCATACAAGCATACATATATACACACAATGCATGTGTGTATACATGTATACATATGTGTGTATGCTTATACATGAACATATATACATATGGGGTGTTCAGGGAGGACTAGCACCTCTGATGTGAGGGCTTCTCAAGCTCTTTTCAGGACTGCTTATCCACCTTTGATGTGTACCTCTAACCCAATTCTCACCTATGGCTCTAGGCATGCATAGTGGCCAATCCCTAGTCAAACAGTCTTGGCAGACAGGCTAAACCAGGCTGAGAAGAACCAAGAGACCTCAGACCCATCAGTGATTTAAGGAAGTATCTATCCCAAGCATGTGAAGACTTCTCCTGGCAGAGTGGGCAGGTGAGAACAAGGCAGCTGAAGCGGGTAATATGGAGTGCTTAGAGCTTGGCCAGACATTAAGGATGCAAAGGCCATCCACTGCATCCTGGGCTATCACCAGTCATCCTGACTTTTGTCTTGTCATTGGACCTCAATGGCTCTGGAAGAGAGTGAGGCTGATGCTTTCATACAGCCCTGCCTCACTTAAATCCAATTCATGCACAGGTCAAGACATAGCTTTCTGATTTCACTGGTCCTCTTCGAAAAAACAAAGGATGAATGACATGTGTGTCTGTGTGTGTGTGTGTGTGTGTGTGTCCTTTATAAAACATAATTTTCTTAAGGACAGGGACTCTTTCATTTCTTTTTTTTTATATCTATAGCACTTAGCAAGTTACTTCATATTATTAGAAGCTCAATAAATTTGTGTTGATGGATTGATTGATTGCTTGATATTTAAATATAATTGATTAATTAATTAATTCAACTGATTAGTTGAAGTACCACATCCACCTGAACAGAAAGAACAGAGACACAATTCAACTTCAAAATCCAGAAGCATTTATTGGGTGAGTATAGTAGGTGTGTGTGTGTGTGTGTGTGTGTGTGTGTGTGTGTGTGAAGAGCACCAGAATTTAGTCTGCTGCTCCAAAGATGGCAGTTTACAAAGTGATTTATATGGTTTCACAACAACAGGAGGCAGGAGGATAGCAGGGATACAGAGCACCAGGAACCAGGATGTTTGTGTGATCTCTGTCCATTTGAGGCTGGTATGGACCAGTCTGAGTCAGCCCTGTGGTGGCTGGCACAGCAGAGGTGTACCAGTTTCGCCCACTGGACACTGCAAAGGATCACTCCCATGTCAAACTGGAGCAACACACATTCTGATTCCTGATTGGCTGATTTTAATTCCCAGGTTATTTCAGCCTCTTCTGGATAAAAAGAGAGCTCAAGTAAATCAAAGTGATTTGTAAACTCATTATTCACTCCATTTCTACACAAGTATTATGGATCCTGTCATTAGCGAAGTTCAAAAAGATTAAGTTCTTCTAACAGCTAATCATATAGGGTGACTAAAGACACCATGAATTTGAGATCTTTCCTTACTTCAGAGATAGCACTGTCCTTTCTTGCTGATTCATCTCTAGGTTACCACATGTTAATTCAGCATATGTCTTTGAATAATGTAAGCCTTCAATTTCAGTGCCTCAGTAGGGAAAGTCAATATGGTATAAGGGGAAAACCTTGCATTTGACAGGAGCAGGCTGGCCCAAATCCTACGACATAGGATTCAACTGGTCATTGGTCCTTGACCATGGACAATTTACTTTGGATATGATCAGCTTCCTTATCATTTAAATTGGGACAGTAGGTCCTCCTTCAGTTACTTCTTAGAGTCAAGTGAGCTTATGTTAATATGCTGTTCAAAAAAAACTCCAGGTATGGGAATTTCTTCCTTTCATGAAGATGTCAGCACATCTATGACTTAATCAATAAGCCCAAGGGAAATATCCAAGGCACAGAGTCCAAATGACTTATATTAAGTGAATCATCTCTAATAAAAAGTAGGATTTGAACTCCAAACCCAACATTCTATCCACTACCCTATACTATTTCCAATAATCTTTTTATTATTATTATGCTTCACAGTCTTTATGAGGTAGCACTTCTACCCACCCATGCATCAGTCAGTCAATAAATATTTATTAATAATCTAATGGAATAATCACCAGGTGTCTTGACTTTTGTCTTGTCACTGAACTCCAATGGGTCTAGAGGAGAGAGTGAGGCTGATGACTATGCTTCTCTGCCTCACTTAAATCAAATTCATGTGAAAGTCAAGCCATCACCACCAATGTCATTAGTTCTCTTCAAGAATGAAGGATGAGAAGACGGTGGAATAAAAGCAGGAACTTGCTTAAGCTCATCCCCCAATTACCTCTAATACCTGTAAAAATTACTCTAAACAAATTTTAGAGCTATAGAACCCAGAAAATGATAGTGTGAAACAAATTTCCCACTGAAGGCTACTGGCAGGCCAACAGGAGGGGTTTATCACACTGGGCTGGGAGCAGATTACAGTCCCATCTGGGCTGTACCAGCACAGACCAGGCTGGGGCAGACATCCACGGACTGAATCATTGGCAGCTGTGGCAGTTCTCAGACTTCTCCTTCCCAGCAAACCTGAGTATAATATTTCAGGGGGAAATATAGACATTCAATGAAATAGAGAACTTTCAAGCATTTTTTTTTGGAGGGCAGTTGGGGTTAAGTGACATGCCCAAGGCCACATGGCTAGTTTTTGTGTGTGTGTGTTAAGTGTCTGAGGCCGGATTTGAACTCAGGTACTCCTGACTCCAGGGCCGGTGCTCTATTCACTGTGCCACCTAGCTGCCCCTATTTCAAGCATTCTTGATGAACAGACCAGAGCTGAAGAGAAAATTTTACTTTCAAATATAAGAAGGAAGAGAAACATGAAAAGATAAACAGGAAAGAGAAACCATAAAGAATTTATTAAAGTTTAACTGTTTACATTCCTACATGGAAAGATAATATTTGTAACTCATGAGAATTTTCTCAGTATTAAGATAGTTGAAGAGAATATATGTGTCTATGTGTGTCTATGTGTGTATATATGTATATATGTGTATATATGTGTGTATGTATGCATATATATATATAGAGAGAGAGAGGGCAAGGGTGAGTTGAATAAGAAGGGATGATATCTAAAAACTAAAATTAAGAGGTATGAGAGGAATATATTGAAAGAAGGAGAAAGGGAGAGGTAGAATTGGGTAAGTTATCTCACATAAAAGAGGCAAGAGAAAGCTATTACAATGGAGTAAAAGAGCGGGGAAGTGAAAGGAAATAAGTCAACCTTACTCTCACTGGATTTGGTTTAAGAAGGGAATAACATACACACTCAATTGGGTATCTTTCCCTAAAGGGAAGTAGGAGGAAAAGTGATAAGACAGGGGATTATAGAAGGGATGGCAGATAGGGGGAGGGGGTAGTCAGAAGCAACCACTTTTGAAAAGGGACAGGGTCAGAGGAGAAAATAGAATAAAAGGGAGGTAGGATAGGATGGAGGGAAATATAGTTAGTCTTTCACGATATGACTATTATGGAAATGTTTAGCATAACTACGCATGTATAACCTATATTGAATTGCTTGTCTTCTGTGAGGTTGGGTGACCAGGGAAGAAGGGAGACAATATGGAACTCAAAGTTTTAAAAGCAAAAGTTAAAAAAATTCTTTTTACATGCAACCAGGAAGTAAGATATATAAGCAAAGGGGCATAGGGGTTGGAATCTTGCCCTACAAGAAAAGTAAGGGGAAAGGGGCTAAGAAGGGGTTGGAAGGGGATATAAGAGAGGGCAGACTGGAGGAAGGGGTAATCATCATGCTTGCCATCTTGGAGTGGGGAGGAAGGGAGAGATGGGGAGAAAATTTGGAACTTAAAATCTTGTGGAAATGAATGTTGAAAACTAAAAATAAAAATAAAGTCTAAATAAATAAATGAAGAAAGAATGATGAACAACAACAATAATAAAAAGCATTTTGATCCTCTTTTGATCGTCATAACAACCCTGTGAGGTTGGCGCTACTTTTATCTCTGTTTCACAGTTGAGGAAGCTGAAGCGTGCAGCAGATAAGTGATTTGTCGAGGCTCACACAGTTTATGTGCCTGACACTGAATCTGAGCTCAGGTCTTCCTGACTCCAGACCCAGCACTCTGTCTACCATGCTTCCTAGCTACCCAGGACAGAGCTTTGAGGGATACTCATGGTTAGCTGGCAGGATCTGGATTATGATCCAGTAAAGGACACTACAGAGGAGGGTCAGATAGGCAAGATGAGAAACAGCATAATGTCACAAAAACCTAGAGAGAAGATAGTATCAAGGAAAAGAGGATGATGGATAGTGCCAATGACTTCAGAGAGGTCGAGAAGGGAGGAGATTGAGAAAAGGCCATTAGATCTGGCAATTAAGAGAACTTTTAGAAAGAGTGATTTTACCTGAATGGTGAGGTCAGAAGCCAGACTATAGAGAGTTAAGAAGAGAATTAAGGGAAAGCAAGGAGTGGCCACTATTGTAGACCACCTCCTAAGAGTTGAGCTCCAAAAGGAAGGAAATTATAGGATACTGAGGATGGATTCATGGATTAAATGAAGGGGTTTTGGGGTGAGGGGACAGAGGTATGTTTGTAGACAGTAGGGAAGAAACTGTGACATGGGCCGAGATCAATGATAAGTGAGAAAGTAGGGATGATAGAAGGGAAAACCTGCTGGGGAAGACAGGAAGGGGATAAAGTACACACAGAGGTGTTTGCTTTGGCAAGGAAAAGGACCAATTATTATGTGAGACAGAAATAAAGTTGGAGATAGTTGCAGAAAACATCTGGAAGATGTGAGTTGAGAAGACAGGGAGGAGAGGGAACTCTCAGCAAATGGCCTCATTTTTTTTCATTAACTATGAGGCAAAGTTCTCATGTAAGAGGGATGAAGAGAAGCTATGGGAGGTCTAAGGAGGAATGAAAAGGTTTGAAAAAGCTATTGAAGTGACTGGGATAGTGAATCAATTAGGAAGGTGTAAAAGTATTTCTTTACTGCAGTGAGGGCCCAGTTGGGATTATATAACATCAATTTGTTGTAGCCACAGTCAGCATGGTTGTGCAAAGGTGAAAAAACTGGGAAAGAAAATGATTTAGGATGAAAGCAAGTGTTTTACATAAGGAGCACATATTTCAGAGGACACAATAGAAAGGGGTGTGGTAGCTTAGATTATAAAACTGGAGAGACTTGAGATGAGGGAGGTTGGAATAAGGAAAATGTGTGCTTGTGTGTGTGTGTGTGTGTGTGTGTGTGTGTGTGTGTGTGGCATGAAGTGGAGGCAGGGGTTGGGGAGGGTGATGGCACATAGGGTTCATATAACAACCAGGAGTTCAGGATCACTGACTTGGAGAGGGGAAACTCAGTAGGGCTTTCCTCATGATTTCAGGAGGGTTATGAGCCAGAATCTATTAGCCCCTCTTCAGTTTTCCAAAACACTTTTCCTCATCCAATATAAAATTACATCCAATATAAAATTACACTTTCCCTCATCCAATATAAAATTACATCAACAATAATTTGACCAGAGTATAAATTATAGAATTCCAGAGTTTCTGGATTGGAGGGAACATCAATAGCCATCTAGCTCAGTCTCTACATGAAAAGAAAACCCATTGAGGCATACCTGAAAGGTCATTATCTAGCCTTAGTTGAGGAAGATTCTACTATGGCAGAAAAGAAAAGTTTTTCCTGACATCAAACCTAGATTTGCTTCCACCAAAGGCTCCTCGCTCTCCCTGTGAATCCAAACAGATAACCTCTAAGCTCTCTCCCCAATGGCAGCCCTTGGATAACTTTAAAAATAGCCACTACATCCCTTATGAGCAGACTCTTTTGGTTAACATCTCCACTTCCTTTAGCTTATTTATAAATGACATAGATTCAAGTTCCTTAACCATCTTGCTTGCTTTGCTCTGACTGCTTCACCTTACCAATGTCCTTTCTAAACCATGGTGCTCAGAACAGAGCACAGTAGATACCACATTGCTGGTGTAGACTGATGGACAAAGTTGTTTTACTGGACTGTCCCTCTTAAGCTATTAGGAAGGATAATCTGTAAATCTAAGATGGAACCTCATCATCATTATGCTCATCCATCATCATGAAAATGTAAATATGCACAATTAGGTCCAAATAGCAACATTATGATTCATGATTATTAACATTAATAATTATAATAATAACTCTTACATTGAAGGAGAAACTTCTTATACCCAAAGTATGTTTTTGAAAGGAGTTTTGGCAAGCATTTGAATTAGGATATTATGCATAATTAATAAACCACCCCCTGTAAATTGATGATCCAGAACTGAAGATAGAAAGTTAGCAGCTCAAAATTATGTTGCACAAAATTTCATTCAGTCCTGTCCTTTACATCGTTTATAGGAACACTGAAATGGCACTACATTTGTAATGTAGCACACATATTCACATCTTTTATTTAAACATAGCTTATTTTCTAAGAATTTCAAGTGTACTGCAGATACAAATCATCCTCACAGGTTTCTTCATCTAAGAGCACTTTACAGGAATATCCTATAAATATTTCTCTATTTTTATTATTTCTATAATAAAAACTCTTAAAATGTATACCAAGCAATAAACCTTTCCCTATCTGGAATTCATATGACCAGAAAACTCAAAGAAGTATATACATTGTCTAAACTCTTTCAAGGAAAGAAAGAGACAAGTGAAAAATAAATTTATAGATAAATAAATACACACACACACATATATACATACATACACTCATATATATCTATATATATATACAAATACACACACTGATAGATAGATGGATAGATAGATAGATAGATAGATAGATAGATAGATAGATAGATAGATATAAATTCCCCAAAGTATGCTATTATGCAAATTGGAGATTCAACAGAAAATTCTATATTTTCTATAGCTACAATATTTTGAAAGAAAATTGATGTGCATAATGATGACGAGTAAGTTATTGTAAAATCCTAAAATGGCTTCTGTTTTATTTGTGAAAAATTAAATTTGCATTAATCTAGTTTTATTGTTAAGTGCATTTAATGAATGAGGTTTTCTTCCTTCTTCCTATCTTGCTAAGGTGACTTGGGAAAATAGAGTCTGCTTGAGGACAGGTATGAAAAAAGGAAGGAAGGAAAGAAGGAAGGAAGAAAGGAAGGAAGGAAGGAAGGAAGGAAGGAAGGAAGGAAGGAAGGAAGGAAGGAAGGAAGGAAGGAAGGAAGGAAGGAAGGAAAGAAGGAGGGAGGGAGGGAGGGAGGGAGGGAGGGAGGAGGAAGGAAAGAAAGGAGGGAAGGAGGGAAGGAAGAAAGAAGGGAAGGAGGGAAGGAGGGAAGAAGGGAAGGAGGGAGGTAGAAAGAGAGTTCCTCAGAACCTTAATGAGGGTGGGACACAATAGAGGTCTTTCTCAGGGTCCCATACACAAAATGTCCTGAATTTTGAGGGGGCTGGCAGCACTTATAGCCTTTTAATTGTGTAAAAATAGCAAAATTTAGCACCTAAATTCCATGATGAGAATAATCAGTTAAAATAAGAAGCTACCAGATATCAGACTGGAAAGAGCTCCTCCTCTCCTATGTCTTGCCTCTCTCTCTACTTCCATTGCAGTGGTCTCATGCTAGCATCCAAGGAGCTATGTCTGTTCCTAAAAGACAAGACTGTAACTCATCCATCCCCTCAACTGAATGGCCACTTATGGACACTTGTTCAATGTATACTTTCCTCGAGCACAAAACTTCCAAGTTATCCCTCTCTTCATGTTAGACAGGGCAAGTAACTAACCAAGAAAATCCCTGGAGAATTTGAATAATCTCACTCCAGTTGCTTTTGGAAACTGTCAGCTCCTGAATATCTGGAGAATATTCTTTTAGGTGGAAGACAAAAGTCCTGGGTGCCAGAGTGAGAAGAGATCTCAAGATTTCTTGCTACCATATTTTAACTCAGAATTCTCCACAAAGCTTTTATTGAAACAAGAGCAGAGCAAGAAACCTTCCTCCAAGGAAGAATGTTATATATGCTTCAGGGTTGATAGAAACAGGGGGACTGGGACTACATCACTAGAATGCAACAAGGTGAATTACCTCTACTACTGAAGGGGGAGAATTTTTTAAGTCTGTTTGAGGTGAGAAGAGTTACGTCTAGGACACAAAGCTTTGTCTGGACAGAGAGAGCTTTGGGATTTGACCAAAAAGAAAAAAAAAACTGCAGGCAAGGGAGAAAGAACCACATCAGGGGAGCCCCCTGCTGAGAGAAATAAGAAACTGCAAAGGAAGGTCCATGAGCTCTGCAGAAGGGACTAAGGAAAAACAGAGGGAATTCTGGGGGAACCACAAAGTACTCACTTACATTGGAGGCATCCCTCAGGAAAGTAAGGCAAAAATTCAGGAAACAGTCAAAAGTAACACCCAATGACCACCTTCTAGGAATTACTTTGGATTACAATGAAAGCTCTAAGTGATGATAAGTATACCTAGATTTAAAGGAAGGAAACAGGCAATAATTATTTATTACTCGCCAATATGTGCCAGGGACTATGCCAAGCCTTTTACAAATATTATCTCATTTGATAATCAGAACAATCCTGAGAAGGAGGTACTGTTATTATTCCTATTTTTACCACTGAGGAAAGTGAGGCAAAGGTTAAGTGAATCGGCCAAGATCACACGGCTAGTGTCAAATGCAGGAAATGAACCAGGTTTCCCTGGTTTGGGGTTCAACTCTTTGCTCCAGCAACACCAGTTAATCCAGCAGAAGTATGTGTGTGTGGACTCGTGTGTGTGTGCATGTATGTGTGTGTGGGGGGGGGGGGTACATGTAATAGTATCCCAGGCCTAGAGCTGGAAGAGACCCCGGCAATTGGCTAGTTCAGCTCTTTTATTTTCCAGATGAAGGACTCAAGGCCCCAGGAGTCTGAGCTACCTAAAGAAAGTCACACAGTCAATGTCAGAGGTAGGAGCTTTTCTTGTGTTTTTATTCTTTCATGCTCTTTCTGTCTGCTCATTCTTTTTTTTTTTTTGGAGGGCAGTTGGGGTTAAGTGACTTGCCCAAGGTCACACGGCTAGCTTTTGTGTGTGTGTGTGTATGTGTTAAGTGTCTGAGGCCGGATTTGAACTCAGGTACTCCTGACTCCAGGGCCGGTACTCTACTCACTGCGCCACCTAGCCACCCGTGTCTGCTCATTCTAAGGAGACCGAAATGTTAGAGTCCAAACCCAAGAGGTTCCACTGACAGTGGTGACAAAAAATGGTTTGTTACAGCAAGGCTAGAGATCTGTTCATTGTCATCTGTCCTCCTTCCAGCGCCATTTTTAAATGTCCTTGGGATGATCTGGCTTAGCTTGGTCTCATGCCAAGCTTTCTGCAGACTAACATCCCCCTCCACTGCTCTTCCGTTTCAGGAAACAATATTCCTCAAAATCTTTCCCCTATCCTCCCCGCACAGTTTTTAAATGAGCTTTTATTCTAAACCTGCATTGACCTTTGCCAACATGTCTGTTTCCTTGGCAAGATGATCAAGCGTCTGTTGGCTGAAACAAGTTAGATGCCTTCTGTTTTTGTATTGTGCTCATTTCTGAATAAATTCCTGAGCACCCCACCACCACACCCCAAGCTTGCTCCCCAAGCAACCATCTCCCTTATAACAAAGATATTTTTTTAATTGTGTTAGGCATGTAAATTCCAATTGGGCATGTAAATTCTAACTGTTTCCATTTGCTTTTTTAAAATATTATATTTCCTGACACACTCCCCCACATCACATGGAATTCCCCTTAATAATAATTTTAAATAAATATGTAAGTTGATATTTATTTTATTTTTTCTTTTTAAAACACATTTTTTCCTGATATATGTCTCTCCTTTCTCTCCCACTTCCTCAAAGCTTCCATTAAAACAAAGAAAAACAATGAAACAAAACCAACCATTTCTGTCACAGTGTCTACAGCATTTGGCATCAGTTGTTGTCTCCTTCTCTACTGGAAAGAGAGAGTGTTTCATCATCAGTTATCTGGAACCAAAATTTTCAAATAAAACTTTATTTTATTTTCAGATCCATTTTCTTTCCCTCCCAGTCCATTCCAAATTGAGAACTAAAAATAAAACTGCTTTTATGAACATGTACCATCAAGCAAAACAAATGACCACATTGGCCATGTCCGAAAAAGAAAGTCTCCATCTCTCAATCATCTCTTTGACAAGTAAATAGCCTGTTTCGTTTGGAGTCCTCTGGAAATGTCATTGTGTTCATCAGAGTTCCTAAGCCTTTTAAAGTCATACTTTGTCT
>CM053594.1:250511096-250552871 GCA_028646575.1 Pseudocheirus occidentalis
CAGAAGTGGGACAGGGTCCCATATGTACAAAAGTATTTATTGCAGCTCTCTTTGTGGTGGCAAAAAACTGGAAATTTAAGGGATGCCCATCAATTGGGGAATGGCTGAACAAGTTATGGTATATGAATGTGATGGAATATTATTGTGCTATAAGAAATGGGAAGGAGATGGACTTCATACTTACCTGGAGAGGCTTATATGAATTGACGCTGAGTGAGAAGAGCAGAACCAGGAAAAATTTATATACAGCCACAGATACATCATATGTGTGACGACCAATTTTGAAAAACTGGACACTTCTCAGCAGCACACAGTTAAAAGACAACTATACAAGTCTCAGGATGGAAGGAGATGTCTACATTCAGAGAAAGATCCAGAAAGATCAGAGTTTAAACGGAGACTGAAGCAATACATGCTATCATTCTTTTAGATGTTTGGCTTTTGTTTCTCTTTTCTCATTGGCTATAACACCTATACAACCAGACGATTGTACAATGTGAAGGAGTAACAGATCCTATACATGATTGTATGCCACCATTGGGGGGTTTGGTGGGGAATGGGGAGGAAGGGGAGAAAAATCTATAACTGAAGTGACTATGGAACAGAATCTTGTAACCTAAAAGTAAATAAACAAGTTAATTAAAAAATATATTAAAATTTAAAAAAAGACTCCACTTGGAGACCTCTAGTGATGTGGAACTATCTTCAAGTTGGAATTTTGAATTCTAGCATCCTAGAACAGAATTGTTCAGCTTGCCAAACATCATATTCATCATACTTGAGATATTTAGTGCTGAATTCCCAAGTTCTCAAACATTAATAGCTTTGTATTATTTAAAGTTTAAGATACTAATTAATTAATTTGTATAATATTTAGAAGTCTTTCTCATTAAATTCATTACTCCCTGCTATTGACTCAATTTGGAAGTCATTGCAGTTTATCAAGCAGTTCATTCCATTCAATGTAAAGCTAACTTCAATAGAAAACTAACCCTGCTTGAATCACAGCAATAATCTATGACAGGGATGCTATATTTAAAGAATTGGGTAGTAGGAACTGCATTCAACTGAAAATACCATTTGGGAAGTTTCTACTTTAGTCCATTTCTAAATGATAAGATGAGCCTCAGTCCAAGTTCTTTTCTGATGCCATGTCATAGCAGGAAGATGGAACCATGGGAGAGTATGCCAGCAGAGTATAAGTTCTAGTAGTCTGGAAATGCTTCATATATAGGCCTAATGACAGACTTGGTCTCTGGACCTGACTAGCTAAATTCAGAAAAGCTTATCAACAGATAAGCACTAGATTAATGAATTTCTCAACAATTCACAGAGATCCACTACTAAATTGTTGAGTATGATCTGTTTCTCAGGAAGCAATAACCATAGAAATGGAATCACAGATCTTTAAATAATTGAAGTAACTATAGGTTGTAGCATCCATTGAATGGGTTTGCTCGACTTTTCTTCATGTGGTAGCTAACTATTTTCACTACATACCACTTTGGGAAATCTAACTTAAGACCCTTACCCTCTATAAACAATCATTCTTCTTTTTGTTCTGGATATCTTTCATGATGCTGGCAAAGATTTCCATTTTAAGTCTCCTTTGATAATGATAATCACTGCAAAAATACTGTAATTCTATTGTAGCTATCAAGAAAATCAGGATAGTTTAGTAATTAGGACTCAAAGGACATCAGAAAATTCAGTTTTCATGAGTACAAGCAAAAGTATGGTTAGAATAATTCATGTGAAGCCTATTATTAATCATTTCTTAGTTTGAAAAACACGGCTATGAGGATAAACCATGATTTTTAAAGTAAGAAAAACTATTCTTGCTGTTAGCAAATAGAATCTCTATACTTGGGCTCACAACTAGCTAAGTGTATTTGTTTCCCCAAGCACCATTTTGCACTCTTAGCACATTGACCAAATATTTTGACCTTCTAACATGAAGAATGAGCTGTGCATGAATTCAGCTTGTGGGTTCCCCAATTGAAAGACTAACATTTACACTTCATTTTGCTTTGGATAATCTAAAGGTTACATTGTTCTGAAAAGAAAAATCATTAAGTATAGTTACTCAAGCACCTATTCATTTGAAGAAAAATTTATCAGGCACTGTCATAAGAAGACAATCTACATTCTTTATATCCAGACAGCAAGTTTGCACCACGGCTGTCTTTGGCCCAGACAAAGAAATCACACTTGACACTAACCTAAAGAGGATTTATGGAGTAAGGAGACCACATTTGACAAGAGTATCCCAATAGTATCCTCCTCTCTCCTCTATAGATTTTGGGTTTGGCATCAAGCTAATTCAAGTGGTAGGCCTTATGTAAAGAGTTTGACACCAAAATCCCTAGGAGTTTGCATTGAGCTATTGCCTTAGTTTGGACTGTATCCAAAGACAACTGCGTAGCTGTCAAATTCTATTTCCATTATTCCCTTCTGGAATTTACTGAGTCTGTATTGGACTTTGGGCAAAGATGACCTTGGTTTAATTTGTCACAGTTGCTGCAAGAGTACACATCTGAATCATTTAGACTTGAAGGCTGTGTAGATTCAGTGATAAAAGATAACCAATTCTGAATGAGAAATGCTTTCCTCTTGAATTATAGATGCTGGGTAAGCATTACAAAATCAGTGATATTCTGGATTGGTAAAAGAATATCATCTGGGACTGGATTCAGCCTTTAATCCACAAAAAGAGTGCCCTTAATTTCTGTGAAAGCAAACCCATTAGGTTGGTTGCTTTGAGTCCTTATAAAATACTGAACAATACCACTTGAAATCTCCCCTTTGAAAGTTCTCTTAGCCTCATTCAGCATTCATGGAAAGAGCCCAACTTTTCATTTTGTCAAGTAAAGGTTTGTAAATAATATGAACATGCCTAGTGCAATATTACATATTTCAGGGCAACTCATAAACTTGCATTCATCTTGTACATGAAGAAACTGGGACCCAGAGAGGTGATGTGGCTTTCTCATTGCATATTCAGATAATATAATAGCCCAGTGGTCTCTCTTTGGCAACTGACTTAAAATCATAGAATTTCAGAGCTGAAAATGAACTCATAGGTCATTGAGTCTAACACATAAATGAACAGAACCCTACAATATCAACATTTAGGGCTCACCTACTTCCTGCTTGAAAAGCCCTAGAAATAGACATTTCACTATAATCCACAGAAGACCAGTCCATTTGGGGACAGTTTCATTGTTAAGTATGTTTTTGTCTGTTGGTTTCATTTTGTTTTGTTTGAAACACAGCTGATATCTGAGTTTTAGGAATTTGAACTCATCCCTCCTACTTCTTGCTGAAGGAAAGCAAAACTAGTTAAATCTCACTTTCACATGACAACTTTTCAAATATTCAAGGTCTTCTCTTCTCCAAGCTAAATGGCCTACATTCTCTTAGTTAATCTTCAAGTGTCTGAGAGGAGAAATAATTTGCCTAAGGTCACAAAGCTAATGTTATCACCATTAGCTAGGCCTATATTCCATCCTATTTGATATTCAGTTTTTTTTCAGTTGTGTTTGACTCTTTGTGACCCCGTTTAGGATTTTCTTGGCAAAGAGACTGAAGCAGTTTGCCATTTCCTTCTCCAGCTCATGTTATAGACTAGAAAACAGAGGCAAGGGTTAAGTGACTTGCCAAGGATCACACAGCTAGTGAGTGTCTGAGACCATATTTTAACTCACATCTTCCTGATTCCAAGCTAGGTGTTTTTTATCCCCTTATCCATCTAGCTATTTATTCCATCCTATAACAATGTTAAAATACAATCATTGGGTCCAGCCCAATGAAATATTGCAAATTCAATGGGGATTCAAGTTTTACATTAATCAGCACCTATGTATAAGGCTAGGCTTACTGGTGAAGCCAAAAGCTGCTGGTGGCTTCAGTAATGAGGTAGAGAAAGGCAATAGGCTTGGAGCAACTGGTCTACATGATGTAGCAATATATGTAGACAGAATCAATTAAATATATAAGGAGGAAAAGTTACTAAATCAATCACAAAAAAAGTCAATCAGCAGCAGATTTAATTATACTAGATAACTTTTGTTAAGTTCAGTTTTAGTTGTTCAAATCAGATGCAGGTGAGCCTCTGGAACTTGGGATCAGAAAATTCCATTGTCTAGGGCTCCCAGATGTTTCCCTAAGGTGGCTGTGTCTCTTCTCCAAGTTACTATCTAGCAAAAAACAAAGTTACTATGGATTTGTGATGTCTCTGTGTATCCCTTCTTCCAGTATCTCTTGGCTAAGCTTCTTGTACCTCTCCAAAGCCCAGAGTTTAGTTTTGTCATAAGAGCAGAGTCTGTGATCTCAAGAACATTAAGAGACAGCCTGATTGCTGTTTGAGACTATCCTGTCCCCCTAATGACATGCTGGAAAGCTCAAACATATTCATAAATCCTAGGAGAGTCAAAACTAAGCATAGGTTCTCCTGACTCAATTTAATGTTCATTGCACCATATAAGCCTGACTATCCTGAAGAGTATAATTGTTTAAAGTATAAAAATGTCTTTTGTGAGGACCATCAGTACACAAAGCAGAAACAGAGGAAGATGCTCTAGATGCGGAGTCAGAAGGATTGGGTTTGAATCCTTATTCTGCCATTTATTATCCATGTGACCTTGAGCAAGTCACTTAAGGTTTTTTGGACTCAGTTTCCTCATTTGTAAAATAAATGGATTGGGAGAGATGATCTTTGGAGTCCCTTCAGATTCTGAGTCTGTGATACTATTGTAACAAGGCTTTTCCATATTCCCATATCACCCATGAGGGAGGGTACCCATGAGGGAGGTGCCAGAGATCTGTTTCTGGATATCTAGTATTGGCTACCACATGTGACTCTTTTCATTGGCTGAATAGTCAGAATAATTTCCATCTTTAATTTTTTTAATTTTTTTTGGAGGGCAATTGGGGTTCAGTGACTTGCCCAAGGTCACATGGCTAGTTTTTGGGTAGAGTGTCTGAAGTCGGATTTGAACTCAGGTCCTTTTGACTCCAAGGCTGGTGCTCTATTGACTGTGCCACCTAGCTGCCCCAATTTCCATCTTTAAAACTCCTATAAAGAGATAGTCTTTATCTTTCCAGTGACATCCGTAGGTGAAGGTCTTGTTTATCCATAGAATGGGCACCCATCAGAAAACTCATGAGAGAAGGGTCACTTGTCCTGCCCTGTGCCCTTGGGATTTTGGTCTTGTTTCTTATGTCCTTTCCAGTTCAGTGCACAGGAAGTGATATCTTGAACCTGACCTTGGTAACCTCTGCACCCAGGATTCCAGGTTACATGTTGCAACAATTCTAACAGTGAAGCTTTGAGAAGCCAGGATCCATGGGCAAAAAGACTGGGGGAGGGGGGAGAATAAGGGGGCAGGTTGAACTTTGAACTTAGTGGGACTAACACTATTTTGCAATTGAACTTATTTATGAGCCTAATCCCCCTGCATCCCTTCCCCAGAGATAGAGAGGGTAAAGGGGTGATTATGTCCTGAGGTATTGGGAAGAATGTTTGTATATTTGCTCTCACTATATCTTTGAAGTAAATTTTCAGTCAGTAAGTCGATCAATTATCATTGTAAAGGAACTACTAAATGCCCATAGACTCCTAAAACTCAACTTGGCCAAAGAAAGAAGGTGGGCTACTGACTACAATGACAGCCTGCTTGTTCCCTCTGCCTCATGTGTCTCCCATTACCAGTCCATCCTATACTCAGTTGCCAATTAACCACACTCCTCTTTGGACTATATTACAGGGCTTTCTGTTGTCTCCAGGAACAAAAATTAAATCCCCTAAGAGGATTCTGGGAAGATGGCAGAGTAGGTCAGAAAATTCCAAGCTCTCAAGATTTTCTTCCACGAAAGAGTTAAAATAGCACTTTAGGGTGAACAAAGTATGGGTGGAGATATATAAGAATAGGGGCATAACTGGGGTCCTCCTGGGACAATTAGAGAAAATCAGAAGAAAAATCCCAGGATAAGGTTTGGTCCCTGTGAAGAGTAAACACCTCCAGTCTAGGTTCCATTTTAACAACAAGAAGCTGGTTCCAAGGTTAGATGGTTTGAGAGGCTGCGCTGATTCCACCCACAGGAACTTTAACCTGTTTTAGTGAAGGGAGTTGGGTGTTGGAGCCTGGGAAGATTGAGGGAACCTCTGCTGACCAGGAACTCCAGACCCAGCTGTGCTGCAAAGAGTGGTGGGGGTGAGAAGGAACCAGTACATGCCCAGTATGTGCAGAAGCAGTGGGGCAGAAAGCCCCTGGTTTGGCTTCAGTTCCAGGCTAGAGGAGAGAACTGAAGATCTGGAGTAAGAGGTACCATTTCCCATACCCCAGGGCTAGAGGTGATTATAAAAATTAAGCTATTACCACCAAAAAAAATGAACTGGCAAAGGAAAAAGAATCCAACCATAAAAAGCTATTATATAGAGATGATGTGGTTCATCTTCAGAGGATGATATTGAAGTAAAGAAACCCCCAAAGAGTAACATCAGATGATCACCTGCCCATAAAGAATTCATAGAAAATCTTTAAAACGATTTTAAAAATCAAATGACAGAAATAGTGGCAAAGTTTGAAAAAAATAAGAATAATCCAAGAAAAACAAGAAGGATATGAAAGAAAAGTCAACTAATTAGAAAAGGAGATCCAGAATTTTAAGGAAGAAAATGACACCTCAAAAATTAGAATTTGGCTAAGTGAATCCATTGAAATTATAAGAGATCAAGAAATGATTAAACAAAATATGAATAATGAAAAAATAGAAGAGAAAGTGAAACATCTTATAAGAAAAAAACAGATTTGGAGAATAGATCAAGAAGAAAAAAATACAAAAGTAATTGGACTAACTGAAAGTTATGATAAAAAAAAATCATGATACAAGAAATAATTAAAGAAAATTGTCCTGAAGCATTAGAACAAGTGGGGAAAGTAGAAACAGAAAAAATCAATTGATCACCACTTAAAGGAGATCCTATGAGGAAAATTCATAGGAGTAACAGAGTCAAATTCTGAAACCTCCCGCTCAAGGATAAAATGTTAAAAGAATAAAGATTAAAACAATTTAAATATGATGATACCACAATTAGTGGTACACAAGACCTAGCAGCAAACACGTTAAAGGACTGCAGGTCTTGGAACACAACACATCAAAGAGTAAAAGAACTGGGGCTTCAGCTGAAAATATCATGCTCCACAAAGTTAAGTATTAGCCTGAATGATAAAAGAACATTTGATAAACTCTCAGACTTTCAAGTCTTTTTTAAAAAAAAAATCCTGAACTTAATAGAACATTTGACATACAAGAACAAGAGAAATATAAGGGCACATACCAAAGACTGATTATAAGGGATTCATAAGGACAGACTGTTTACTTTTTATATGTAAAATGTATGTCTATTATTCGTATTAATAATTAGATAGCTCATAAGAAAGATTGGGTTAAAGCTGAGTATAATATGAATGTTAAAATAAAACCATTTAGGAACAAGTAAAAAGAATAATAATTTTACACAAATAAGGTGCAAGAGGAAGAATCAATACAGAGAAATTAGATGGGGGAGGAGTGCTGATCTGGTAACCCACTTTCATCAGGAATGGATTTAAGAAGGAACAATACATGCATACATACACATACACACATAAATATTTAGAAGAGTATAGAATTCTTCTAAATTCAGAATAAATAAAATAGTAGTAGTATAGGGAGAAGGGAGAGGACAAAGGAGAGATCTTTAGAGGAGAGAGTGAGGAAATAGGTAAAAGGGGGGCATAGAAGGGTGTTTAGATTTATGGGAACTGGAGGATAGGGGAGGGATTCTTGGAGGGGGGTAGGCAAGTAATAGGAAGGCAAGGCAGTGGGTAGAAGTAAAGTAGAGGAGGCAGGAGTGATAGGAAACAAGAGATACGCACAAAAATAAAGACAAAGATCAGGAGTAAAATATGTTTGGGAAAGTATATGTATGTATGTATATGTGTGTATGTACATATCTATAGCTACAGAGGAATATATATATATATATATATATATATATATATATATAAACTTTATTGTAGCTTTCTGGGGGTGGGGAGAGGGAAAAAGAACAAAGTAAAAAAGTGTATAGCAGAGAACAAATGAAAACTCCCAAGGGAGCAAAGAAAAATGGACAATTCTCAACCGAATGTGTATTATTTATCATACAGACTTGAAAATTTATTGTTACATCCTTTGAATTCTCTCATGTTCTGCTATGCACACAACATGCTATTTTTCTTTCTTTGTATTTAAGTTCCAATATTTGAGTTTATGATATGTTTTTGTTTCTTTTCTCTATTCTATAATCGTGTTCTGGCCCTCAAGCCTAAAATAAAATTTAAAAATATCAAATTCCCTATTTGTCTTTTAAATCTCCTTTACCACCACCTGGGTTCTCCTCATCTTTTAAATCTTCCCATACTTTGCTCCCCTCCATGTATGATATGATTCACCTTCAATGGCCTTCTTGCAGGTCCTCATACACAACATTTCATCACTTGATTCTGTGTCTTTCTGTTGGCTATTCACCAGGTTTAGAATGTTTCACTTCCCCACTTCTGCCTCCTGGCTTCACTGGCTTCCTTCAGCATTCAGCTCAAACCCTCGCTTCTTCAAGAGTCCTTTACCAAGTTTGCTCACTAATAATATCTCTAGAGCTATATCCATGCAGATAGATATAGAGAGGTATTTAGATAAACAGATGGTAGACAGACATAGATTTAGATAGATATAGATAGATGGATGAAATAAATAATAGATTAGATAAATATAGAGATAGATAAACTGATATAGATAGAAACATATAGAATGTGCACAGTTATTTTCATGTTGTTTCCTAATTAGTATATGAACTCCTTGAAAGCAAGGACTTTAAAAAAAATTCTTTGTATTTCTGGCACTTTACATAGTGCCTGGCACACAGTAAAAGGTTAACAAATTATTATTGTCATGGCCAAAAGAAACAGAAGTCCATCACCATTCTCCAAATAGCTGTTGTAACTATTACTGAAGAATGGATGTTGTGCTTTGCTTGTTCTCCTTACACTTCCTCACTAGCTTGCCAAATCGCCCACCTCCACCACTATACAGTTTTTCTTAATATCTCTGAGTCTGAATTTACCACATCCTGAAGAGAATGACAGTCTGATCAAATAAACTATCACAGGCTGGGGCTACCAGTGACATACGTACCATTAGCAAACTTTGTTACACACAAGCCATGGAATGCTACCTTAAGAAATTAGTATGGAGACAACCGCCCAGTCAGTAGGTATCACCAGGACAACTATTTTAATTAAAGGTTATTTATTATAAATACCACCTTAGAGTTGTCATAAGAGCTAGAGAGAATTCAGAAGAATGACCTAGGTTCATAGGATCTTGGATTTAGAGCTGCAAGGACCCTTAGAGGATAACAAATCCAACCCTGGAATTTTTCTGATGAGGAAACTGAGGCCCAAAAATGTTAAATGACTTAGAATAATAGATCAAGAACAGAAAAGAACCCTTGGAAACCAAATCATCCTTTTTACATTTTAGGAAACTGAGGCCCAGAAAGATTAAGTAACTTATCCAACATTACATAGTAAGTGAAAAAAAATGTGGGATAAGACTAAGTTTTCTTATTCTAGAAGCAGTGTTCTTCCTCTGGACCATACTACATACATAAGATCCCAGACAGTAAGTGGCAAAGCTGGGATCTGAACCCAAATAATTTGACTACAAACTCTATGTCCTTTTACTGCACCATACTTTCTCTCCCATTACAAGTATTACACAGTTATAAAAGAAGGGGGAAGAGAATGCCATTATGAAGTTGTAATCCATTTCTTGCCATCTTTGATGGTTGAACAAACATTTAGGATCACAGAATTAGGGTTGGAAGGAACTTCAGAGTCCATATAATCCAAACCCTCATTTTATAAATGAAGAAACAGGCTTGGAGAACTTTGGTCATTTGCCTAAGATCATACAGCTAGTAAGTATCAGAGTTGGAATTTGAATCAGAAGACTTTGACTACACAGAGCTTTTTCTATTATATTCTCTCTTCCTTTTAATGGAGAGCATTTCAACCAATACTAAAGACTTTATTGGTAAGCCTCTCACTTTTAGATTAAATGTTTGACCTTGTTTTCTTAAAGAAATTATCCTTGTAACAAAAGCCAAAGTTTTCAACAATTTTCTGAAAAACATCTAGTAAGTGGGTTATTCTTTCTACTACTGGTGCAATGTATGAGGAGTGTGCTTCAGGGTCTGCCAGTCATGCCAATATTAGTGGGAAGGTTCCAGAGAGTTCATTTAGGAAGTTGATGCTAGAAGGAAATGGGAGTTGGGAGGGAGATAAATAAATAGGGGGTGGTACTTATCTCCATATACTAGAGTCTAAGAGGTAGCTTGAAACATTAAAAATGAACTAAGATCATGGCGTTTGGTCCCATAACTTCCTGGCAAATAAAGGAACAAAGAATGGAATTTTATATTCTTGGATCACTGCAGACAGTGACTGCAGCCGTGAAATTTAAAAATGCTTGCTCCTTGGAAGGGAAGCTATGGCAAATCTGGGCAGCATACTAAAAAGCAGAGACATCACCTTGCTGACAAAGCAAGGGTTTTTCTAGTGGTAATGTACAACTGTGAGATTTGGATTGTAAAGAGAAAACTGAGCACCCCAGAATCAACTCTTTTGAACTGTGGTGCTGGAGAAGACTCTCAAGAATTTCTTCAACCACAAGGAGATCAAATCAATCAATATTTAAAGAAATTAATCCTGTCAATTCATTAGAAGGAGAAGTACTAAAAACTGAAACTTGAATATTTTGACTACATAACAAGAAAACCACACACATTAGAAAAGACTTTGATGCTAAAAAAGATTGAAGACAAAAGGAGAAGGGGACAGTAGAGAATGAGATGGATAAACGGTGTCATGGAAGCAAGGAACATGAACTTGGACATCCTTCAGTGATTGTGGAGGATGGAAGGATCTAACGAGCTATGGGGTTGCAAAGGGTTGGATGGAACTGAATGACTAAACAACAACCAGAGTTGCTACTCTGCATGTAACAGAAACAAAATCTACTAAATAAAGTTTATCCCTGATACATGCATTTGGTTCTATCCAGGAAACCAGGGAACAGCAGAGAAGAAGGAAGTTTTCTTTAATATTCAATTTTATTGGAATGACTGTGCTTTAGGAAAGAATGCAAGAACACTAAGCAATTGATTTAAGATAAACAGATTTAATCTGTATGACTAAAAGATGACTTGAGAATTTAGTCCACAGTAAAAAAAAATACAGATTCTTTGAGGGGAGGTAGAGAATAGGTCTTTGGGGTAGGGAGAAAAGGGATACCTTCATTAAGCCAAATATCTGGATGAAATGTGAAAAATTCAATCCACCAGATGTTTTGTCGACAGGCTACCAAACATTCTGATATTTGGATGGCTTATTTGTCTCACTTTTCATCCAGATGTATAATGTTATATAATCATAGTTACATGAAGAGCTATGTGGAGTTCATAGCTAAATGGAAACAGCTCCTGTTTTGGTTTGGTGTGGTTCAATTAGGGTTTTAAAGGGTAAAAGAAGGATAGCAGAATGTAAAAGGAAGAGCACTCCTCAGCCAGGAGCACATCATGCATGGACCTTTACCATTAAATCTCATGGCCAGAGAATCACAGAAGATTAGAACTCTACAGATTGAATTATAGGGAGTTTGAAATGGGTTAGTTTCTTTTAAATGTCATGGCCAGAGAATCACAGAAGATTAGAACTCTACAGATTGAATTATAGGGAGTTTGAAATTGGCTAGTTTCTTATCTAAGTTTCCATTTTGTTGAAGAGAAAAAGAAAGCCCTCAGAAGTTAAAGAACTTTGTTAAGATCCCATCGTGGCACAAACAGTATTTAAATTCAGGTCAATTTACTCTGTCTCACCTTTTTTCCACTGGACCACATGACTTCCACAGACTTGTATGATAATATTTAAAATCTTGAAGGAGACTTTTCTGATCTTCTACATTAAAGGATGATCCTTTAAATGTTATAAATGCGCTGCATGTATATGCAGTTGTTTACCTATAAAAACCAGTTATTTCAAAGTAAAGCAGTTATGGACTCTCTCTATAAGAATGTATTGATGTCAGACTAGGAGTCAGAAGTCTTGGGCCTGAGCACTAGCTATTTATGATACTTAGTTGTATAAAATTAGGCAGGTTTATTTAATATTTATGAGCTTCCTCAGTTTCCTATATCTCCATATTTCTAATATGTCTCAGATTCATAATCTGTGAAACAGATTATTTATACTATTTCACAAGGTGTTGGGAAGATACTGCTTTGTAAACTATTAAATACAAGTAGTAGTAGTAATGGTGGTGGTGGTGGTGGTAGTGGTGGTGGTGGTGGTGTTATTGTTGTTAAAGAACCCTCAAATGAAAAAATCAAAGTTATTTATGCTGCCTACAAAGCATACCTTATTCAGCTATTTAGAACATTCACTTCAGACTTCTGGTGACCGAACCAAGTCTGTGGAGTAGAAGAAGCACTCAGTCAAGCTCTCTCAATGGTACCCTCCAAAAAACTTTTCTTTACTTTCTGAAGAACTTTATTAATGTATTTTTAGTTTTTAACATTCACTTACATAATATTTTGAGTTCCAAATTTTCTCCCCATCACTCCCTTCCTTCCACCTCAAGAAGGCATACATTTTGATTACCTCTTCCCCTAATCTGCCCTCCCTTCTATCACCACCCTCCTTATACCCTTGCCCCTTTACTTTCTTGTAAGACAAGATAGATTTTTATATACCAATGCCTGTATATCTTATTTCCAAGTTGCATTTAACAACAATTTTTAACATTTGTCTTTAAAACTTTGAGTTTCACATTCTCTCCCTTACTCCCTCCCCAACTACCCTCATTGAGAAGGCAAGCAATTTGATATAGGTTATACATATGTAGTCAGGCAAAACACTTCCATAATAGTCATGCTGTGAAAGACTAACTATATTTTCCTCCATCCTATCCCATCCCCCTAATTTATTCTGTTCTCTCCTTTGACCCTGTCAAAGTGTTTGCTCAAAAGTGTTTGCTTCTGATTACCTCCTCCTCCAATCTGCCCTCCCTTATATCCTCTACCCCTCTCTTATCACCTTCCCCCATATTTTTCTGTAGGGTAAGATAGATGTTCATACCCAATTGAGTGTGTATGTTACTCCCTCCTTAAGTTAAATCCAATAAGAGTCAGATTCATTCACTCTCTCTCACCTCCTGCTTCTTCTCCTCCATTGTAAAAGCTTTTTCTTGCCTCTTTTATATGAGATAATTTACCCCATTCTACCTTTCTCTTTCTTCTTTTCTCAAAACTTTCCTCTCTCACCCCTTAATTTTATATTTTAGATATCATCCCTTCATATTCAACTCACCCTGTGGGCTCTCTCTCTCTCTCTCCAGCGAGAGAGAGAAAAAGAGAGAGATACAGAGAGAGAGAGACAGAGAGAAAGAGAGGTAGATAGATAGATAGATAGATAGATAGATAGATAGATAGATAGTTGGAGGGAACACATATACATATACACATATACACACATATGTGTGTATTTATATGTATGCATGCATGCATGTGTGTATATATATTGTGTGTATGTATACTCACACATATATTCCCTCCAATGACCTTAATATTGAGAAACTAAGAAAGATCTTAAGAGTTACAAATATCATCTTTCCAGATAGGAATGTAAATAGCTCAACTTTAATAAATCCCTTATAATTACTATTTCTTGTTTACCTTTTCATGCTTCTCTTCATGCTTGTATTTGAAACTTAAATTTTCTATTCAGCTCTGGTCTTTTCATCAGGAATGCATTAGAGTCCTCTATTTCATTGAATATCCATTTTTTCCCCTGAAGTATTATGCTCAGTTTTGCTGGATAGATGATTCTTTGTTTTAATCCTAGTTCCTTTGACCTCCAGAGTATTGTATTCCAAGCTCTCTGATCCCTTAATGTAGAAGTTGCTAAATCTTGTGTTATCTTGATCATGCTGCTATAATACTTGAATTGTTTCTCTCTGGCTGCTTACAGTATTTTATCCTTGACCTGGAAACTCTGATTTGGTTGCAATATTCCTATGAGTTTTCCTTTTGGGATCTCTTTCAGGAAGTGATTGGTAGATTCTTTCCATTTCTATTTTCCCCTCTGGTAGTTTTCCTTGATTATTTCTTGGAAGATGATGTCTACAATCTTTTTATTGAGGAAGGCTTTCACGTATTCCAATAATTTCAGTTGTGCCTAACTCTTTATGATTCCGTTTAAGGTTTTCTTGGAAAAGATCCTGGAGTGGTTTGCCATTTTATTCTCCAGTTCATTTTACAGACGAGAAAACTGAGGGAAACAGGGTTAAATGACTTACCCAAGGTAACATAGCTAGGAAGTCTCTGAGGCCAAATTTGAACTCAGAAAGATGAGTCTTCCTGACTTCAAGCCTGGCATTCTATCCATTTCACTACTTTGGTGCCACAAGCAAATTTAAGAGTTCTAAAAGTGAGATCTGTGTCATGGAGATGGGGGCTTGGAGTCCATGTGGATGCAATACCAGTGGTGTGATCAGGTGGTGGTGATGAAAGTAGCAACAGCTTCAGAATCTCTTAATCCAGAGATGGTAAGGGTATCTGAGAATTGGTCAGAAAGAGGTTAACAACTGCATTCTGTATAGCCACTTTGGGGTTATAGTTTGAAGGCAGAGGGGAGTTTTTTGGTTAAGAGGAAACAAGGGCCCTGAGAAGCATTGCCACCATTGGTCAGAAGGAATCAGGAACTCTAAGAAGCAGTACTACTTTTAATCCCCAAGGAACAGGGGCCCTGAAGAGCAATAGTGATTGCAATCCCAAAGGATTGGGGGCCCTTCCTGAGTAAAGACCAGAGTGCAAACCAAATGAGCAATGACCACATTTCTCTCCTGATCACACCACCTTGGAACCACAAAAAACTTCCAAACTCCCAAAACTAGCTCTGAAAACGGCAATAAGAATAAGCCTAACATAAAGTTCAAAATCAAGAAATAGAGTAAAAAATGAATGAGAATAAGAATGTGGCATATTAGCAAGGTTATGCTTAGGTTTCAGCAATACGTGAACCAAGAATTACCAAAAGAACAGGCTGAATTTTGAAGAGGCCAAGGAATTAGAGACCAACTTGCCAACATTCACTGGACTATGGAGAAAGTTCTAGAACTGCTTCACTGACTACACTAAAGCCTTTGCAAAACTCTGTGGATCACAACAAAATATGACAAGTCCTTAAAGAGTTAAGTACCATATCATCTAGCGTGTCTCCTAAGGAACTTGTATGTGGGCCAACCAGCAACAGTTAGAAGTGAACATGGAACAACTGATTGGTTTAAGATTTGAAAAGGAGTACAAAAAGGCTGCATATTGTAGCCTTATTTATTTAACTTACTTACAGAATACATCATGTGAAACACCAGGCTGAATTAATCAAAAGCCAGAATTAAGACTGCCAGAACTATCCACAATCTCAGATATGCAGATGATACCATTCTGATAGCAGAAAGAGGAGGAATTTAGCTAGATGAGAGTGAAAAAGGAGAGAGTAAAAGCTGGCATGAAAATTAACCTCCAAAAACCTGAGATCTTGGCAATATGTCCAATGACTTCCTGGCAAATCAAAGGAGAAGAAAGGGAACCACTATCCAATTCTATGTTCTTGGACTCAAAGATCACTCCCGACAATGACTGCAGTCATGAAATCAAAAGAAAAGTTATGGTAAATCTGTACAGTATACTAAAAAGCAGAGACATCACCTTGCTGCCAAAGATTTCTATAGTCAAAGCTGTAGTTTTTACATTAGTAATGTATGACTGTGAGAGGACTCTGGGAAGATGGAAGAATAGATCAGAAAATTTTCAGCTCTCCCAATTTCTTCCACAAAAAGATAGAACTTCACCTCAGAGGAGCAGAAATAAACACAGGGTAAAGCATTTGTCCTCCTATGACAATTTGAGAAGACCCCAGGAAAGATCCAACGGCTCCACCCTCCAGAGGCAGAGGTTCTCCCTAAGTGAGGTGCAAACAGCCCCAGGCCTGTTCTGTAGAATCAACAAACAAGCCCTGGGGGTAGATAAGTTAAGGGGTAGCTTCAGTCTTTGAAACTTTCATTTTGCAGATAGTGCAGGAGTCTGATGGCTAAGTAGAAGGAGACTGAAGGACCTTCCACTGGTGAGGCTCAAGAAGAGCTGTGATGATCAGACCAGGCTATGACTGTGGGGAGAAGGAGCTACCACACACCTGGTGAGTGCAGTAGAGATGGAAGGGGACCCTATTGGGTAGGAACTTGCAGGTGAGCAGAGTGCTTGGTTTCAGTTCCAGGTAGAGAGGACAGTTGTAGTTTACAGCCACCAGACACATTACAAGTAACAAGATCATTTGCACGCAGGGTGGCTGGGGGCCGAGGTTGGGCCCTAAGACAAACTTCAGAAAAGGGACCTGAGATGAGGCATCATTTCCCATACCTCAAGACTACAACTTGACCATGAATAGCTGCTAAAAGGAAATCAAACTAAAATTTAAAATGAATAAATAAAAATGAGTAGGCAAAGGAGAAAGGACCCAACCAACAATAGTTACTATGGGGAGAGAGAAGACCTGAGTTAATATTGAGAAGAAGATAATGGAGGTTTAAAAAAGTTGCCCCTTTTTCAATGAGAAATGTCAAATGGTCCTCAGAGCAAAAGGAGCTCTTGGAAGAATTCAAAAAGGATGTATACATTAAATAAGAGACTGAGGGAAAAAATTTTTTAAATAATAGCCATGCAAGAAAATCAAGAATATTATGAAAAAGTTAACCAACATGAAATAGAGAATCAAAAACTTAAGGAAGAAAACAATTACTTGAAAATGAAAACTGGGCAAGAGGAAGCTAATGACCTTCTAAGACACTAAGAAATCATAAAACAAAATAAAAAGAATGAAAAAAGTGAAAAAAATCAAATATCTCATCAGAAATACAACTGATTTGGAGAACAGATCAGGAAGAAGTAATATAAGAATAGTTGGACTACTGAAAAATATGATCAAAAATAATTTTGATTCAATATTATAAGACGTTTTTCAAGGAAAATTGCCCTGGCATTCTAGAACAATAAGGCAAGCAAAAAGAAAAGAATCTACAAATTGACACCTGAAAGAGATCACAAGAGGAGAACTTCAAGGAGTATCATAGCCAAGTTTCAAAACTCCCAGGTTAAGGAAAAAAAATATTGGAAGCAACAAGAAAAAAAAACAATCTAAACATCATGGAACTAAAATAAAGATTACCCAAGACCTAGCAACTACTAATTTGAAGGATTGTAGACCTTGAAATACTATATCCATAGAGCAAAAGAGCTGGGGTTACAACCAAGGGTAATTTACCCAGTAAAGTTAAGTATAATTCTGAATGGAAAAAATAAATGGACATGTAACTCTCAGGGTTTTTTTTTAATTTCAGGTTTTTTTGTGACAAAAATCCCAGAACTTAAGGGAAAATTCAACATACAGCATCCAGGAGAAATACCAGGTAAACATTAATGAACAATTATAAGACTCAATAAGGTCAAATTGTTTACTTCATTTATGTGAAAATATTAGCAGTACTCTTACGATTGTCATCATTATTTGGGTAGTTTGAAAAAAAAAAGACTTTGGACTGAACTGTCCTGTAAGGAGAGATAAAATGAAGTAATTATCTCATACAAATGAGATAATTAAATTTAAAAATAATTCTTCATAAAAGAAAAATTGATACAGAAGAAGCTAGTAAGAGAGAGGGTAAGTAGTGCTGGAAACATTCTCATTTGTAATGAGATAAGAGTGTGTGTGTGTATACAGATACATGCATGTATGTGTATGTGTGTGTTTATATGTACATGCATGTATATGTGTGTATGTATGTGTGTATAAATATCTTCTAAATTCAGAAAGAAATAAGAGGGCAAGGGAATGGGGCAGGGAGAGAGGATAAGGGAAGAACTTTTCAAGGGATGGGTAGGTTAAAAAGTAGGAGGGCAAGGTAGAAGTAAAGCAGAGGAGTAAAGAGGGAGTGAATCGGGTGAAAAAGGATAGTGAGGAAAAATAGGAAGGAGGACAATACACAAGGAGTTTAGAATGTGATTTGGATGATTTACCCATAAAACAGAAATGGATAGCATATTAAAAATTTAAATTCAACAATAGTTGCATTCAGAAAACATGATAAAAATGAGAGACATACACAAAGATAAAATAAAGGGAAGAAGTACAATTTATTATGTAAAAAAGCAGGGATTATAATCAGAAGATTAATATCATATCATATAACTCAGAGAAAGTTAAAGTTAAAATAGATTTAATGAAAAGTGAAAAATGGAGAAACTAAACTATGTGTCAGCAATATTATTCAATATACCTTTAGACCTTTTAAAATATCTAAACAATATAAAATACCTGAGCATGTACCTGCCAAAACAGAAACAGAAACAATATGAACATAAACATAAAACACTTTCTATACAAATAAACTCAGATCTAAATAATTGAAGCAATATTTATTATTTGTGGGGAAGTAAAGCCAATATAGTTTTAAATGACAATTGTACCTAATCTATTTATTCAATGTCATCTCAACTAAATTACTAAAAATTATTTTACTGAGTTACTAAAAAGAATAACAATGTTAATTTGGAAGAGCTAAAGATCAGGAATTTCAAAGAAACTAAGAAAAAGATGTAAAGGAAGTAGATTAAGCAGTATCAGACCTTAAGCTAAGAGTTTTGGGGAAAAACTGTGATAACAACTTCATAAAAGATGTGCTCAGTTACCCAAACTATGCAACAGTACAACAGAAACTGACACATCTTCCAGAGTTAGATAAACTTTCCTCAGAAAGATCCAGGTCCTTTCTTTCCTGGCTTAGAGACAACAGGCCATTGAGTCCAGTTCTCCATATGATAAAAGATGAGAGTCCTGTGAAGACAGATTTTTTCTAGCACTTAGTTGAAGACTGGACAGAGGCTGAATTCTCTATGAATTTTTGCTTCATGATCAGGAGCAGATTTGTAAATGAAATGGAACCAAAGAAGAAGAAAAACATCCATGACTTTGAGACAAACATAAGCTTTCAGAGAAGCACATGGGAAATTTGGAAAGACAGCATTTGTGATGCACTCCACTCATTCTAAAGTTTTGACAGTTAAAGGTGAAGAATTGTCCTCTAAAAGAAGGATTTATTTCAGCCTAAATTAAAAGATACTAATGATGATGCTATTTCGCTAACTCCAATTTGAATTGGTTTATACACATTTCCAATAACGCGGCAATACGGTCCTATTAATTGCAAGCTGGCAAATTTATCTAGCTATGTGGAATGATATTTCATGATGTAAAGTTAGATAAATCCTTTTTCTTACATTTAATAGAATATTTCTGAATTTAAACTCTAACAAGAGATGCCAAAAGGCAATGGTACCAGGTTATTTGTTCATATAAATTACTCTTTAACAAGGAATGATTCACATTCATTAAATGGATTCACCATTTTCCCAGTGAAGACTATAGAATTTCACTACATGAACTGTAGAAATAAAATATATAATGTACATAAATGTTAATTTGTAAAGAAATATAAAAATGTTAACTACAGAATATGAATTGCTTAAAATGTGCTACATTGTTGGATGTTTGATGACAGATCTTTTTGTCCCAGTTAGAGAATGAGGTTGACTAATACATATTAAGAATGGAGTCCACATAAGAAACACTCTTTGTAATTTTGTTAAATCTTTTATGTGGAATTATTTATGATCACCTAATTAAAGATATTTTGCTTGAAAAACTATATTATAAGGAAAAACTGTTGAAGTATAAACAGGATTGTTTTGAATTAAAATATTCTTGTATAAATAAAACCTATATTGCAAAGAATAGAAGAAATTCAGAACATAGAGGAAAAACTTTTGTAGACAATCTCTCAGAGTGTGATTGGGTTGGAATACTGCTATGGTGTAGGAAATAATGAGCTGTTTAATTTAGAAAAACATGGAAATACTGGGACTTATGAAAGAAGATGCTATCCACCTTCAGAGAAATAGATGACAGATAGAAATAAGCATAGTAGGATGTATGAGTATACACATGTCTATGTTTATAAATATCTATATATGTGTGTGGATATATGTATACAAACACAGACACACATATACACACTATATATGTACTTAATTGTAGCCTTTGGGGGGGAGAATGGAGCTAGGGAGAGGAAAAAATGAAATAAAATTTGCTCAGTAGAGAAAAAAAGAAAACCAAAAAAGAAAGTTGCGCAGCTTTGAAAAATATGTAATATTTATTATATAGGTTTTTCTTGAAATGGAAATTCATTTTTATATTGAATCATCTCCTATGATCTGCTGTATACATGGGAATGCATTTATTTTTCTTTTCTCATTTTGTATGTAAGTTTAAAATAAAAAAATTATTTTAAAAAGTAATGTATGCCTGTGAGAGTTAGGAAAACTAAGAGCTGCAGAATTCGTGCTTTTGAATTGAGGTACTGTAGAAGACTTTTGAGAATCCCTTGGACAGCAAAGAGATCAAATTAGTCAATACTTAAAGAAAGTAATTCAGACTATTCACTGGAAGGTTAAATACTGAAGCTGGAACTTAAATACCTTGGCCACATAATGAGAAGACAAGACCATTTGGAAAAGACCCTGATATGGGGAAAGATTGAAGGCAAAAAGCAAAGGGGATGACAGAGTAGGAGGTGTATAGTGTCATGGAAACAATGACTTCAGGAGAGAAAGGAACCTAGAAGGACTTGGTGTGTTGCAGTCCATGGGATCATGAAGAGCTGAACACGACTGAAGGACTGAACAACAATGAGTTTTTGCACAAACAAAACAAATGCGGTCAAAAACAGAAGAAAAATAGAAACCTAGAAAAAAATTGATAGCAAGTTTCTCTGATAAAGGCTTCATTTTTCAAATGCATAGGGAACTGAGCCAAATTTATTAAAATAAAAGCTATCGTTCAATTGATAAATAGTCAAAGGATTTAAACAGGTAGTTTTCTGAAGAAAAGTAAAAATAAAAATTATCAACAATCATATGAAAAAATGTTCTAAATCACTACTGATTAGAGAAATGCAAATTAAAACAACTCTGAGGTGCCACTTCACACCTATTCAATTGGCTAACAATCTAAAGAATTGTATTGGATGGACACAGAAAAGAAAAATGACAGATGGTGTAGGGGACATGGAAAAGCAGGGATATTATTGCACTACCAATAGAGTTGTGAATTGGTCCAACCCTTCTGGAGAACAATGTGAAACTATGTCCAAAGGGATAGAAAACTGTTTATCCTCCAACCCAGCAATACCACTACTAGGTCTATACCCTAAAGATATCAGAGAAAAGGGTAAAGGACCTATTTGTACAAAAATAACTACACCAACTCTTTTTTGTGGTAGCAAAGAATTGGCAATCAAGCAAAAACCTTGAACTGTGATATGGCTGAACAAGCTATGGTATATGAGTGTGATGCAGTACTACTGTGCTATTAGAAATGACAAGCAGGATAGTTTCAGGAAAACCTGAGAAGACTTATATGAACTCATGCAGAGCAAAATGAGAACAAGGAGAACATTGTACATAGCAAAAGCGATCATTGTAATAATGATCAATGGTGAAATACTTAGCTACTCTTGGCAAGACAATGATCCAAGACAGTTCCAAAGGATGCATGATTAAAAATGTCCTCCACTTCCAAAGGGAGAACTGATGAACTCTGAATGAAGACTGAAGCATACTTTTTTATTCATTTTTCTTGAGTTTTTTAAAATCTGTGTTTTCTTTTACAAAGTAATATGGAAGTATGTTTTGCATGTCTTTGCATGTATAATCAATATCAAAGTGCTTGCCTTCTCAAGGAGGGGAGAGGGAGAGAATCTAGAACCCATTTTTTTTAAATAAATGCTTTAAAAATTTACATATAATTGGGAAATATTTAACAAAAAATAAAACTACATTGAAAAATCAAATATTAATTTCATAAAAGAAGACTGAAGAATGTAAATCATAAAATTTTGTGACCACATGGGAATTTGAATTGACTTATTCCATAAGGAAGTGTCCATCTAATCCAACAAATATTTATTAAGCACCTACTGTGTGCCAGGCAGCGTGCTCAGAATTACAAATATACTTTAAAAAAGACAGTCTCTGCCCTCAACAAATTTACACTCTAAAGGAGGAGATTACACAGAAAAAGAGGCAGAAAAGCAAGGTGGGTTTGAGGAGAGGGGTTGAATATGTGGCTCCAGGACAAATTAATCCACACTGGGACATCTTGTTCCATGGAGTTGAAACAAGACAGGGTAACAGATGCAAAGCGGAGTGAACTGAGTCTAGTTTTTGCCCTCTACAAAGGAAGGCATTGAGAAGAGTTTGGTATTCTACCCTCTAGCCCTCTAATCAGTGGAAAGAGAGATATGAAGGCAACTACCCAACCCCTATTTTATCACTAGCTACCACTTTTGCAACTAGGAAAACCTTAGTTTCTGCCCAGAGTCCTCTCTAATAAGAAAGCTTCTTCATTTTAATCCTGTTCTCTTTTTTTTTTTTTTGGAGGAGCACTTCCTGAGTACTTGGTAAATAGCTCCTTTCCTGATACATTTAAATTCTTTTCATCCAAAATAATAAAACTGCACTGTGTTCACCTAAGTGTGGTTCATTTGGGGTGAGAGAGAGAGCTAAGTTAGGGTCCAGCTTCCACCAAGGGCAAGAAATATAAACCTTGGCATGACTCTGCTAAGAAGGGCTGCTGACCAATGTCTCTTCTATCCCATCCTATCTCTGAGTGGCAGCTGCAAATATTGGAAAGAATACCAGACTTAGAGCCAGGGAAATCTGCATCCAAATCTTTCCTCTGAAACTTATTAGCCACAAGACCAGACAAATCAGATAACCTTTCTGAGCCCACCTATTTCCTCAACAACAAAATGAAGACAATAATACTTATTTTAGAGGATTCTTAAGAGGCTTTTATGGTATCCTACACATAAAGTGTTTTATATACTTTTAAAGTACTATATAATATTACAAATGCCAGCTATTATTCTGAGGAAACTGTTCCTAGTTGTTGTGATGGGCTTCAGAATTACAGGCCTGCTTATTTCTATCTGAATTACTCTTCTTATCTTAGAAAAAAACTCCTGCTACTAACTGTGAACATACCTGTTTCATTCCTGAGAATCTTCGGATTCATAAATGCTCTTAGAGCTGGTCTAAGGACAAAGAAAGGAAGTTATGTTGGTTCATTCAGACTTGATGCACTATTGATTATCTTTAATTCACATAAAACATTATCAATTTCACAAAAGTGTCTGCAGATGACAAGGACATTTTCCTTATAATGATAACAGTAGCCATCCTGAACATAAGGACAAAAGACTTGTTCATCTTTCTTTCTCCTTTCAATGGAGAAGCATAATTTACATTTTCAGTAGTACTGCCACAGTTTTTGAAGAATCAGAAAAGAAAGGTTTTGCCATCCAAATTCTTGGCATTGTTAAATGGTTGGACAAAAGAAAGCAATGGGATTTTATCAGTGAAAGTGACATTAAATAAGGGGCATTGCTACCTGTTTTGTCACTTCACTCTAAGGATCATTGGACCTTTCCACCTGACTTTTAGTTAAAATTTGCCACATGTGATGTATTTATTCCCCATTAGAACATGAGGTCTTTGAAAGTACAGACTCTTAATTTTCAAGGTATAGTGGTGTGCACACAAAGTAAGTACTTAATGAATGCTTCATTCAATTCACTCATTCAACACACCTCTGCCTATAGGCACCAGTCCCTGAACTTCATATAAGTTTCATTTTCCCAATTGAGTAGACATAGTTTTTATGTGCAACACAGGAATTGATGAAAAGGAAGCACACAAATATATTTCAACTCTGATTTTAGAGCTTTGAAAATACCAGTATGATTCCTTGCCCTTTGGATATTGTTTTTAAATTACCTAAATGCTCTATAAAAGCACTTTCGATCAAAGATACATTCGATATATATTTTCAGTGCAGAATTTTCCTGCAATACAGATGTCAAACATTTCCTTTACTTCTCTGAGCTGAAATGGAGGGAGTATTTGTGGTATATCTTTAATGAAAGTACACATAGTACAAAGCCTTCACTGTGTTCTTTATCCAGCTGTCTCACCCTTTCCCATCCACTCTCCCCATTAACTTCCAAAATGGTGGATTTGTCACAAGTTTCACCCTTTCTTAGGAAAAGAGCCTTTGACATGTTTGGTCACATTTTCTTTTGCTGCAAAAAACTTCAAAGTATTGGCAAGGGAGAGAGAAGAAGAAAAATCACATTATGCATACACAGTACATTATTTTTTCTCATTTTTAAGTGGGTCAAGATGTTAAGATGATATAATCATTCACACATGTACTTATATCAGGAGCTCTGTACATTGAAATAAACACAAATGTGTTTATCCCACTGATGACAGAATCAAATAATGAAAATGGTGTGTTTATTTAAAACGCCTCCGTATTTATAAGAATGTACAAATGTGGCACTGAATGTGCTGATTACAGTAACTTGATGAGGTTTTTTTTAGAAGAAAATGTAGAGAAATATTTCCACACAACATTATGGCAAAAAAATGAGCACAAATTGGCAGGAAAAATCCCAGATGCACTTTCTACCCTTGGTAGAACAGAGCTGTGTTGCACAGGTATCTTAATGCAACAAATACTTTGCACGGACACAGAAAAAGTCTGATTTATCTGAGAACTTTGAATTGTAGTTGGCTTATTGTTCTTGTTTGTCCTTCTCGAAGAAGACCAATAACAAAATGAGGGGGAGGTCTTGACTTTCACAAGAGTGCCTTGTCTGAAGTGATCTTGGGAGGATTTGAGATAAGGAACAGGCAAAAAGTGCTCAAGAAAAGAGGATCAGGTTCACATGCCCCTCATATTTTAGAGTGACTTGTACTGGCAATGTCTGTTTCTGAAGAAATTAAGAATTTAATCAGCTTAATTGGTCAGATACATTATTAGTAACTCATATTGGTATGATCAGTCATAGTCAAACACGGCAACTTGATTCTAACAGTGACATTTTTGTCCTCTCACAGGACAACAACCAACCAACATAATTAGTAACTAAGGTTGTAGTTAGACAATGACAAAGCAACTTATAAATAAATATAAATTCACTCAACCGATTTGGCCTATTAGTTAAATCAATTGTTTCTATGGATATTATGCTTTGATAATAGAACAGGGACTAGAGTATGGAATTTGGAATCAGGAAGACCTAGTTTCAAATCTTGCCTCAAACACTTTCTAGCTATTTTTGACAAATCATTTCACATCCCTGTATATGTTACCATCTTTTTAATATAAAGTAGAGGTAGAATAACTAGATGGCTTCTCAGATGCCTTCCAGCCCAAAATCTATGGTCTTCTGTTGTCATTCCCTAATCCTTCATTTTCAAAGAGGACTGATGACATCACAGGGACCTGTCTTGACTTGCATATGAATTGGATTTTAAATGAGGCAGAGTTGCACAAAGTCGTCAGCTTCACTCTCTCTTGCAGTCGCCAGAGTTCAATGACAAAACAAAAATAGAACTGACTAGTTTGAATCCTCATTCGATTGCCTGGGCAAAGTAGTGTGGTGTTGAGCAATTTACTTCCTTTCTAAACTTGGGTTTCTGAAAATTGAAAGGACGTATAAAATGAACTGCAAGGTCTCCTCTAGTTCTAAATCCTATGGGGGAGGGAAATCAATCTGTTACTGTTTAGTCTCGTTCTGATATTACTGGTGTTCATTAATAATATAGTCCTGAATGGACTGAATACAAACTTCCAGGGTGTGGGAGTGACTTACTGTCCAGTTAACAGTCTTAACAATCCCTTCCCAGAGCCATTCTCTCAGCTTCACTTACTCCTGGACCACTTTAGAAGTGAGTTAAGTCATATATAACCCCTAAAGGGCTATAGAAACGGGAACTTTCACTATTGCTTATTATTGTTATTACTGCAGCTGAGCTACCCCCAAATTGCATGGAGAAGCCTACAAACCATTTAAGTTCATTATCTTTCAAACCACTGCTCACAAGCACACACTTTCTTTTGTATCTCACCTGCTCAGACAAAATTATGTGTGACATAATGGTAAGGGAAAAGGACATTAAATTAAATTAAAAATCAAAGTAAACAACAAAGGACCGCACCAAGAAGTAAACATTCCCAGCACCCATTTCTGCAAACTGGCTGCCTCTTCTCTCCCATTACCTATCTGTCTCTGCCCATAAGGAGGGAAACTAAGCACTTTAACACTCCTCTGGTAAAGTGATTAATATTTGTAAGCAGCTACTTCAGATTACCTCTCCTTTAGTCTTGGTCAAGTGGTACTATTTCATCAGCCTCTCAAAGGGTTAAAGATGAAAATGAGGCCACAATGAGAAAATCTCTGATGATCTTTGAGGAGAAGTTTCAATAGAATAATGTACACAGAAGACAGATAGCAAACAGGTGTTTCAAGAGTGAATTGTAGGCAACAAAATTGAGATGGAAAAATAGAAGTTGATCATCTTAAAAGTCCAGTAGTAAAAGAGAGAAGAAGAAATGGGATAACGACCAACATATTAGAAGTGTTGAGAGAAAGGTATTTGTTTTTATAGATTGGAGAGGAGTAGATAGGGTCATCAGAAAATAAAACAGTAAGAGTTAGAGAGACTGACAATGAATGAGGTAGTAAAAGGAGTAAGACAGGGAGGAAGTAAGGGCACCATTAGAATGGTTGACCTTTGCAAGCAGGAAGGATCCCTCTTTCTTGGAGAATGGAAAGTAGATAAGAATGGGTGATAGCAATTATTGAGGCATGAATAGATAGATATATGTACTTTATCATACAACATGAGTAAAGAGAAACTAGTCGGGGCGGCTAGATGGCCCAGTGAACAGAGCACCAGCCCTGAAGTGAGTAGGACTTGAGTTCAAATACGACCTCAGACATTTAACACAAAACTAGCCATGTGACCTTGGGCAAGTCACTTAACCCCCATTTCCCTACCTTCTCCCCTCCAAAAAGCCAAAAAAAGAGAAAATAGTTATGTATCTAGAGAATATGTAATAAAGATATATCCTACAAGTTAAAAGTGACATGAATTTGATTCCATGATATTTCTAAAGGATTATTTTGTATTATTAGTCTTGAAATGGAGTTAAGGACAAAGAAAGGACATTAGGAAGATCCAAGAACTGTGTAATATCAGTGTGCTTTATTAATTTCTGCTGCTGTTATGAAGTTTCCACCTTCCTGAATTCTATCATATTTGTTTGAGATCATTTAGGTGAAAGAATAAAGTAGAGAATGGAATTGCATGTATCCACCTGGATATCATTTGTAAAAGTAGGATGCTAAAATGAAAAAAAAAAGTCTCTGACTTGTTTATTTTAACATTCTTTTCTAAAGTTCAAGTTCCAAATTCTCATTCTTTCCTGTCCCTCCCACACCCATTCAGAAGGCAAAAAATATGATATCAATTATACACGTGAATTTGGACAAAACATATTTCCATGTTACCGATGTTGCAAAAAAAATAACAATAAAGGGCAAGAAACATAAAGAAAGATCTCTTTCTGGAGATGGACAGCCCTTTGGCATTGTCTTGGATCATCATCTTGATCAGAGCAAGCCTCTGATCCAAAGTGTCACTCTGTAGTTTAAGCACTTGAGCTCTGTAGACATTTAGGAAATGTGTCATTCAGCCCCCTCTAGACTTACGACCCATTATAAAAGCAGCCTACAACCTCTTACTTAGGTACAGTGGACATAATGTGGTGGTAAACTCCCAAATTGAGATATTGGCAAGGTAAATATCCTGATTAAGTTTAAACTAGATGCTTGTTTTCAGGATCCTGGAAGTGCACCCAAAGAGAAAAGGGGAAAGAAAAGGAAAATGCCAAATTTTAATTGTGTTATTCTTTTACACTCTTTTCTCAGGCCTGAAAGCAACTGTAAAAGTTTTGATCCTAGTAGAAAAAGCCAAAGCTGACATTTTTCAGCTGTCTAACATTTGCCCACATATTCATCAGTGCCAGCAAGAGACCAATTTGCAAATAGACAACCATGAAATTTTAGCAAATTGATTCATCAACTGTCATTGAACAGAATGCTTTTTTCCTGTTGTCTTTGCAATAAAGTATCTCTGTATACCGATCTAACTGCTGCATTAACAGATTTACTGATTTTTTTAAAAATAGAAACAGAAGTCTTTTTTTCCTAGTCAAAGTTTTCTGAGTTCCTCAAAATTATATATACATGTATGCATGCATATACATATGTATGCATATGTGTGTGCATACATATACATACACATCTATACAATCAGAGGAAAGACTAATAATGCTACTGAATTTTGAAAGCCTGATGAAATTTACTCACAAATATGGACACACACCCAATTTAAAAGCATATACTTGTTTGTTGTTTCTTGGAAAGGCAAAATAAAACCCCCCTTTTATTCATTTATCAGGTCAAGTACAATTTCAATTCATTGGACTTTGGATTATGCAACTTTGCATTGTTTTTGAAAGCAAACTATTTAAAACTGAGATGAAGAAAAAAAATCAACTTTCTTCCCTAGATTCTATGCTTCTTTTATGGTTCTAATTCTAGTAAGAAAGTTTGAGTTTCAGTAAGCATCCTCTAGCAACTAATGTCTACTCAGGGCACTTATTTCCTGCTTTTCATAATAACATATTTTGACTTATACAAGCACATCTAAATACTTGATAAATAGCCATCATCTAAGTGATTCCTGGACAGAATAGTTATGCTTTTTAAAAAAAAATCTCTTTCCACTTGAATGGCTGATGTAGAATGCATAGAAAATTGCCTTTTGTGTGAACACTGGACAGAATTTTCTATTCCACAAGAGTCAACAGAGACCTAGTAGCAGGAGGTTGCCACACACACCATATGAGGCTGGGTCAGTCCTGATAGGCTGCCTTAGAACTATGAATGCCAGCCAGTGTTTCACTTAGTTCATGACTTAGAAAAGAAGGAAGCCAGTGTTAGCAAATGATTTTTTTGTTGTGTCTCCAAGATTACAATAGTTGGGATTTTTTTTCTTAAAGTACCACTAAGCCTTTACATTTGGGATAACCCACTAAAGAAGCTGTTTTCTTGACTGCTTCCAGCCAGAATCATGGCTCTATATCATGTCCTTTTCCCAAAAATTACTATCCCCAAGTATAAATCAAACCCTTGAGGAAATGATGTTCAAACAGCTACATTAGACCAAGTATCAATGGTGAAGCAGAATCACAGAGTCATTGAAAACCTCAACGCCAATACTTTTCAATGTATTATGGCAATTTCCTACAACTATGACCTTGGCTTGCCACATTAATTTGCACATCCTATCTTTTCACCTAGCAATTATGGTTTTTAATTCGCCCAAAGCAGCGGGTAATCATTATATTAGAAGCCTTTAGTGGCAGAAATGAGAATAAAAATGTTATGAGATTGAAAAAGCTTTGGAGGACTAAGTAACCACCATAAACCTTTATTATATCCATGTCATATTGAAGCTAAATAGTCTACATGCATCGCATACAAAACCACTCAAACTATATCTTTCAAAAGTTAAAAACCATTCTCAAATGCCATGTTCATATTTCCAGAGAAATTATGCCTTTTCATAACAAACCGGTGTAAGAGCAATCTCTGAGCCTTCAAACATTACAATCAGTTACCCACTAGATTAAAACCAGTTATTGTAATTACTATTGAAGTCTTTCATTAACCTAGGTTCCTTTCTTCCCTTTCTTCCGTCAACCGCCATTTTTGAGCCGCCTACTCCTTTGCTCGACTGGTCAGTCAACTAACAATGATGAACTTTCTACTGTGTGTCAGGCATTACACAAGCACCTTGTATACAAGAAAGTGTTTTTTTTAATCCTTGCTCTCAAGGAGCTCATAGTCTAATAGAGGAGATAACATACAAACTATGTACAAATAAAATATATAGAGTAGAAGAGAAGGGGATAAGAATCCAATAGAGCCTACTATGTGCCAGGCACTGTGCTAAGTGCCTAACAAATGTTGTTTTATGGGAATCTTATAACAACTCTGTGATGTAGATGCTGTTATTATTTACATTTTTTAGTTGAAGAAACTGAAGGAAGCAGAATTTAAGTGAGTCATCTCGGGTCACACAGATGATAAAAATCTGAGGAGGGATTTGAACTCAGGTCTTCCTGACTCCAGGCCCAGTACTGTATTATAGTGTAGAATAGAACCCACAGGAAGCTGAGAGTCAGAGCCAGAGACACGGTGGGAGAGAGAGGAGGCTCAGGCAAGGAGATAGATAGATTTGTGAGTAAATATTGATCTTAAATTGGTTTATGGGAAGGCTAAAAGATACTGTGACCCTCTGTGTAGTTATGGCTTATTAATTTCTTTGATACTATGATGGAATTGGCTTACTGGTTTGGGGATTTGGTTTTCTGGTGTCTGAATAAATGCTTTGCTTCTGTCTTCTCTATGGAGAATCTGTTATATTTTGAGATCAAGCACTATATGGGAATATTTGTAGTCACAGTTGGTGCTGTAAATACTGCATTGGCATTACAAGGGATTAGAGGAATCAGCCCAAGATGGAACCTTGAGGGACACCCAAGGTCAGTGGACAAGACTAGATGAAGATCCAGCAAAGGTGACTGATAAGGAGTAGTCAAACAGATTGAAAGAGAATCAAAGGAGATAAATATCACAAAAACCTAGAGAGAAGAGTATCAAGGAAAAGAGGGTGATTGACTGGCAGTGTCAAAGGCTCCAAAATAGTCAAGAAGGATGAGGATTCAGAAAGATCATTAGATTTGGTAATTAGGAGAGAAGTGCCTTGGCTGAATAATAAGTCTGAAAGCCAGACTACAAAGAGTTTAGAATACAAGAGGAGAGGAAATGAAGGTACCTATTGTGAATGGCCTTATTAAGGCATTTAGCTAAAAAGATAGTAAGTGATATAGGATGAATGGATGAATCAAGTGCAATTTCTTTGAAGGATAGGGATGGGGACATGAGCATGTTCATAGGCAGTAGGGAAGGAGACAGCAATAGAAAGATGTGATCATAGAGTAAGGAGAAGCACATTCTACTGGAAAAGACAAAAAAAGTGGGATAAATTGTGCATGTAAAGAAATTTGCCTCTGCAAGGACAAAGAAGGTCTTCATGGGAGAAGGGATGGAGGATATAATTACAGAAAGCTTCTGAGTGATGTGAAATGAGAAACAGAGGAGAAGAGGGAGCTCTGCAAAATGCCTTGATGTTTTTAGAGAAATATGAAGCAAAGGTCTCAGCTTAAAGGGTTGGGGGAGAGGGAGTTGTGAGAGATTTCTAAATGGATGAAAAGCTAAGGAAAAGTCATTGTGGTCAAGGGGATAATGAATCAAATGGGGGAGGGAGTGAAAAAGGATGGTTTTGCCACAGTGAGGACCCATTTGCAATTATGTAACCTCGATCTGTAATAGATCCTGTTGGCATGATTTTGTGGGTTTTCCCAGCTTCATTCAGCCACACATAAAAGTTATTAGGGACAATTTAAGATTGTGGTTTTGCAGGGCAATATCTTTGATAAAATAAAAGGATAAGAGACTTGAGAAAGAGGACAGAGTGGAGTTGAACTGTTTCACCAAAGAATCAAGAGAAGGAATGAAAGAGAGTATATCAGGTACAGGTGTGATGGCCTGGAAAAGAACTGAAGAGTGAAAGAATGGAAGACCACAGAGAGTATAAAAAACAAGTCTTGGAGTTTGCAAGGGAAGGGATGAAGTAGAATGTCTAAAGATTATGATAAAATAAAGGAATTTCAGAGTTCATGAACATGAATGTGGAATACTTGTGGGTGACAGAAAGATCAAAGGTATGACCATCTCCGACTGCAGTTGAGGTGGAATAAAGGAATTAAAATACTCTATTATGAAGGTAGGAGCTGAGTAGGAGAGAAGAACTGATATATGTATATATGTGTATAGACACAGATGCATATATATATGTATATGTGTATATATAAACACATACATATATGCACATACACATGTGTGTACACATACATATAATTTATATATCTATAGCTAGATATATAGCTGTATATATATATATGTGTGTGTGTATATATATATGATGTATGTGTATATATGAGTGTATGTATGTATTTCTCACAAAGATTTTCCTTACTGTGCAGAAATTATTACTCTAACTCCTCAAACTAATGCAGTTCCCACAATTACATATATTTAAGCTACAGGCTTGTTTCTCATTCCAGTCATTTTACAAGCTACTTACTTTTAGAAATGAGCAGAATCTATTAAAATCTCTCCACAATGCTAATGAAACCCACTGAGAAGTCCCATTCCATAGACAGATTGATTAGGTACCATTAACTGTAACATTTATCCTGCTTCAATTCTTCCATCATAAAACTGTCAGCAATCTACCTCACAGAGGTAGTGGCAGGGGGATTGTTAAGAGAAAATGAGGAAAATGCTTTAAAGTCCAGCAATGAGCATAAACGTACATTTCAGAGTCCTGTCACGTAAATGCAACACAAACCAAGACATCAGCATTTCAGTGGATCTGTGCTCCCACCCATGCAGATGGTTCTTCCAGCAGTGTAGAACACAATCCATCCTTGCTTTCCCAATCTGCGATTTTTATCCATGCCCTCTCCATAAATCTTCTAAAAAAGGACTACCCCACCCCCAGGACACCTCCCAGAGTGTTTAACATTTAGTGGCTTCCAATGCAATACTGTGACAGTCCATTCATTATTCCTCCATCTTGCTGCATGACTAGCCCACCTCCTTTTCCAGTTATTCATTTCCCAATGGATATCTTGTATACTACTTCTTGTGCATGAAGTATCGCTGGTAATAAAACACAATCTGCTCCTGCTGGTCAACTTAAGTAGGCTGTGACGCATTATATTTTAATAGTGTTTAAATTTTAATAGCAAAGGTTTTCAATTCAATCTTAACTATAATCTAATATTTGGGGTTTCACAGAGATAAGATTATGTATTATGAATAGATAGAAAATATGATCAATGAAAATTGCTGCTAGGTTTGGCCTACCAAAGGATTTTTAATAGATTTTGAAATACCAGAAGGTTTTTTCCCCTCTTTTATGAGTAATTCCCCCAATTAAGTGTCTGATAAATACTTTAGTGATGAAATTAAGAAAAGTTAGAAAAAGTACTTACCAGCCTGTGACTAAATTAATAATGTGCCTATGGTTACATTTCCTGAATTTGTCTAATTCAATACTTCCCAACCATGTTCTGAGGAACTTTGGTGTTTTGGGTAGAAGAAATGAAGCAGAAATATATAAATATGGAGAAATTTCCAAAGCTAATGATATTTGCCCTCTAAAGTATTTGTATTTTTAGCTTTAAATCTCCCTAGGCCTTTCTATATCAGCTGACCAAGAGTCAATTTTGGCACCTAGTTGAGGTATTTTCTGATGCACAACCAACCTCAATCCCCTAACCTCTAACTCAACCACTTTCCCCAGCTAGTAGACTATTTAATAGATGGGGCCAGTGAGGTCTTAATACTATGCTATGCTCACCATGGTGGAAGGACATGTATAGGATACCTGTTACTAACAACTTGAGTACCACCTATATCCTAGCAAATTAGAGCCTAAAGCTGAGAACCCAATTCCCACCTTCAAACCCCACCTCATCCCCTTTGCTATTGAGAGCTCAATCTACCTTGGTAGATCATGTTCAGGAATATTTGTGAATGAATTTTGTATGTATTTAATTGTTTTGATATCCTTGTATAAAAGATGAATGAAGACAAGAGCTATGTCTGGGGAACCAATTTGGGGTCAGAGAGAAAATTCACTGGGTTTCTGAGGGTCCACTAGGATAACTCATCAACAGATCACTGCCTCTTCCTCTGTTTGGGATTCTCTCACCCAATGTACTCAATGACTATATCACCACTCGTCAGTCCCCCAACTTTCTTCTCCTCAGCAGGGAAAATGTTGATATAGGTTATAGAATAGAACCAGCATGCATATGGAACACCTGACATCAATGTTGCTTAGATCAGAGTAAGAAATGCATTTTTTAGGCTTACTGATTGGGGGATCATGCACATCCCAAAGTATATAGTATCCCATGGGCAACATACAAGGTGGCTGGGTGGCAGACTTGCACCCTGTAGGAGAGCACCGTGTCAAGCAATGTGGCTTCTATGGAGTTCCAGTTACCAGGAAGAATATGTAGGCTCAGTAGTTAGCACATAAATCTGATAATAAGAGGAGCAAAAAAGAGGACTGAGACAAGGAATGGGGATATGGTTTTGGGAAGGAGTGCATTTGGAAAAAAGGTATTACATGCTTTAGGCTAATCCTTATATACCTTGCACAAGTGTTGCCTTAGGACACCCAAAGGTTAATTTTGCTCAGAAATGACAGTCTGGTCCCCACAATAAGTATGAAAATGTTTATTAAATTTATTAAATATTAAATTTTTGATATAGAAATGGTCTCATTTGCTTTATAGCAATCCAAAATTTAATAAAATAACCTTTATTTTAGGACCATTACATGCCCCTAGAATCTCTAAACATGCATTTATGGATTCTGTCCATACTGATTTTAAATGTCCAAATCAGTGGCAACATTAATTTAATAATTTTTAATTAATTCTGCATATATCATAACTAGTGGAATAGGGGTATGTACTCATGTAAATGTTTTGTAACATTAGGGACATCAAAAGGTCTTTCCCTAAATGCCTTTGCCAATAGTCTCCAGCTTGAATAGTTGCTCCTTGGACAGCAGCAATATTCATCATCATCTTAAATCTTTATGTTTCATAATTTTCCAATATTCTCATGGTGAAATTTGCTGCTAGATCACTCATGATTTCTGTACATTTGCAATTTTGAAGAACATAAAGGAGAAGATTGTATTGTTAATGCATTTTTTGCTTAATGGGAAAATCTTTCCCATCCATTAATAGGCCCATGTGACCTCTTTAAGTCACAAGAAAGGCTAAGTCACATAAGCTTGAATCATATGAGCCTTGATGACAAGGGTTGTGGTGCCCTCTGACCCTGAAGAAGTATATACTCTGAGGTTAGCATTTTGCTTTGGGGCTTACTCATGGAAAGAATATTCGTGTGATGCAGACTGATGCGATTCTGGTAGCCATTAAGGAGCCCCCCTGGCTTTGAAAACCCAGCTTCTCTCTCTGGTAACTAAGTATGCATGTAATGGTCAGATAGTTGAACCTCTCTGTTGATCTGTGATGAATGTATTACGTGGTCAGATGCTTAAAAGCCCTGTCTGTTGGGTTTTTTTGCTGTTATTTCTGCTTATGATTTTTATTTGTATTTTCTCTAAAGTTCAGATTGCCGACTTTTCCCCCTAAACTAAACTATATATATGTTTGATTAAAGTAAGATTGTTGACCCTTTTTGAGTTGCTTTTCTTTAGAAAAGCAGATCAAAGAACCTGTGCTAGCATTCCTCTGTGGGCTGTGTGTTATTGGCCTTATACCCCCCACAGCAGCTGCAAGTAAGACTGTTGTTACAAAGATATGGGATGAGTTATTCTATGTATCCTTATAGATGGACGTATTGAATCCTCCCATAGGCTATAAGTCCTTAAGAGCAGGAACTGTTTCTTTCTTTTATATTTGTATACCAAGCACCTAGCAAAGTGGCTGGTACATAATAGGCATTTAAAATCCTTCATTAAGTACTTGATAAGGTGGATAGTAATAGGCAGTAGCATGTTACATATGATGACTTGAATGAGAGAAATGAAATTTAAGATATCAAGAATATTTATGACTAGAAATAGAGGCAGGATAGTACTATTAGCAAGAATGAGAGAATACAGATACATATATAGAGGCTGGTACCTCCATGATGCTAAGTGAACAAGTTCTAATATGCATCAATCAAATAATGGATCTTTCAAAACACTTCTGACTGAGCTTGGTAATATATGCCTGTAATCCTTGGTTCTATGGAGCTGAGGCTGGTGGATCCCTTGAACTCAGAAGTTCTGAAGTGTGCCGTACTAGGCCAGTCAGATGCCCATGCTCTAAGTCTGGCATCAAGATGATAAGTTCCCAAGGGTGGGAAACCACTAGGGTTCATGAGTAACCACTGCAATTCTAGCCTGCATGAGATAAGGAGACCCAGTCTCAAAAAATGCTTTCGTATTCATTATTTAATTTGATAACTAAAATAATACCATACAGCAGATTGTTTTATTATTATGTTACATGTATTTTATGTCTGGGGAAACTAAGGTGCAGAAGGTTTAAATTATTTTCCCAAGGTCACAAAACTAGTCAGTAATAGAAGAAGAAGCAGAAGTTAGATCCCTTGATTTGGGGGATGCACTATACCTGAATGACTCATTCAAATGGATCTGGCATCTCATTGATTTGGAAGCTTTCTCTGTTGATGAAGACAGTAATCCATCCATGTCTGCCTAAGCTGTGCATTGCTTGTCTCTGATCTCTCAGAAGTTTGCAGTAGGTGGCACATTCAAAGTGCTCCAGTTCTTCTTTGCTTTCTCCTGACAACACAAGGGTCCCAGGAGAGTAATCAGTCCATCTATTTTGCTTCCTTGGACTTCATGGCAAACTTTTGTTTTACTATTATAAAATTTCTTTATACCTTTTATTCTTATGCTTTTTTTCCAGTTTTTCCATTGGTTATATGCTGCAGCCTGCTCATGACTACCAGGAACTTTTCCATTGTTTTTGAATATTAGTATATGGTATTTGGAGACCATTGTATCTCCTAATTCATTGCCATATAGAAACAGCAGAGTAATGATTCTGTTAAAAAAAATGTCCATTTGTTTCCATTAATCAGCCTTTGAAATTTCTCTAAAGCAATCCAGTCCACTCTCCTCCCCTGGCGCAACTGTAAAACTACTAAATCTTTCTCTATATATATATATTATCTGCCCTAAGATGCATGTGCATATGCATATGTGTATATATTTACACACAGACATGTGTATGTGCATATGAATATGTACATTTATGTAGTGTGTGTGTGTGTGTGTGTGTGTGTGTGTGTGTGTGTGTAGGGAGAGAGAAAGACGAAGACAGAGACAGAGAGACTCTATCCAGAGAAGAATATCTATCTAGAGAAGCTTTATTGATCCAAATACATGCTGTAATCTTAGAAATAGACATAATTCATTCACTTGGCCTTGTCTGTATGGATGTCCAGGTGACATTCCTTTAAATAATTACAAGTATCTTCCAGGAGACCCTCTAATATGTTTAGGTTTGCTGTATGTAGTAAAATGTCATGCAGAAACCTCAAAGTCTCAACCATGAATCAGTTCCACTTCCCACTGCTTTTGCTCCTACTGCTTTGCCCCAATGCTGCTTAAAGAAGGTGGAGAAAATCATGCAACTCTTCCAACAAGGTCCCCTACAGACTTCTTATTTAGTACTTATTTATTTTAAATATTATTTTCTTTTCTATTTCTCTCCTTCCCTCACATTCCCTACCCCAAACACTGAGAAGAAAAGAAATACAGCAATTATTCATGAAAAATCATGTAAAACATATTTCCACATTAACCATACTTCCAAAAGAATAAAGTAAGAAAATTAGACACCAATTTGTACTCAGAGTTCATCAGCTCTCTCTGTGGAGGAATGTAGCATTTTTTTTTACCATGAGTCCTTTGGAATTGTCTTAGACCATTGTATTGATCAGAATAGCCCAGCCTATTGTTAATCATCATTACAACGTTGCTGTTACTGTACATAATGATCTCCAGGATCTCCTCACTTCACTTTGCATCAGTTCACATAGCTTTTGCCATGCTTTTTCTGAAATCACCTCCTCGTCATTTCTTATAGCATAATAGTATTCCACCACAAACATGCCACGACTTGTTTAACCATTTCCCAATTGATTAGCATCCCCTTAAGTTCCAATTCTTTTCTATCACAAAAAGAGATGAGTTAAATAATTTTGTACATCTAGGTCCTTTTCCTTTTTCTTTGTTCCTTTGGGATACTGACCTAGTGGTGGTATTACTGGATAAAAGAGTATGCATGGTTTTATGGCCCTTTGGGTCTAGTTCCACATTGTTCTCCAGAGTAGTTGGGTCCACCACAGACCTATGATATACAGCCTCAGCTGGATTCTCAATGATGCTGAGCAGCCCTTCTTCACATCCCTTATCAATTCATTAGCACGTTTTTCACAGTGACTCTGAAATTTTTTCATCATCTCTCTTAATTTTCCGATTGTTCCTCTTCTCCCTACCCTCTCACTCAAGAACCTTTACTCATAATTTTTGGGGAAATGATGCTATTCACCAAAAGCTCCTTATTCTCCCCTCTTCTTCATCTCATATTACTTGAAATCCTACTGCCATTATCTCCTCTTTCACCTCTATCTCAACTAGAATAGGCAGCCCTCCTCCTTAGCAAGGCAAACCCCTCTACATGCACAAGCAGTACCGTTCTACCCTCGCTTTCACTAATAGATGGAAGCTTCTGTAATTGTCTCATATCTTGTCATCCTCATTTCTCCCTGTGCACTGACTCCTTCCGTGTTGTATGAAAACATACCAAAGTCCTATATTGTTAGCGTATTTTTGCTTAATGGGAAGATCTTTCCCATCCATTAATAGGATCATGTGACCTGCTTGAATCATATGGAAGCCTGAGTCACATGAGTCTGTGGTGGGAGGAGCCTGCTGAATGGGTAGAGCAGGAAGGGGTGAAACAGGAAGGGTGGAGCAGAGCCCAGACAAAGTTGATGAGAGCAGTTAGAGGTGAGGGAAAGAGAGGAAGCAGGCAGCAAGCTGTGAGTGTTCATTTGTGGGAAGACCCTCGCAGGGGGGAGGCTTGGGGATGGCAATCCCCCCGCATGTTATTGTGTATAGATTTCTTTGTTGCTATGATGGATTTGGCTTTCTGGTGTTGGGATTCAGCTTTCTGGTATTTGAGTAAATGTTTTGGTTCGGTCTTCCATGTGGAGAGTCTGCTGTATTTTGTGATTCAGAATTACACTGACATATTCATAGCCACTATAGGTGTTATAAATATTGTGTTGGTACTACATGCCCCCACCCTCACCCCCATCTTCCTTAAACCCTCATTTAGTCTTTATCACTAATACTCAACCTATATATTTTCTGCTTTTTGTAGTTAAACTCCTTGAGGAAGCTGTCTAAAATAAATGTTTCCACTTCATCTTTTCTTATTCCCTTCTTAACCACTTATAGTCTGGTTTCAACCTCATCATTCCACTGAAATTGCTAATTGTCAAACCCAGTGGCATTTTTTAAATCTTCATTCTTCTTAACTTTTATACAGCCTGTGACACTATAGATCATTCTCTTTTTGATAATTTATTTTCTTTAGGTTTTCAGCACACTGTTGTCTCCTGGTTCTCCTCCTACCTATCTGACAACTCCTCTACAGTTTACTTTGTTGCATCCTCATCCAGATCACCCCCACTTCTCATTCTATACTATTTTATCTGGTGATCTTATCAATTCCCATGGATTTATTTATCATCTCTGTGCTGATAATTCTTAAATCCACCTGTCCAACCCTAATCTCTCTTCTACATCCATTCACTCAAGGATCTTGAAATGGATTCCAGTAGATATCTTAAACTTAAACCTGTCTGAAACTGAATTTCTTCTTTTCCCCAAAACCTGCCTCCTTCTAAACTTCCCTGTCGCAAACAAACTATGATCCTCCTAATCCTTAAATCTTGAAACCTCAATTTCTTACTACCTCTCATTCCCCCATACCCAACATATTTCCTGCACCATTCAATTTTATCTTTGCAACATCCCTTGAATATGCACTCTTCTTTCTTCTAATATGGCCACCACCCTGGTGCAGTACCTCATCACCTCCCATCAGGACTTCAGGTTATTCCTATTGTAGTAGCCTACTAATAGGTCTATCCACAAATCTATTCCCACTCTAGTTCCTCCACCATTTAATTGCCTAAGTGATCTCCCTAAAGTTTAGATCTGACCATATAACCCTAGCTACTCAATAAATTCCAGACTTTCCTATCACTTCCAGGATTAAGTCCTTTGTTTGGCATTCAAAGCCCCAGACTAAAATATAATTGGAAAATGTTTAACATAATGAATAAAAATACAATACTACATAAGTAATGTTAATCTGTGATTTTCTTAATAAGGGTTGCAGACATCAGTTTCTATTTGAATTTGACACCACTGTTGTACATAGCTTATGTGTATATATTTATTTCCTTATTGTCTCTCCCATTAGACTGTGAGTTCCTTGAGGACAGGGATTATCTTTTACCTTTCTTTGTATCCCCAGCATTTAAGACAAATCCCAGAACATGATAGGCTAGAAGTCTGACTGAGGCCAAGATGGCAGCATAGAAGCAGCAAGCTTCCGCAGCTCCCACACAGCCACTCTGAATACCCATAAAATATGACCCTAAACAAATTCTAAGGCTCTCAAACTCACAAAAATACAGAAAACGCATCGCTTGCTGAAGGCATTTTGGCAGCAGGGGCTCATCTGGCAGGCTGGGAGCCAAGGCCAGCCCAGCCTGAAACCTAAGTGTGGCCAGGTCCCAGGACAGACCAGGAGGAGCTGAGCCGCAGCCAGTCTACAAGACACAAGATCTACAACACCTCCAGCAAACTACACATCTACCAAGGCGTAAAAATTAAGGATTAGAGAAAAGCAGCTCTGCAGCATTGGCTCATTGCGGCACACCAGGAGCCAAGATCAGCCCAGCCTGAAAGGGAAACTGTGGCCAGGCCCGAGGGTGGCTAGGAGGAGCCGAGCCTCCCAAGCCACAGTGTGAGTCTAGCCCAGATATACAGATATACAACACCTGAGGGGATCTCCACATCTAGCAAGCCAGGATTACAGAAGGTCAGTGAAGGTGGAATTTTGAGGCTTAATTTGGGGGAGGAAAAGCAGTTCAGCCAATCCACCCCCAGGGCAAGGACGCAGTGGGGGAAGGGCAGGAACTGCTGTAACCCATGGCTGCCCCAACTGGGCTACTTCAGAGCCCTTGGCCTGTGGACCCCGCAGGGGGGCCAAGTCAATTGATCGGGGCCAAGTGCCCTTGCATTGAGTGGCCTGGATCTGGATCGTGGTCTTGGGTGGCAGTCCTGGGGTGTGCTCTCAGCAAGCTAAAGCTGGGGGGGGCTGCAGCACCCCCCTAATAGCTTCAGCAGCTGGGAAAACCCCAGCGATTTGGAACAGAGCTTTATCCCATGGAAGCAGAGTCCTACAAAGCTAAAAAAAAAAAACAGCCAATAATTGACTGGCCAACATGATGAAACGGAAGCAAAATAAAAACAGCAACAAAACTCCAAAATCCTTTTTTGTGGACAAAAAGGATCAAAGCATGGAACGGGAGGAAAACAACAGTCAGAAATCCCACATCAATTGCTTCCAAGACACTTGAAGAATGCCTAGATGCTATAGAGCGACTGAAAAAGGACTTTGAAAAACAAATAAGAGAAGTAGAGGAAAAATTGGGAAGAGAAATGAGAATGATGCGAGAAAATCATGAAAAGAGGGTCAACAACCTGATTGAAGAAAACAACACTTTAAAAAATAGATTAACTCAAATGGCAAA
>CM053594.1:250553371-250574379 GCA_028646575.1 Pseudocheirus occidentalis
TCACCTGGATTCAGAAGCAGGCAGCTGCCAGGTTCTTGTCCAGTCCTCAGAGGTAGACAGCTCCCAGGTCCTTTTCCAGTCCTCAGGGAAGTCCCTGGCACACACTGAAGTTCACAAAGTCCAGCACATCTCAAACCCTTCACCACTTCTCTTGCCTGGAACTCAAGGATCAGCCAGGCCACAAACAAAGTCTTATCCTGGTCATGCTTCTCCAGTCCTCCAGTAGTTCAGCTGGCCCTAGGACCCAGAAGGAATATTGGTCTTCTGGGTGGCCTTCACCAGATTCTGGTCTCAGGAAAACTCCATCTCACTTCTCAGTCAGCTTCCAGATGCCAAGAGAGAAAAACTCTCTCTCTCCCTCTCTCCCTCTCTCTCTCCCTTCTCCCTCTCTCTCCTTCTCTCTCTCTCTATTTCTCTCTCTCCCTCTCTCTCTCTCCCCCTTTCTCCCTCTCTCTCCCTCTCTCTCTCTCTGTTTCTCTCTCTCTGTTCCTCTCTCTCTGTCTCTCTGTCTCTATCTCTCTCTGTCTCTCTCTCTGTCTCTCTCTGTGTCTCTGTGTCTCTCTGTCTCTGTCTCTGTGTCTCTCTGTCTCTCTGTCTCTGTCTCTCTCTCTCTTTCTGTCTCTCTCTCTGTCTCTCTCTGTCTCTCTCTCTCTCTCTCTCTCTCTCTCTCTCTCTCTCTCTCTCTCTTTCTCTGTCTCCCTCAAGAAAACTCCAACTCACTTCTTCAGTCCAGCAGCCCAGCTCCCAGAGGCTGAGACAATCCTGCTTCCTCCAACAGGAAAATTCTAATTCTGCCTTTCTCTCTGGAACTCCACTCCATATACACACATTGGCCTCTTGTCTCAGCCAATTCCCCTACTCCACATCAACGGGGGGAGTTCACACCTTCTCAATAGAGGACAGAGCTCATACTTAGCTCTAAGTTACCAAGTGCCAAGTATCTGCCAAACTGATTACTGGTACAAAGTCAACACCCTGAACTTCAGAGAAAATAGAAACAGAAATTACAAACAGAAATAATAGCATAAAGACCAATGGACAGGGCTTCTAACTGTCTGACCAAATAATACATATAGCACAGATCAACAGACATATCCAACTGTCTGACCATTACATACATACATAGTTACCAGAGAGAGAAGTACCAACTGCTGGGTTTTCAAAGCCAAGGTGCTCCTTAATGACTACCCAGACTCTCATCAGGCTCTACGACTTGAACACTCCTGTCATGAGTGAGCCCCAAAGCAAAATGCTGTATATAGAGTATATATAAAGTTTTTCAGGGTCAGAAGTGATCACAACCCTCATGACCCACTTCCTAATTACAAAGTAACAAGAAATGTGGACCCTCCTGAAAAACAAGCCTCCACTAATCAAGCTTCTCTTGTTGGGCTCCATGTGAGGCCTATTAATGGGCGGGGAAGATCTTCAACTCCCACTAACATTACAGCATTTACAAAAATATGTATACACACATATATATGTTTAACTATATGAAGATTCTTCACCACCATTTTGGTTTGTTTTCATGTTTTGTCCCTGAGAATCTTGAAGAACATAGGTTCTCACTATGAGAGCAAGCACTCACTTGGTAGGTCCAGGAAATACAAAAATTTCAGTTTCCCTTGACTGTGCCTCTCTAACCAAAGACGCCACTTGTCAAGAATAAGGTAAAGAGGTTTCTAGTTTAGTTTTGTTTTTTTTTCAAATTGAACTAGGAAGGTTCTGAGGTTCCATCCAATGGAGGGATACTGTAATTCTGTGGTATCACGCATATTATATTCACAACTGATTTCTTGAGACAAATTGGGCATTTAATTCTCCCAATAGGACCTTTCCAGGACAGTAGGGCAAAGTAATTCAACACAGGACAGTCCTATACATACTGATGCCTAAGAATCCTAGCTTTTGTTTTTTATTTTTTAAGTGTGTTATAAGACAACAAAACTTGCTTACTTATCCAGTAATATATTATCCTATTTTCCTCATAACTCTTCATGCATATTATGGGGTCATAAAATGATTGGTTTTGCCTATGTAAAATAATAACCCTGAAAGTCCTTATTATTTAGTTTATGCATCCATGAATGTAGATCCTTGGACTAAGGGACTTTTATTTGTGCCAATAGTATCTTAGTCTCATCTCCTGCTTCTGCAATGATAATATTGTTTTTTGGTAATATTCCCTCCATTCCTCCTTTAAAAACTCATATTTCCCATCTCTCCCATAGTAATGTATACTCAAAAGTTCCCAAGGGTTTATAAAATAAAGTTCTCACGGGCATGGACTGATCCTTGCTGCACAGTGCCCTAGTACAGTGGTCTATCTGGATGTTATTTGCTGATGAGTTAGTGGAAATCTGATTATTCTTTTCATAGCTGAAATTACATTCAGGGAAAATAGTAAGTCCCCACTCTAGAAGCTGTGTTGAGGCATCCTTATGAGCAAAAGATGTGGAACTTGAGGTTCTATTGAGGAAGTGATTAACTTAGAGAAAAGAGAAATGCCTGAAGTGGAACACTTGGAGAAGAAACTTCCAAGGAGACAGTAAATGAGCTGATCTAAGAAACAAGGGAACTGACCCTTTGTGCCAGAAAAATCCATTCTATTCTGCAATGAGGAAAACACTAAAGGAGGCTCACAAAGCTGAAAGCTGATTTCCCCAGAAGTGCAGATTATAAAATCAAAGCCAAAATCCTTTCAGCAAGATTATTAAGTGTTACTCACGGCATTCTCTGGGAAGATCTAGTGTCATGAGGAGTGCAGGAACATGGCTACGAGATAATCTCTGTTGTCTCCAAATGCATTTGAGTTACAGCCAGTGAAAGGAGGGGTTCTGCCTAACTTTAGCCCAAAGGATGAAGACTGGACAAATTGGAAATAGCTGCATGATGAGAGGCAAATCATTTCATGCCAGTGTGGTGGTGAGCTAAATAAATAACAAGCTGAAAGTCAAGATTTCACTAAGAAAAGAACTGTTTTCTCTAAGTTGAATGCAATTGATAAGAAGGTACAGGGGGATGATTTGGTAATGTGTACCAGACTGCAAGCCAGGAGACCTGGACTTGGTCTTGGGCCATGGCTAGTACTCTGTTCATGACTACATTCCACTGGACTTCATTTTCTTTATGAATAAAATGAAAAGATTGTACTACAAGATTCCTAAAGTTACTTTAAACTTGAACCATCTATGAAGTTATTGTTCTATGACTTTTGATATTAAAATATAGCTTTTGAGGGTCAATGGTTAGGAAAATGGGGGAAGAATAGGAGAGAGATTTTCTCCCTTCTATACCATTATACCTAGTGGGAGAATTTGGATAGGGACTGGATTTGTGTTTTCATTGGCAAAGGGTATTTCCAGATAAAGGAATACTTCCTTCGAATGCAGATCAGACATTCCTCAACAGAGCCTTGCCTAGGGCACTGAGAAGTTAAACGAGAGACAGTAAATATTAATTAAAGTGGATTTGGAGCCAATGGAGAGAGTGCTGTATTTGGAATCAGAAAATCTGGTTGAATTCAAGAACTGACTCTGCCATTAGCTAACTATGTGACCTACGGAAAGTCCCTTTGTGACTTAGTCTCTTCATCTATAATATATGGGAGTCACTAGATAACATCTGCAGCAGCCAAACAGGAGAGCCCTGGGTCTGGGGTCAGAAAGACCTGAGTTCAAATTTGACCTTCAAATCTTACTGGCTGTATGATCCTGGGTGAGTCACTTAATCTTTGTTTGCCTTAATCCACCAAAAGAGATGGCAACCCACTCTAGTATCTTTGCCAAGAAAAACTCCTGGACAGTACTGGTGTTGCTATCCCAGATCACAAAGATTTGGACATGACTAGCAATTGAACAACAAGATAACACCTAACATTCCTTACCATTCTAAATCTATAATCCTAAGATTTGTTCAATGGAGTCATAAGCAGATTCCAGTCAAGGACCTCTCACTATATCTTGATGCAGTTTTAGAATGCAATGTGAAAGCATAACATATTAGAAAGAATGCTGTTCTAGGAGCCAGGATCTCTGGGTTCTAGTCTTGGCTCTGCCCCAGTTTTTTATGTGACCTTTGGCAATTCACTCAATCTCTGTGGGTCCCACTTTCCTCATCTGTAAAATGAGAAGATTGGACTTTATGGTTTTTAAGTTTCCTTTGAGCTCTAAAATGCTATGATTTTTCAGCAAAGTCTTAAGTTTCAAAGTTGGATGACTTTCTGACTCCTTATTCACCTGAGAAAGAGAATATTTACTGACTCTCCAACAAGAGAGTAATATTTGCTAGGGAAGAAAACAAATTGAGTTATTACTATGGAAGCAAGAAAATTCCTTCCCTTCTATAAGAAGTTCATAAGTCTTATAGATAAATGGACAGAAATTATCTGCATAGAAATTATGAAAGATGGTGTGCTCTGGATCCAAAGTCAGAAGATCAGGGTTAGAGTACTGGTTTTGCTACTGAGATTTGTTTTCCCTAGTGGTAAATAGGAGATCATGGTATTTACACTACCTGCTTCACAGGCTTGTTGTAAGGATCAAATGAGATATTGAGTGCAAAGGTCTTTGTAAACTGTAAAGCGTTTTACCCATCAATGTATTTGTTGTTGCTCAGTCATTTTCAGTTATGTCCAATTCCTCAAGACCTCATTTGGGATTTTCTTCCCAAAAATACTAGAATGGTTTGCTGTCTCCTTTTTCAGTTATTTTACAGATGAAGAAACTGAGGCAAACAGGGTTAAGTGACTTGCTAAGGGTCACGCAGCTAGTAAGTGTCTAAGGCCAGATTTGAACTCAGGAAGCTGAGTCTTCCTGACTCTAGGCCTTGCTCTCTATATGCGTCACCTAGCTAACTGTGTAAAACATTATGCCAATCAATCAATTAACATTTATTAAGTATCTGGTATGTGACAAATTGTGGGCTAGATGCCAGGGATATAAATCAAAAGAATGAAATAAATGCCTACTCTCAAGTGGCTTATATTCTAAAAGGAAATATATGTACATACATATGCCTATCTATACCAAATAACTATAAAGAAATCAAATAACAAATAAATTAAAGGTAGTTAAAAAGAGAAGGAGGGCATTAATTGATCCTTCCTCAAATTATGGGGATCAAAGAAGGTATAGTGATTGTACTTGAACTTCGGTTTAAAGAAAGAAAGATTCTACAAGCCACTATACTTGAACTATTTGGGAGGAGCTCTGTGGGATCTTTTTTCTAACCAAATAATTTTTTAAAAATAACTTACTGGGGGGAAAAGTAAATTATTTATCTATCTGGTCAAGCAGAGGAATGAAGATGTGCAGCCATATAGGTTGGGAGAACAGTTATCAGTTTAAGACAGAGAAGAACAAGGTGTGAACGAGGCGTCATTCTTGAAGCCAGAATGACCTACATTCAAGTTCCTCTTCTAATACATGCTAGCTTCATAACTATGGGCAATTGTCTAAGGCTAAAAGTTGCAGATGCAATACTAAGCTGCCAAAGGAGTTTCTATAGTGTAAGTTTCCAATATTAATTAAATCATAGTTCAGGACAAATTAATACCAAATAACATTAAAAACAAAGTTTAATACTTCCAGGTATGTAGCTTTATTTCATTTTCTTAAATAACATGGAAAATGGATTTAAATGATTTAGGAACAGATGATATACAATTTAGACACAATAAATTTTTTTTTCCATAAGACCTTGATACTGAAAACAATAATGGACACTAGGACAATTTGTTTCCAGTGTAAAAACCCAATCAGATGTAAAGAATGAGAATCAGCATGTAATGATCATGTCTTTATTACCTTAATGTGATAGCCTATGAGATGCTAAGGGAATTGTTAAAGTAATCCATGTGTCAAAAGTAAGACTATTTTACTAGACACTTTTAATATCCCATCATACTTGTTACTGTCATCCTTGAGCATCATATGTTACCTCTTTAGTTTTCTTAGTACTTCTCTATGACTCTAGCTCTTTAGGGGTAATGAATACCTTAGTGGAATAAACGTATTTATTCAAGAGTGATCTTAAGTGGTTCTTTATGATTGCTCTAATTGAAACTAAAATAGAAAACCATGTAATTGTTGTCCTATACTTATTTCAATGAGACTCTGAAACATAAAGAACAAGCATGGAAGGAGGTTCATGTTTTTAGCAAAAAGATGTATGAAAAGACCTTAAATCAGTTCCCTGGATGGATGGCATATAGCTCCTCCACTTCAGAGTCAGGAAACCTGGATTCAAGTCTAACCTCTGACACTGACTGTGAGATCTTGGACAAGCAAAGACTCTGTATTAAAGCACAGCAGAGATGCCAATCTACATCAGCAAAGGCAGTTTCCACACCATGAATGAAATTACAATTTTAGAGAAGGCACTATACTAGACCCTGGGATACACAGCAAAAACTGAAAACATCCATGCCTTTGAGGGACTTAAATTCTATTGGGGAAATAAAACGTACACATGTAATATACATAGCATATATCAAGTGGACTGCGTCTTCTGAAATGCCCGTTCTATAAGAACCTGAATCACTCAACTCTCATCCATGATTCCAAGAAGCACAGCAGCTACACCCTGATAAAAACTGTCTGGGCAGATGGGCTAAACCAGGTTGAGGGTAACCAATGGGTCTCAAACCCATTGGTGAGTTAGGGAATGTTTACCCCAAGCACATGAAGATCTCACTCTGGTGGAATGGGCCAATGAGAACAATTTGTTCCAAAGGCCATGAAGGCAGATGAAGTCAGTGCTGTGGAGCACTTAGAGCTTAGTCACACAACAAAGATGCCAACATCATCTTCTGCATCTCAGACCTTCACCAGATGTCTTGACTTTTATCTTGTCACTGGCCTTTGATGACTCAGGAAGAGAGAGTGAGGCTGATGACTTTGCGCGACTCTGCCTCACTTAAATCCAATTCATGTACCAGTCAAGACTGGCCCATGATGTCATTGCTCCTCTTCAAAAACAGACAAATAACAACAATAATATATATGTACAAACATATACACATATATACATATATAATATGCATATATTATATATACATACATATATAATTAAATACAAGGTAATTTGAGGAGGGGAAGGACGTTAACAACCGAAGAGATGAGGGAAGGCTTCTTGGAGGTGAAATTTGAAGACAAGGATTCTGAGGCTGTGAGAAAGAGGAAATGTATTCTAGGATGGTGGATGACTTCTGCAAATACATGAAAATGGGAGATGGTATGTCAAGTTCTAGAAACATTTAACAATTCACTTTGGTTTGAACAGATAGAATATGAAGGGGAATAATGTGAACTAAGGCTGAAAGAATAGCTTGGAACTAGGTTTCTTCATCTGTAAAAGTGAAGATAAAAACAATAATAGCACTTAGTTCACAGGGTTTTGTGACCATCAAATGATCATGTGAATGACTTTGCAAATCTTAGAAATCCTATATAAATGCTAGCTAATATCCTTAACTCTTCCCTCATAATAACAATAGTTAACATTAAGTTTTATTTTAAGGTTTACAAAGTATTTTACAGATAACATCTCATCTGATGATTCAGAGCTTTCACTGTCTAGATGACTATGCATTCTGTATTCTAAAGTCCATAGGGAGTCACTGAAGGTTTTTGAACAAGAGAGTGACAGAGATTTTTCTCTTCTTTATTAAGATTATCCTTGGGAAGAAGGATAGATCAGAAAGGAAAGAGACTGAATTCAGAGTGTGGAAAAACAAATGCAAAAATGAGATAGTCCCTACATTCAAGGAACTTACATTGTTACATAGGGAACAATAACATGTATAGTGGAGTGGGTACTTTAGTCTGAGAAGTTATAGGACATGAGTTGAACCATAGGAAAATTAACTTATATTTCCTTTCTAGAAGCAAAAGAATCAGGTAACTTCTAGGCAAAAATCAATAAGGATATGAATAAATAATAGCTAACTTTTATTTGGGGTACTTAGAGATTTTCAATGTATATTACATATAAAACATTATGTTCCCTTTGGCACAACCTGGACCTTCATCTGGTAGTAGTATTATGAGAGTGGGCTTGAGGCAACCCTTCAGAGTTAAATCTCTTACATTAGCCACTAGGTGTCACTCCAAGCTTCATCTGCCCCAAGTCATTTACATCACACATCCAGTGATCAGTTCCTAGGTTCTTGTATGAAGCAATTAGCATTCTACCAACTAAATGTATTCAGACCTCAATTCAATATAGTTACTTTTCCAGGAATTTTGTCTAGTAGGTTAGTTGTTTTTTGTTTGTTTGTTTTTTAATCCAAGGGTATGGTTAAATCCCATCATAATTCATAACTATCTTGGCTCATGCCCTCATTCCCATAAGATTTCAATCTCATTCCCAACTTCTCATGAACTGAAAGTATTACTCATTTAAATGTAGCTTAAATGGATTCTTTAATACATGGAAAATGAAATGAACAATGTCAGTTTTAAAACTCCCAAATGAAAAATAACTAGCCTCTCCTAGTGAGGTCTGAAATTTCAACTCCCTCCTTCCCCCAACTCATTCTTCTGTAGTGTTTCCCAGGCACACCCAGAGACTGAACACATTATTAGGGGATTACCCCCTCAAGTATTTGGCCTAAATTGTAAAGGATGCAGGGCAGTTTCTATCTCAGCTCACAACATTCACCTCCCAGTTCCTTCCTAGCTGTGACTGTAATAACTGCCATTCTCTGTCTTCATGGTCCCATAGCTGCCTGTTTAGCTGCTGGTTAGATGAAACTACTACTGTATACTTCACAGACTTGGGGGGGTGGCATTGATGAGTTAAAAGGGTCCATGGTTAAGCGCTATTTCTGGGCCTTTTATTGCCCATAGCCAGAGTTATATCTGTGATTGCTTCTTCTGGAACCCTTTTAGTGACCTGATAGCTCTATCAAGCATGGTGCTAATATTTATTTGTGAGCATCCTGCTGCAGTTGGAAATTGAAACAATCTTGTACAATTACTCAAACATTAAATGCCCTGGGAAATTTGCTTCCATATTTTGTGCTTTTCTCTGGCCCCAAGATATACCAGAAAAATGAAAAAGAACAAAAAAAGTTTCTTGTTTGGGGTAAGGGCAGTGGTGGAGAAGACACATACCTAATTTATTTTGCCCTCCTTACAGAAGGAATTTCTAAAGGTATTAATGTTCTTAATTTTCTTAGTTTTTCAGGTAACAGAAAGAAAAATCATTAATAGGTGAACAAACAGAAGCTATGAAGAGAAGCGAATAGGTGAGAGAGATAATGTACAGGTGTAATAAACAAGGCACTGCAAATGATTCCACACGGGAGAATCAAGAAGTTTGACTCCTTTCTTCAACTACTTCCTAGCTGTTTGACCCTAGGCAAGTCACTTAACCTCTCTTAGTCTTAGTTTTCTCTTCTGTAAAATGGGAGTAATATGACACCTACCTCCCGGGGGTGTGGCATGAATCAAATGAGATGATATCTACCAAATACTTTGTAAATCTTAAGATAAAATATTAATATTAGCTATAATTATTATCAGGAAGGAAGAGTTAAGGGTCTTAGCTAGCTTTTATATAGGCTTCTAAGATTTTGAAAGTCTTGACACTTCATTTGACTGTCACAAAAACCTTGGGAGATAAAAGCTATTATAGTTATTCTCTTCGTTTTTACAGAAGAGGAAACCAAGTCTGAGAGAGCAATTTGCCCAGAATCACAGAAGTGTTCAATGTTAGAGGCAAGATTTGAACTCAGGCCTTACTATCCCCAAATCAAGTGTTTTAACTACTATGCCACCTAGTTGCCTGAGCTGATTCTGAAGTTATCAGTCTGAAGGACTACACAGTGATGCCCTTGAAGAAACTAAGGAACATTGGAGGAGGAGAAGTATGTATGTATTTATTTATGTATTTTTTTAAAGAATTCGAAGCTCCTTTAAAAATTAAATTAAAATTAGAGGGTAAAAAATTGAACATAAACCAGTTTATCAAACTCTAAGTGAACTATTCTTATGAAACAGTGAATCTTGTTCTAAGCTTCCTAAGCACTTAGGTGAGTCAGAAGATTGCAAGCTTTCTACTTTAAGCTTTACCCCTAATAGCTATAATGAATATGGACAATCCATTTAGCCTCTCAGGGTCTTTATCTGTAAAATAACAATAATTATGCCTCGCCTATCTCCCAAGTGTGCTGTGGGAGTCCAAAAGGATTGTTTGTGAAACCCTTTGGGCTATGTGAAAGGAAGCAAATGAGGCCATCTTTTTTCTTGGAACTAGACTCAAAATTTGTTGCAGGCCTTTTTATAAAAGGGACACTGGACAAGAATGGTGATATCTTTACCTAAAATTTTATAGAAGACACCAAAAAGGTCTTCCAATGTGTAATTTTGTTATAAACCCTCTGTAAAAGCTAAGTCAACATAACAGGAATTTGTGATTTTGTCAGGATGGGAGCTGCCTCCACCAAGGCTGGATGCAACCTATCTATAATTTAGTAGATAGTAAGTCTTAGAGAATTGCCCGAGGCTCAGAGAGGTCCTCCTGTTCCTTCTTTATACAGTATACCTTCCTGGCAAAACCCAAGCACATAGCAAAAATTGATATCTTAGTAGAGGCTGGAAGGACCAGAGACCACTTGGTCTGGGAATTTGCATTTAAAAATTTTAACTTAACTTAAAAAAATAATGAAAAAAATAAATAAATAAATAAAAATTTTAACTTAATACAGACATAGTATCTAGAAAAATGAAGAGTTTATATATCCATTAGAATATTTCTCTCAAATACGAGATTTTTTTATCCTAAGTGATTAATTTAAAGTAATCCGAGCTATAACTTAGAGCAAGGCAATCAGGGTTTTGTTCCATGACATCTAAGTTTGGGAAACAAAAAAAAATACATAAAATAATGGTTTTTAAAATCATGCCATTTGGGGATTTGTTACATTTAAACATTGAAAACATTTTTAGTCCTCTAGAAGTGTGAAGCACCTACTTAGGTATTCAGATAATTAGGTACACTGGGATGTAACCGGGAGCTGGCCCAAGTCTTTGGCTACTGCCCTCTGCATATTTTAAAATCTTTATTTGATGTGTTTTGCACTCTTAGTTTACATGCCATAGAGCAAAATCCTCATTGCCTTTCCTTAGTTATAGCTCTGCTCACTTAACAGTTGGGAATTTGAGAGAGATGGTCTACTGGGTATGTGTTGGATAACAGTCAGCTCATGATTAAATTCTCCAACAAGGACATTCTCTATGGTGGTTAAAGGAAAAGTTACCTGCGTAAGAAATGAAGGGAACAAAGGGGTCATTCAACTATGAAAGGTCAAGAGACACATTTATATTCTTGCAAATTAAGGGCCAGCGCACTCAAGCATAGCTGTGAACATCATGGGTATCTTCAAGCATGACCAATGTTTTCCTCATTAAAAAAAAAAAAAAAGATTTGAAATTTCTTTCAGTGATTTTTTTGGACCACGCAACTCTTTCTTTCCTTCCTTCCTTCCTTCCTTCCTTTCTTCTTTCCTTCTTTCCTTTGCTTTCCTTCTTTTCTCCCCTCTGTCTTCCCTTTTTCCTTCCTTTCTCCTTTCCCTCTGTCTACATAGGCAATTATGCCCTTAACTGCAAGTGTTCTGCCCAAAGGAATACAAATTTTGATTGCTGAAACTTACCAAGACATCTTGCTACTCATGGATTAGATTTCTTTTTTTTTAAGAACCATGCTTTAAACCCAAATCACTGTTTCTCATTGATTGGCCAACAATAGGTCCCAGCCCAAGCCTCACTGCTCATTGCTTGGGCCCTGATAGCTCAGAGTGAGTGTAAATATCAATTGTTTCTGTTTTGGCCAGAAACCCTGAGGGTCTTCCCCTCCTAGACTGATTTTTTTTACTAGGTAAAAGAGGCCATTCTTTGACTCATTTCTTACCTAGCCTTCAGACAAAATGATACCTGGGCAAGACCGTAGCTTCAAAAGGCCAAAGCCTCCCACTACAGCCAGGGCCATCTCTAGTTGTCCTATCTATATCTTGCCAGGTGACTTTGGAGGAGAGAGTGGGACTGGTGACTTTGCACAATCCTGCCTCACTTAAATCCAATTCATTTGCAAGTCATGGCATCATCTTCCTTATGCCATGGTCCTTTTCAAGAATGGACAAACAACAGTCACGTCCCATAGGGATTCATAACCCATTAGGGATTTTCTTGACAAATATATTGGAGTGGTTTGCTGATTTCTTCTCCAGTTCATTTTACAGATGAAAAAATTGAGGCAAACAGGGTTAAGTGACTTGCCCAGGGTTGCCCAGCAAGTCAGTGTCTAAGGTCAGATTTGAACTCAGTAAGATGAGTCTTAATATCTCCAGCATTCTATCTACTGTGCCATTTTGCTGCCCCACTGAATCTTCCTAATCTTCCTTGCAAAATTCTTTAGAAAAGAACCCACAATTTGCATATCATATACAGCATAGAAATGATTTTGTCCTCTCTATCTTTTGTCTATCTCTCTTACTTCTCTCTTTCTCTGTCTCTCCCATTCCTTTCCCTATTCCTTTGCTTTCTCTTAAGACCACCATGACAGTTTCCCATTAAGGGAGGCTGTAGCTTATAACATCTATGCATGGAAAGTAATGTTATAAGATTAAGTCTTATGACTTTGAGGCTGTCATGACTATCTCCCTTCAAAGGAGGCTGTAAGCTTATAGAACATACTCATGGGAAAATACTTGACAGTAACATTTTTGTAGGTTGGTACAGCTGTGTCCCCAAATAATAATTTGTCTACCACTAGCTCATTTTTCTCCCCGATAATAAACCCCAAAATAATATATTGCCCCGATTCCTGATAGGCAACTCAGACAGATCCCAAGAAGCCACCTGAAATTATAATATAAGATCCTCGATCTTAGAAATGTACTTTGGAGCATACTCTCCTCTACAGCAGAAGCATCCCTTCATGTCTCTGTGCTCCTCAAGGCAGCACTTGCCTATATATGAGTTATACTCTGTATAGTGTAGTGTGTATTCCTGAGTTTATGTGGGGTCCGCTATCCTCTCTCCCCTTCCTCCTTTTCCCAGTTGCTTGCAAGAAAGTTTTTCATTGAACTGACTTCCATTGTTTTACAGGTTATTCTTAGCACCCAAACTCATTAAAAGGTTGTTTTTCCCTGTTGTCTCTAGTTGGCCCATAAGCCTTTCCTTAGACACAAACTGGGTACCCAGAAAAGGACATAATCTATTAACAGCTGCACTTCCCCTGGTGGAGTATGACACTATGAACCCAATTGTAGAAAGCAAGTTTCAATAGGGGATTCCCACATCCTCATGGGAGAGACTCCCTTATGCCAGTGGGATGCCTCAAACACCATCCCATTCTATTTCCTGGTCAATATGTATACAGTTGCATTTGTACAGTCAGCAGCAAAAGGTACCAATATCTGTATGTTTTCTTCCATTAGTGTCTCAATTTGTCATGCTATTTTGAATGGATTTATATGTTGGTATTTCCTTATAATTTCTTTGAATTCATCAACATCTTTTGTAGTCCTCTCATTTATAAACTATTTAAATAGTTATGGCCATTTTCTTTGGTTATCCCTCAGCCCTGCACTGCTCTCCTTGCTCATCTCCACCTCCTGGCTTCCCCGGCTTCTTTTAAGTTCCAACTAAAATCCCATCTGCTACAGGAAGTCTCTCCCAAACCCTTTTAATTCTAGTGGCCTCCCTGTTTTAATTTCCTATTTATCCTACATATAATTTCATTGTAGATATTTGCCCTCCTTGAGATCAGAGACAGTTTTTCTTTTCTTCTTTTTGTTTTCCCAATTCTTAACACAATGCCTGACCCAAAGTAGGCATTAAATAAATGCTTACTGACTGACTTTGTAGAGTTCCATGTGTTATTGTGATCATATGTTAAATCAATCAACCCTGAAAAAAGCATACATTAAACATCTCTGATTTGCTAGAGACTGTCTGATAAAAACCCATCATTTGATAACAGAGGAAAATGAGACTCTGGGAGGCTACTGGACTTTCCTGAGATCATATAATTATGTAACAGTATTTACAAAGTTAAGTAACAGACTAGGAGCAGAACCCATATTCAAAAGAAATTTTTAAAAAGTGCTTGGCATGTAGTAGGTACTATATAAATGCTTACTTACTTTCCTTCTCTCCCTGCTATTGCCTAATTGATAAAAGAATCACAGAATTTTAAATTGGAAGGTGCCTGTTGATGTAGTTTGTGCTTTGTTAGCAAAGAGGACATCATGGGTGATATCTTGACTTGTGAGTGAATTGAATTTAAGTGAGACAGAGTTGCACAAAGTCATCCTCACTCTCCCTTCCAGTCATAAAAGTCCAGTGGCCAGACCAAAGTCAAGATGACTGGCAATGGTTTGGGATGCAGTGGTTGACCTTGGCATCTTTGATGTCTGACCCTGCTCTAAGCATTCCACAGCATCTGCTCCCTCCATCTTCATGGCCATTGGAACAAATTGTTTTCATTCCCCTGGGGAAAGTCATCATATGCTTGGGGTAAACCTTCCTCTAAACACCAACAGGTTAGAGACCTGTCAGTTACTCTCAACTTGGTTTAGCCCATCTGCTGAAAAAGTTTTACTGAGATATGGTTGCTATGCATACATTTAAGACAGCCTTTGTCTTTACCATGTCCATAGAGTGTCTTCTCTGAGCCAAACATTACCAGTTCCTACAAACCAACATTTATACCAAAGGCTCCACGGAGGTGGAGAACCTAACAGCATAGTGACTGGTACATTGATTGAAAAATATGTGTTTATAAAATTAGACACAATTACACAATTACCATCCCATCCTTTGAATTTTGAATTAAAAGGCGTTTGCTACATTCTATCTATATTTTTATAACTATAATGCAATTGGATTTCTCTGAAGCTATAAAATTTCACACCTGGCGTCTTTTTCAGACATGACTTTTGTCTATGATTTATTCATAATGCTCAGAATATACCACTTGAGAGAACCACAGAAGGTAGATGATGAGAACTGGCTCAAATGAGTTCCATGTTCTTATTAATACTTCCTGAAATGTCATTTCTCCACTCAGTTTTTAAATATGATGACATGGTATTTAATTGTGTTATGGTACAATGTTATTTGAATTAATATAGCAAATAGTACAATCTAATTTTATTTAAATGCAAGCATGATGGTATTTATGAAACTCTCTAGGGTGAAAAGACAACATAACAAATGTAAGATGAATTTCATGCATTTTGAGATTTGAGACAAAGCTTTCTCCCTAAAAATTTCTATTTCTTAAAAAAAATTACACACAATTAAGTATTGCAATCCCAACTGGCCTTACACTCTCCTAATGCAATTATGTGGAAAAGTATTTTGATCAAATTCCAGTGGCTGTCTAGACATACTGGTGGGATCTCCAATTCTGGAATTTAATTAAAAAGAGGGAATTTCTTTGGCTTTCAAGAGGGGAAAATGTTGTTTGTCTTTAATGTCTTGTTATTAAAGATGTGGTTTGGAAAGGGTGTGCATGTTGGATAGGGGGCAGGGAAAGCCTGTTATTGAAATGAGATATTGGGGAAAGGAGAAGGAGGAAAAAAATCTCTAGAGGCTTGGAGCACTCACACAAGCACTTTTTAGGGATTATCGTGTTACTCAAGCAGGGAACTGGGGTCTGATTCGATTTCTTATATTTGGTGATAAATTACACGGATATTTTGTAAAATAGATTTTGCTTTTCCTGTTCTCTTTATAATATTCATCATTCCACTGTTGTCTCTTCTCCCACCCTTCTCAATAGGGCAATTGTACTGCTATGTTCTTTAATTTTACCCTTTTTCTAAGTAAAAATGAGAGCATAATAAAATGCATCTTTAGGGGAAATCTCCTGAATTCCCCTGTAGTTTAAAATACAGAAACAATAAAATTGAAAATTTCAGCTTCAGCATTGAACTTGACCATTTCATTCCCTTGCTCTAAATCCTTTTGCATCTCTCTACACAGCCTTGAATTAAAATATAAACTGCTCAAAATGGCATTTAAGATTTATTCCTACCTGTGTAAATCATTACACAAGAACCCTTCCTTTAATTCCATAGACTTCAAAAGGCATCTCCTTCCTCAGATTTTCTTAAGATTCCTATATCCGAACCTTTCCTTTACCCTTGTCACATTCAAATTTTTTTTCTATACTGATGTCACATCTATCCATTATACAGTAATCTTCTTAAATGATGGCGTCAAATTCAAATAGAAATGAAGCCGCTAATCTGGGAAACAAGGATCCCTGCAGGAAGCATATTGACTTAGTTTTGAAATGTAATATTATCTATGTCTTACTGCATTTTTATTTATTCTGTTTAAACATTTCCCAATTCCATTTTATCTGAACTGGCTACACTTGAGGAACACTTTGCTGGCCATGTGTTTGACATCTGCAGAATGTTGAGGGCAGGAACTCATGGTTCCCTCATCCTATCCTGTGTTTCTGGCACAGGAGGCACTTAAACGTCTTGTGGAATCTGAATTTGAAGGCTGGGACCAAGACAGTAACCTTGAGGAGAAGCCAGAGTGAGAGCTTACAGCAGTAATCCTGCCAGAAGGAATGAACAGATTCCTGAGTCCAATGGATTGTGATCAAATGAGATCCTGGCTCCCAGGACTCTTCCACTCAGGGATAGGTTTGTTTTAATATTTCCAAGTCTAATTTCTATTTTAGATCTGTAAAAGACTTGTAAGTCATAGCTATTCACAGATAGGACACAAAGAAGGCAGTTTCATCAACCAAGAGCTGGAAAGGATCTGAGAGGTCATTGAATCCAATCCCTTCATTTTATAGATGAGGAAATTTAGGCTGAGAAGATGTGTTGCTTGTTGTTGTTGAATTCTCCATTCCCTCTTTGAGGGTAAGAATTGTCTTGTTTCTCTTTTTGTATCTCTAGCATTTAGCACAGTGCCTGGCATACGGCAGGTGTTTAATGAATGCTTATTGATTGACTGATGTCCCAGAATCACACAGATAGTCAATATCGGACCACAGTTGACAAGGTGTTTGCTGCCCAACAACTCCAGGAGAAATGCCAGGAGCAGAACAGAGGTCTATATACAGTGTTTTTTTTACCTAACCAGGGCCTTTGATACTGTCAGTTGTGAAGGCCTATGGAAGATCATGGTGAAATTGGGTTACCTGGAGAAAATTGTCAGCACTGTATAGCAGTTTCACGATGGCATACTACTCACATGGGTTCTGGATGAAGGACAATGCTCATATACTTTCCAGTCATTGGTAGAGTAAAGCAGAGCTGGGTGCTTTTTCCCACACTCTTCAGCATGATGTTTTCCCCACTGTTGTCAGACACCTTCAGTGAGGACAGAAATGGCTTCAAGATCAGCTTCTGAACTGATAGCAAACTATTTAACCTGAAAAGGCTACAAGCCAGGACCAAAGTAGAAGGGGAGATGGCGTGTGACTTTTTGTTTGCGAATGATTACGCATTCAATGTAGCCTCTGAGGCCAAGATGGAACAGAGTAAAAATCGGTTCTCTGCCATCTGCTGTGCAATTTTGGCCTGACAATCAACAAGGAGAAAACAGAGGTTCTCCACCAACCAGCACCATACATATACAGAACTATTGGTTACAGCAAATGAAGAAATATTTAATGCTGCGGATAAGTTTACTTAACTTGGCAGTACACTCTCAAGGGCTGTCCATGTACATGATAAGGGTGATGTGTATATTGCCAGAGTTAGCTCAGCATTTGGGAGGCTCCAAAAGACAGTGTAGGAGATAAGTATTAGACTGCATATCAAACTGACGTTCTACAGAGCCATTGTGCTGTCTTCATTGTTGTATGCGTGTGAAACTTGGACAGTCTAGCAGCAGCACGCCAAGAAACTGAACCACTTTATCTCAGGAAGATCTCTAAGATTACCTGGCAAGATAGAGCACCAGACACTGAGGTCCTCTCTAGAGCTGAACTGCCAAATATTCAGACTATTTCTGAGAGTGCAGCTTCAATGGACTGCCCACATAGCCCAAATGCCAAACACACACTTATCTAAAAGATCATTTTACAGAAAACTCAACCAAGGGAAGCAGTCATATGGTGGTCAGAAGTAGTATCAGGATACTCTTAAGGTGTCTTTAAAGAACTTTAATATTGACTGTGAAATGTGGGAAATGCCAGCACAGGACCATCCATCAGTAGGCCCACATCAAAGAATGTGCTGTGTTCTATGAGCAAAGCAGAAACATAAAAAGGGAGCTGTGCAAATCCAGAGCCACTTCTACTACAAATGTTCTAATAGACCATTTGTTCCCAGTCTGTGGTAGGGCCTTCATAACTTGTACTGGGTTGATCAGCCACATTTGGACACTTGGCACCTTGACTCCAACGTTGCGATGTCATTGATCATTGACTAACAATATCAGAGATGAGGTTTGACATGACACCCTTTGACTCCAAAGCCATTGTTCTTCTCACTGCAATGCCATGCAAGTCCTGTATTCTATTTTTTTTCACTGCCAATTTTATAACTCCCAGCTCCACCCTTAGACTTCACCTCTGTACTAGCTGTCCTCCCACCCTGAAGAAATATCCACCCTGCCTCATTCTCCTTACTGATGAATCCTGCCCTGCCTCAACCATGCTCACCTACACAGAGAATATAGTGATCACTTTAAATAAATGCCTGCCTGCCTTCCTCCCTCCTTCCCTTTCTTTCTTTCTTTCTTTCTTTCTTTCTTTCTTTCTTTCTTTCTTTCTCTCTGCCTGTCTACCTACCTGTCTGTCCAAATTCATATACTGGTGCCTTAACCTAGTTGGGAGTTGTATTTAGGTTCTTGAAGGTTAACACGACAAAATACAAGCTCAGACAAAGTAATAGAAAGCTATGGAGTTAAGAGACCTGAGTCTCCAGTTTGCATTGATTCTTTGGGTAACCTTGGTCATCTGTGTTAAAATTGTATCTTGTTATGGTCTTCCTGGCCACCTTCTAGTCAGTATAGTAGGCACATTTATGAGTAGCCAGTAAAAAGAGCAATAGCAGGAAGTAAGATTCCAAATGGGAACCCAAGAGTCATGTACAAGTTGTTCCAAACATCAAAGGATCATAATTTACAAATTGAGTGATATATTAACCAAAATTCACATCTTGATAATACGTACTGAATCAACAGAAGTCCTCTAGGTGCTGCTGTCAAGGTTCTGGTCCTATATGATACATAAATGCCAGATGAATTCTAGAACTCCACAGGTCCAGAACGCAGGACATAAAAAAGGTGCCAATAACTGAGATGATAACTTTAAAGTTTTACCAAGTGAGTTACCATGACTGAAAAAATTCATCCTCCGATGGCTACTCTTAAGAGTCATGTACCTTTCCAAACTTAGCCAGGCCTGACCTCAGATGACAGACAAGTAGCTTCTCACCAGCCTGACCTCAAGCAGAAATATCTCAAAGTTGGAAGAGGTTAAAGAGATATTGATCCCCAACATCTTTATTTTATAGCAAGGGAATAATTGAAGAAAATTATTAATTATTAAATAATTTATGAAATTGTGAAATGGGAGCAGATGTGCCTCATTCTTTGGGTACTTGCTGGAAAGACCACCATTGGTGGTAGGAAATAGGGTAGCCATTACCCTTTCATTAAGCACAAAGAGGTATGGAGCAAAAAACGCAGAAAGGCTGAGACAAGTGTTGAAAGAGACACACAGGCAGATTGCATGGGAGCAGGAAAGATGGTGAGCAGAAAGGTGGGCAGTGTGAGACAGTTAACTGTTTAGAGGGATGAAAAAGAACTGCCTTGTCCAGTTGAGGTTACGCAACTTAAACTTATGCTAAAAACAGAGAAAGAGTATTGAGTTTGGGAACTCATGATAAAGCATGCTATCTATCTTAAGAGATGATGTACTAAAATTGCATTGAGATATATTTTTAGATACAACCAATTTCAGGATTTGTTTTCCTTGGTTATGCAGATCTACTACAAAATGTTTTATTTATTTTATTTTTAATTTTTTTTATTTTCTTCTTTACATCATTCCTTTCCACGAGATTTTGAGTTACATATTTTCTCCCTGTCTTTCCCCTACCCCCAATCCCAAAACAATGATCCCACTGTGAAGCCCCTCCCCCAATCTGCTCTCTTTTATGCTCTCCTCCATCGCCCCTCAAACTTTCTGGTAGGTCAGGGAGGGTCTCCCTACTCCAGTCCCTGTATATCTTAATTCCCAGTTGCATGTAATTATATATATATATATATATATATATATAGTTTGTTTGTTTGTTTGTTTGTTTTGTTTTTCAACATTTGATTGTAGAGCTTTAAATTCTAGATTCTTTCGGTTCCTCCCTTGTCACCCACCCCTACTGGAAGGACAAGCAATTCAATACAGGCTGTACATGTGTAATGATGCAGGACATCTCCACAGTGGACCTACTGTGAGAGGCTGATTATGTGTCCCTCCTTCCTATCCTGCCCCACCCTTGTTCTATTCTCTACTCTGTCCCTGTCCCTTTACTGAATTGTGTACTTCCAGCAACCCTCCCCCAGACCCTGCCCTCCCCTACATCATCCCGCCTTTCATCCCCTCCCCTCTACTCACCTGTATGGCATGATACCCAGTTTAGAGTTTATGTTGTTCCTTCCCTAAACCAAATTCAATGAGAGTAAATGAAGGCAAAGTTGTAACAGTTACCCCTTGTCTCTTCTTTATGAGATGATTAACCCCATTTTGTCTCTCCTCGTCTCCTCTCATTCTAGTCCTCTCCCACCTCAGAAGTTCACCTTTTAAACTATCGTCCCTTCATATTCAATCGATCCTGTACCCTCTATGTACACATATACACACATGCTCAGATATGTATTCATACACATATATAGCCTCCTATATAGACATATGTATAAGTATACATATATATGGACAGATAGATAGATAGATAGATAGATAGACAGACAGACAGACAGACAGACAGACAGACAGACAGACAGATAGATAGATAGATA
>CM053594.1:250574879-250612678 GCA_028646575.1 Pseudocheirus occidentalis
AATGGTTTTCTCTTGGCAGCCTGTAATATTTTGTCCTTTAGCTGGGTATTCTGGAACCTAGCATCAACATTTCTAGGAGTTTTCTTTGGGGGATCTTTTTGAAGAGGTGATTGGTGAATTCTTTCAAGTTCTATTTTGCCCTCTGACTCTAAAACCTCAGGGAAATTTTCTTTCAGGATTTCTTGAAGGATGCTTTCCAAGTTCTTTTTCTGGTTTCAGGTAGACCAATAATTTTCAAATTGTCTCTCCTGTATCTATTTTCCAGGTCAGTGGTTTTTTTCAAGGAGATATTTCACATTGCTTTCTATTTTTTCATTTGTTTGTGTTTAATAGTATCTTGGTTTCTCATAAAGTCATTTGCTTCCACTTGCTCCACCCTAATTCTAAACAAATTATTGTCTTCAGAATGCTTTTTGAGATTCCTTTTCCATCTGGCAAACTTGACTTTTTAAGGCATTCTTCTCCTTATTGGCTTTTTGGGCCTCTTTTGTCATTTGAGTTAATCTCTTTTTTAAGGTGTTATTCTCTTCAGTCAGGTTGTTGACTCTTTCTTGCATCATTCTCATTTCTCTTCCCAATTTTTCCTCCACTTCTCTTATTTAGTTTTCAAAGTCCTTTTTAAATTGATCTATGACTTGTAGACAATCTTCATGTTTCTTGGAAGCATTTGGAATGGGAATTCTGACTGTGTTGTCTTCCTCTAGTTCCATGCTTTGATCCTTTTTGTCTACAAAAAAAGGATTCCAGAATTTTATTGCTGTTGTTACTTTGCTTCCTTCTCCTCATGTTGGCCAGTCAATTAATTGCTTGATTTTTTGGCTCTGTGGAACTCTGCTTCCAGAGGGGAAGCTCTGTCCCAAATTGCTGGGGTTTTCACAGCTACCACAGCTATTAGGTGGGTGCTGCAGCCCCCACAAGCTTTGGCTTGCTGAAAGTGCACCCCAGGACCACCACCCAAGGCCATGATCTAGATCCAGGCCGCTCAATGCAAGAGCCCTTGGCCTTTGGTCAGTCACTTTCACCTCCCTGCTATCCGCAGGCCAAGGGCTCTGAAGCAGCTGAGTTGGGGTGTTTCTTGCCCTGGGAACATGTCGGACAGACTGCTTTTCCCCTCCCAAATTCAGCTTGAATTCCACTGACCTTTCTCTTAGCCTTGTTTCACCTGGCTTGATAAATGTGGAGATTGCCCCAGGTGCCTCTGATCTGCTCTCCTGTAGACTCAAGCTGAAGCTTCTCCCAACCACCCTAGGGCCTGGCTGTGGTTTTAGGCTCCCAGACTGCTGTGATGAGCCCCACCTTCCGAGCTACCTTCAGCAAGAGATGTGTTTTCTGTATTTTTGTGAGTTTGGGAGCCCTAAAATTTGTTTAGAGTCATATTTTCTGGATATTTAAGGTGGCTGTGTGGGAGCTGTGAAACTTTGCTGCTTCTATGCCGCCATCTTGGCTCCACCCCCCAAATTTTTATTTCTTTCTTTTTTAGAGGAAATTGTCATAGATTTGGGAGGGATTACGGAAGGATAGGGTTGCCAAAAGAAAAAAAAACAAAGAAAGTATGGTCTTTGAAGTACTTTTCTAATTCCTAGAAGAGAACTGAAGTTCAGAAGAAATCCCCAACTAGTAAGATAGCTTTAAAAATTAAACTGAATTTATTACACACTTTAAAACAAAAGCAAATTCAGTATAATAAAGATTTGCAGCTTCATATACAATGCACTTCTGTTCTACTGTGTCTATGTAAGTGATCATTTTGGTTGTTTGTTACCAGCAAAAAATTATTATTATTTTTAGTTAGTTAGTTTTAGTTTTCAATATTCACTACCATAAAACTTTTTTGAGTTTTAAATTTTCTTTGACTCTTTCTTCTCTCCCTTTCCCAAGACAGTATACAATCCAAAAGAGGCATTAAACATATTTTCACATTAGTCATAATGTAAAGAAGAATTAGAACTAATGGAGAAATCATGATGAAGAGGAAACGAAACAACAAAAGAAAAGGAGAGAGAACAGTATTCTTCTTTCTATATTTGGACTCCAAAATTCTTTCTCTGAACATGGATAGCATTATCCATCATGTGTCTTTTAGAGTTGTCATAGATCCTTGCATTGCTGAAAAGACCTAAATCATTTCTTATAGCACAATAGTGTTCGATTACTTATACCACGACTTATTCAGCCATTCCCCAGCTGATGGACATCCCCTCAATTTCCAATTCTTTGCAACCACACAAAGAGCTGTAATAAATGTTTTTGTACATGTTGGTCCTTTTCCAGTTATTATGATCTCTTTGAGATACAGACTTAGAAGTGGTATTGCTGGGTCAAAGATATGCACATTTTTATAGTCTTTTGGTCATAGTTTCAAATTATTCTCCAGAATGGTTGGATCAATTCACAACTCCACCAATAATGCATTAGTGTTCCAATTTCCCCACATCTTCTCTAGCACTCATAATTTTCCTGTTTGGTCATATTAGCCAAGGATGAGTGAGATACAGTACCTCAGAGTTGTTTTGATTTGCATTTCTCTAAACAATAGTGATTTAAAGTGGGGTTTTTATATGACTATAGATAGCTTTAATTTCTTTCTCTGAAAATTTCCTTTTCATATTATTTGACCATTTATCAATTGGGGGGAAAGTTTTTTTAAATATTAAACAGAAAGCCAAAAAGGTAGACTACCACCTAGCAGGTTACCCAACTCCCTCTCCCTGTATTTTTCCTTTGTTCTTTTCAGAGTCTTTTTTTGGGCATCCCAAAAAAATGAATTGCACTTATCACATCAAATCAATTTGTTCAGTCTGAAATAAAATAATAAGTGGAGAGTATTGGATATTGAACCAGAGGGCCTTCTTTCAAATTCTTCTTTGGTGATTACTATTGTATGCCTTTGGGTAAGTTCCTTCATTTCTCTTGATCTCACAGATTTCTCATGTACAAAACGAGAGAGATGAACTAGAAGTCCTCTGGGGTCCCTCATCTAAATCTACTATCCTGTGATCTAGATAACTACTAGAATTTTCTCTCTATGAAAAAAAACATTCAGCAGCTATCATTTTTAGGTTGTCATAATAATTGTACTCTTCAAAAGGTGGATAATTATGAGGAAAATCTGGGGTCAGATTTGCAACAAGGTAAAACTAGTTGCTGAAGATTTAAAAAATAGGAATTGTAAATGGAGGAAATTACAAAGTAAAAAATGGAGGAAAAGTTGACACCAAATCTAGAGTTGGGAAGAATATAGTTTAAAAGCTTCAGAGATGAATTGATGCTGAGTGAGAAGAGCAGAACCAGGAAAAATTTGTACACCGTCACAGATACATCATATGTGTAACGACCAATTTTGAAAAACTGGACGCTTCTGAGCATCACACAGTTAAAAGACAACTATACAAGTCTCAGAATGGAAGAAGATGTCTACATTCAGAGAAAGATCCAGAAAGATCAGAGTTTAAACGGAGACTGAAGCAATGCATGCTATCATTCTTTTCAATGTTTGGCTTTTGTTTCTCTTTTCTCATTGTTCACTCCATTGGCTATAACACATATACAACCAGACGATTGTACAATGTGAAGGAGTTTGCAGATCCTATACATGACTGTATGCCACCATGGGGGGGTTGGGTGGGGGATGGGGAGGAAGGGGAGAAAAATCTATAACTGAAGTGACTATGGAACAGAATCTTGTAACCTAAAAGTGAACAAACAAGTTAATAAAAAAAAATAAAAAAAAATAAAAAATAAAAAAGCTTCAGAGAAGGGATTGGTAGGAGCACAGGTGTTAACATTCTATAGAGAAAGTTAGACCTAGAAGGACAGGACACACAAGAAGGAAATATTGAAGATATAAAGAGAAAGAATTCCAACAAAGTGGAATAGAGGGGGTTGTCTTGATGAGATCACTATGAATATTTAAGGCCTTACCAACCAACTCAGATTTTACAATTCCACAGGCAAAAGGTAGAAGAAGTGGCACTTAACAAAGAGCATGGCACAGTCCTGTAAGAATAATATAGGAAGAGCTAAAGTTCACAATAAGCTGAAGCTGCAAAGGAAACAGAGGATAGAAAAGCAAATTTTTTTGTCACATAGGAGAACAGAAAATTGAATCAGGTTCAATTCTATCTTGTGGTCCCTTGTGGATATTTTCATTGGTATTTTCATTGCTTAGCAGCCATAAACAATGCCCATCCACGGCTTCCAAAAAGTTATAAAAAGAACATTTCAAACATACCTCAGTCGATGCTAAAGGATCCATTTAACTGATTTTTAAAAATTAAATAGCCAGATATTTCAATATCATAGAGACAACCACAATCATCTGCTTGGAAGAAGTGTTTATTAAGTAGCTACTATTAATAACATTGCTATAGGTGGGGATTTTGCAGCGGGGGAGGGGAGGGGTACCTCCCTCTTCCCAGCCAGAGACCGTTTAAGTGACTGTAGATAGGGTTTTATGGAGGCAGCTGGTGGGTAGATTCTTGGACTTGGAATCAGGAAGACCTATGTTCAAAAGCTGCACTGTTCAAATGCTAGCTACAAGGCTCTGGGGGAATTAGTGAGATTTTTTGCCTTAGTTTCCTTAACTGTAAAATGAGAATAATAACAGCATCTGCCTCCTGGGGTTATTGTGAGAGTCAGAGGAGATGACAGTTTCAAAGAAATTTACAAAACTTAAAGAGTGCTATAAGGAGTATCCCCAAAATATAGTGCAGACTTTTACAACAGCGAGGATAAAAGCTAACTAGTATTAGCAACAATTCAGTCCTACTCAAAAATAAACAGCGAGACAGAGGGAGGTAAGGAGAGGGGGAAGAGGGGAGTGAGAGAGAAAGAGAGACAGAGAGAAAGAGAGACAGGCAGAGAGAGACAAAGAGAGACAGACAGACAGACAAACAGACAAAGAGAGACAGACAGAGACAGAGAGAGAGAGAGAAAGAATTTACTATGACTGTAACTTTTGTGGAACTTTCTGGATCAATACCAACATGACAATCCATCCAAAATGTACACTTGCAGGAGGCAATTTCTCCTGTTCAGATGTCTTCTTCTAACTGGGAGATTATGGTATTCTGTGATACCTATAAATTGAAAATACAAATTTTTTTCAATAATCTTAAAGATACTGACACCCAGGCATTCCTGCAGATAGGATAGAATCATACAGAGTTGCAGTTCTCAGAAATGCATAGATCCTAAAAGACTTGGAGAGAGATTTCCTAGAATCCCTACTGCAAATGAGATTTCCCCCAACATCTTCATGACAAATGACTGTGGGACAACAGAATCCTCCTCTGACCTTCCTTTTTCTGAGTCCTGGGTTCTTGGCAGCTTTTCTCATCTGCATAGGGGATCTGGGAAAGAAGTAGGCATGAAAGGAAGAAAGACTGTTGGTAACAATTGTCTCTACATGGGCAGAGGTGAATTTTGCCTGTTTGGGATTCATTTTACTTGTATGTACAATAAAACTGTCAGGATCACCTACTGAGTGACTAAAACTAAGGGTACCTGGGGAAGAGGCTGAGAGGATAAACTATGTCAAGGGGTGGGGGATAAGCCAAAATGGTAATTTTTATAATCTAATATTTTATTTCAGCCCCTGGATTGGGAACACAGTGTGAGGGAACAGCGTCATTATTGAGACCATTTGGCAGGGAAAGAAGCTTGCTCGGGGTGAGGGCTTGCTAGGCTATGAGACCGGCTGAGGCTTTGAATACTCTGTAGCAGACAGAGAGCAACCACAGTTGATGAGTAACTGAGATGTTGTCCTCTGAGTTCAGCCAAACCCCTTGATTGCTTTTTGCTAACATGAAATCCTGCATGAGTCAAGACCCCACAATGCACTGAGACTTTGGTACACCCTGCAAGGCAGCTAGATGACATAATGAATAGAGTGATAAACTCAGGAAGACCTGAGTTCCAATCTGGCCTCAGACACTAACTAGTTGTGTGACTCTGGGAATATAACTAGTGCCAATGCAATATTCACAGTGCCGATGGTCATTATAAATATACTTGCATAGTGCTCAATCACAAAATATAACAGACTTTCCATATAAAAGATAGAAGCAAAACATTTATTCAGACACCAGAAAACCAAATCCCAAAACCAGTAAGCTGATTCCATCATAGTAGCAAAGAAGTTAGTAAGCCACAACAGCACAGAGAGCCACAGCAACCTTTAGCCTTCTCACAAACCAACACAAGTCTAGCTGTCACAGCAGGTGGCAAATACCAACCTTTACTCACAAGCCTAACTGTCTGCGTCGGAGGCCTCTCCTCCCAACCGTGTCCAGCTGCTCTGACTCCCAGCTTCCTGTAGTCTTTGCTCCACCCTTCAGAAAACTCCTCCCACCTGTTATAATCCATGCGATTACATTCAGCCTATTAGGGGCAGAGTATATTTTCAAAGCAAGAAAGGTCTTCAAATTTCCTTAGGCTTATTAAGAGGCAGAGAAGATCTTCAAATTCCCATTACCATTACAATAACTTAACTATTTTTGCCTCAGTTCCTTCAACTGCAAAATTGGGATAATGATAGTGTTTACTTCACATCAAATGAAATAATACTTATAAAGCACTTAAGACAGTGCTTTAACATATACTAGGGTCTTAATGAAAGTTTGCTCCCTCCATCACATGTGTTGTCATTGAATAGCCAGAGGAATCTGTAGTCTCATTCTCCCAGGCCTGGTGCCTGTCACTCAATGCTGGTCAACTTGAGGCTTAACCATACCCAGTTCTAGTTAGAATTGACTACTCAAACTATTCCACTATTTTTTCTTTGTTGATGTGTCTATAATTCCAATTTCCATATCCTGAGGGTTTCTTTGTTCCTTTCCCTGTGGCCTGCTTAGACTATGCCTTCCTGGTTCTTTTTAGGTGATCTTTAGAGAACTCCTGTTCCTCTTCCAGCAAAATGGCAGCTGCCATATCAGTCCTTTGTCTGAAAACCACATAGATGCCATGTTCCCAGGATATCTGAGATTTCACCAGAAGCGCACACTCTACTCCAGGTCTGAGCCACCATCCTGCCTGCACTGCCCTGGATCTTATCAAATCACAGATCCAAGAAGACACTTTTGTCTCTTACTACCTGCCACCAAAAGGATCCCACATTTCTCTTCTTAAATTTTCTATAGCTCTGGGGAGGGGGAAGGGGGAAGGGGGAAGCCTTGTACATATGTGGCCCTGACTAAACCCTTATCGACCTCCAATGCTATTATTGGTTGTACAACAATAAACTCTCTTGAACCCACTCTGAGTGTCGTCACTCATCTAGACTTCACTTATGTACAAGAGGTATATATCAGATTATAAATTAATACCAGACCACGATACAGATACATATATCTTAAAGTGAGGCCACTTAACCAGACACAGGGAGAGAGGAAAGAATTGTCATTTGTTTCCTCTAATATAGCCATCAGAATACTCCCCACAACAAAGCACTGTTCTCTGGCTCAGAGCTCCAGAGAGGGAAACAATACAGCCTGCCACTTGGCTGAAAAAAACAACAGAGCCAGAGATCTGGGACTGCATGTTCTGCCTACGAGAGGAAGGGTTTCTTCTAAGACAGCTAACCCTTTTTTTCTTTTCTTCTTTTTTTTTCTTTAGCAGTTGGGTAGTTCAAATCTGGACTCAGATATTATTAGCTGTGTGATATTGGACAAGTCACCTAACCCTGTTTGCCTCAGTATCCACATCTGTAAAATAAGCTAGAGAAGAAAATGGCAAATCACTCCATTATTTTTGCAAAGAAAACGCAAATGGAGTCATAAAAAGTCAGACAGCTGAACAACAAAACCTTTTTGGCATCATTGATCCCTCTGTCAGTCTGCTTTAGTCAATGGACCCTTTTTTGGAATAATCAATATATTTTTAAAAATTCATAGCATAAAATAGAGTTGATAACAAAGGAAACACATTATATTTAGATAGTTATCAAAGTTTTAAAAAAATAAATTCATGGACCTCTAGTTAAGATCCCCTACAAAGTGATCACTAGAGAAGAAAGACACAAGATAAGGTGAAAAGAGGGATAGTTCTGATCTTGATTCCCCCACCCTTAAGAAAGTATAGGAACAGGAAGGAACACAGTAGAAGTCCTGTGCATCCTTCCACACTTAAAGCTTTCCTTCTACTTATATTTTGAGTTAGGTAAGTGGCAAAGAGGCAAATAGAGGTTTAGTGGGAGGGAAAACATTTAAGCCATTAGAGTTCTTGAAAAGTGGAGTGGGCTCCAAGCTCACGGGTTCCCCTTCACAGGAAGTCATCGTATAAAGTCTGGGTGGGCACTTGTTGGAGATACTGTAGAGGGGATACTTTGGGGAGTATCAGTTGAACTGGGTGGCCCCCAAGGTCCCTACTAACTGTTATATTCTTGTTACCGTCTCTATAGCCTGCTTCTCTACTCAACTTTGAGAGCTGAAGTCAAATTTTCACATTTTTAAATACAAATGGAAAAATCTGAGTCACATGAGTCGTTACAACTCCTTTTCATAGGTCTACTATTCCAAGGATGAGTTGATTAATTACATATGATTACACCCTTCCTCAGTTCATCAAGAGGTAACACATGGAGTAGTAGAAGGGGCAGTGGTTCTGGAGCTACAGAATGCAGGTTCAAGTCCTGGCTTTGCTTCCTTCGAACACTGGGAGCCCAGGCAAGTCCCTTAAGCTGCTCTGGCCCGTTACTTTCTCAGCTATAAAAGAACAGCTTTGTGCTAAGTGATCTCTCAGGTTCCTTCCAGTTCTAAACCTATGATCCTTGGATTTTTAAATAGCATTCATGTCACTGTCTATGCCAGTTATTTGGCATGATATCCTCATATCTACCTAAATTAGCAAAAATCCCACAGAGGTTGGTTAAAATATATACAGAGAGAAATTCTAACAATAATGATAATAATAATAATAATAATAATAATAATAACATTTATATAGCACTTAGAGTGTGCCAGGCATTGTGCTTTATAATTATTATCTCATTGGGTCCTCCCAACTCCGGGAGGTAGGTGCTATTATTATCCCCATTTGACAGTTAAGGAAACTGAGATAAATGACTAGATGAAGAGTACATGCCTAGTAAGTGTCTGAGGCCAGTTTTGAATTCAGGAGTTCCTAACTCCAGGTTCAATACTCTATTCTCTGTGCCATGTAGCTATTCTTTGACTAATAGCTTAACTCAGGACTCTCATAGTTATGTGACTCTGAATATATACATTTGCAAAAGCCATGTTACTAATGTGCCCCATTTGATACACATACAATAATGTCAAATATATGCACATAATATACTTCAAAATGTTGCCATGTATATTTCCCATAGTCCCAAAACAAATTCAAGTGTCATATTTATTGCGTGGGTTGGTCATATGATGAGATCAAGGGGTAACTGTTGATTTGCTCCCTTTGTAATCACAGTCTCAAGAAAAATTGGGAATGGTAGAAAAATATTATATGAATCCCTATGGTGAAATTTTCAAAACAATGACAAGAGGACCGCAGGGTAATGAGGCTCACAATCTTCATGCTTGGAGAGAACATCCATATTTATAAAATCACAGAACTACCTGAGTATTTAATATTTATTGAATGCACTTAATTACTTGGCTGTCTGTTTGATGTATGGCTCTTCCAGGGAGACTCAAGCTCTGTAAAGTTGCATCGCCTCCCTGAAATGGACCTTTGAAAGTCTCCTTGTGTGAGCTGAAGAGAAAGATGATGATGTCCTTTGGTACTTTCAGTCTTTCAAAACTAAAGGAAAACAAAATTTTTAAAAATCAGTTCATAAGGAGTCACAGCTTAGAGGTGGTTAGGTAGTACAGCGGATGAAGCAGGGAGCCTAGAGACAAGCACGTTTGAGTCAAACCTCTAGCCACAGTTATTTAGTGGCTGTGTAACCCTGGCCAAGGCACTTAACAGCTTTCTGCCTCAGTTTCCTCGACTGTAAAATGGTAACAATAATAGCATTACCTCCCAAGGTTGCTGGGAATATCAGATGAGATAATATTTATAAAGAACTTCACTCAGTGCCTGGCATACAGTAGGAGCCCCTCATAAATGTTTGTTTCCTTACATACATTACAGATCATATAGAGAGTTGGGTAATATGATTTTACTGACTTCTAGATCATTCCACCATTATAATATGATAGCACCAATTCATTAAAGCAAATTAATCCCACAGACTCTATCAAATAATTGTCCTGTTTGAGTCACAATCCACTTTAAGAAACCTCAGAGAGAATGGCTACACTTGCCATTAGCAAATGTATGATGTTTGTTCTCAAAAAGACTAAATATAACACTATGACTTTTTCTCAGGTCCTCAAACACCTTACAGTGTGACTTTTGACAAAAAGAGCAATGATCAGAGTATTGGGGTTTTACCGAATCATTTTCTAGGTTCTTGAAATGGAGTCACCTTTGCTAAAGATGTATAGTAAGTGTACTTTGGCAGAGAACAATTTGACAGTCATGAGCAATACTTTGGCGGAGAACAATTTGACAGTCATGGGCAATTCATTAACAATCTTTTTTTCTTGCTCCAAATCTTTATTGTTAATATATTTGCATGTTGCATAATACCACCCAGAAAAGCAACAGGGAGGAATTCTCAACTGTCAAAGGTGAGTCTCTAGGCGCATCCATGAAAAATGGTTTAAAAGCACCCCAATTAGGCTAGCATATGCCCATGAAAAAACTAGTTTTCTCCAGTTTGAAAGACCAAATATGAGCAGAAAGTATCAAATTTTTCACACACATACACACACACACACACACACACACACACACACACCAGCTAAAGTTGCTGGTCCCTAGGCTAATGCTTGACTTCATCACCATCACCACCACCACCATCATCACCATCATCATCATCATCATTATTTTGCATAAGGCATTAAGATTTGCAAAGAACTTTACAAATATTATCTCACACAATCGTTGCAACTGTGTACCGTAGAGAAATATAGACATCAGAACCCTGTTAATAAATCTTACTAGTGATATCCAGCAATAACCATTCTCATCTGCATCTGGTGCTTGCTTCAGCAAAGCTACAGGTCCATCAGTTGTCAGCCATGCAATTTCTTTTTGTTTGTGTATGGAACCTTTTCAAGGTATCTAGGATGATCATTTTAATTTCCTTTCAAATTGTTCAAAGTTTTTTCTGAGGAGTCAAGTCTAATAATTCTTGTCACATTGAGATCAACAGATGTAGCAATGACAAGTAGCAGTTAAATGCAGTCTGTCAGTGAGATCCAGGCGTTCACCCATAGTGAGGCTAAGAAACCCAGAAGAAAATATGCTGTCCCTGAGTAGATTTCTGATGTTTTCTGATATATCTAATGTTTGTGATACCATTAAATCATATAGGTATCGTTTTCTTCACCTCATTTCCAAACTTATTTTCTATTAAGAAATTAAGTTGGGTAGAGTTTTCTCTTATAGCATTCTCAAAATGAATTTGATTAATTTGATGTTATATATGTGATTTTGTCATATATATGACTTTTTGGCTTATTTATATGCATGAATAAATTGAAATGAATGAATTAACAAGCCCATATTACACATGTACTATGGGCCAAACATTGGAACAGGAATATCATGGCAGGTCCAAGGAGGATAGGCTGGTAAGTTGGTCTTAGGTAAATTTTTTGTAAGAATTTCTTATGATATCCTTTTGCTTCTTTTTTTCTTGTTAATTATTGAGTTTTGATACCTGTAGCATCCCTCTTACTTTACCACCTTCCTAGGACTCTCTTTTTCCCTTCCTTTTCATTCTTACTAACTAGAACCACCAGAATCCAAGCCAGCCTCATATCAAGTCTGGACTATCTGCCTCCTAACACTCTACCTCCCTTATAGTTCCCTCCTCTCTAATTCATTCTACATACTCTCACCTCTATTAACCTCTTTGTGACCATATAAACCCCAGAATGTTTTTTGTCTCTTAGTATTGGATTCCTTTTAATCTTGGTTGTCTTCTGTGACTCATAAAAAGTTCGAGAGATATAATTTGGGGGTAATTAAATCATTTCATTAATCATGCCAGCATATAATTAATAAAAGGATCAGTGGCACTTCTAATGCCAACAGACCCCTTATGTAACCCAGTCAACATTTATATGCCCTTTAGTGTTTCTGAGGGTGGTAATCTACTCTAATTGCTTAACAATTAATTATAAAAATGAATATTATAATGAGAGGTGGGCTTATTCTAATGAGGGGCTGAAGGATGCCCCTCAGTCTTCCATGAAGAGACTATCTCCTATTCAGACAACTCCCCCTCCCCACCTAGGGCAATCTGGACAAAAGGTGGTCCAACTCTGCTCAGACCTGGCTGAATGGAACACAATGGGCTAGAATTCATCTAAGATTAAATTCTTTGTAAAGTTCTCTAGATGTGGGGTGACTAGGTGGTGCAGTGAATAGAGCACCAGCCCTGGAGTTAGGAGGACCTGAGTTCAAATCTGGCCTCAGACACTTAACAGTTACTAGCCATGTGACCTTGGGCAAGTCATTTAACCCCAATTACCCTCTCTTCCCCCCTCCAAAAAAAAAAGGTTTCTTGGAGTAACAATTCCAAGATTTCATCTCATCATCTGCCCGCCCTTCAGAAGACTAAATGCAGAATGGGAAAAATCCTGGATCTCTCCAATATTTGGTTATCTAATTGCCATCTCTCTAATTTCTTAAGGACATATAACATTTAGTCAGCTAGATGAAAAGCTCTTAAAGAGCAATGATTGTATTTTCTATCTTCTTATGTTTTCTAGCACCTATTTCCCCTTCTCCCAGGGCAGTACACAAAGCAAGCCATCCTTAACTTTTGTCAGTCACGCTGGTGATAACACATGCATATAATTGTTCATGTAATTCTAATCGAATTTTGACCATGGTACCAGAAAGTATAATATAATTATTATTTTCATGTAATATAATGTTCTAATTCGGAAATTAGTGGACTTGAGGAGTTACCAATTGCTTGCAAAAGAGCCCAACTATAAATATCATTGGTAATGACAGAGGACAATAAATCATGCTTTTTAAAAATAAAAAACTTATTTTCTTGAGATGTATTGAAATCTCTGCTTTAAAAAAAATCTGTATTCTAATTTTCAAGGTAAAGAAGACATTAGTAATATGCAAATGAATACTAGACTTCCAGGTCCTGAAAGGGGGATAAAATCATTTTTCTAACATTTTTTTCTTGCAACTATTGAGTTTTGATACCTATATTTAATTATCTGTCTTGAATTGAAAGGATAAAAGGACAAGGAGATTTCTTTGGGTGTTAAAACTTTTCTAAGCATTATGGTAGGGTTCCCTCTCTTCTCATGGGCCAGTATAACTTTCCCATGAGTATATGGTCAAAGTAACAAAGCTGAATTTGTTTTAATTGTTCAATAAATTAGAATATTCTGTCAGTTAACAAGTACTTACTGAGTACCTGCTATTTTAACTTAAACTTGAAGGAAGTAAGGAAGAAATGAAGGAGAGCATAACCTGTGTGAGGGTTGGGAAGTGTTGTGCCTTTTTCTGGAAACAACAAGAGGCCGGTGTCACTGAATCAGAGGCTATAGAGAGAGGAGGGAGGCATAAGAAAATCAAAAAGGGGTGAAGGAAGTAGGACTGTGGTTATAAAGGGCTTTAAAAGCCAAAAAGAAGAGTTTAAATTTAATGCTGGAGGTGATAGGGAACCACTGTTTATCAAGTAGGGACTGATGTGGTCAGATCTGCAATCAGAATTATAAAATAAAGAATTTTTTCTTGAAAGGTCATTGAATCCAACCCCTCCATTTCATAGATAAGGAAACTAACACCTTGAGAGTTTAAGTGCCCTTCCCCATGTCACATAGCAAGTAAGCACCAAGACAGGACTTGAACTTGGTCTTTCTAGCTTTACATTTGATGCCCATCCACTTCACCACACTGTTAAACAGAACAAGACAAAAGACAAATTGTTGGGTCTTGAGACCTCGCTGAAGATTGACATGAATGTTAATGACTTCTTTATATTAGGTCATTCATCCAGTTCCAAAGCTACTAGAAATCATCTAAACCACTCCTCTCCATCTTCTCTGCTAACAAGTTTGTCAAAATGCCTTGCTGAAATCCATTATGCTATGTCTATGGTATTTCTCTTGTCTAGCAATAAAATGACTTTGTCAAAAAAAAAAAAAGAAAGAAATTAGTTTAGTCTGTCCCAACCACCTTGAGATAATAATCTAGTTGAACCTCCTCATTCTATAGTTGAGGAAACTGAGGCCAGGGAGTTTAAGTGACTTGTCCAAAGTCACACAGATAATAGCAATGGTAAGATTTGAACCCAGGCTCCCTGACTCCAAAGCATCAAGCTGCCTTGAACTCTGGATTTCTAACTTAAGATTTTACTCATTTGGGAGGTCCTTAAACTGGAACAAATATTATGACCCCTACAGTTGCTCAGTTCATCATAGGAAAAAATCAAAATACATTCAATATTTTTTTTTATTTATCATGCATTATTTTGTTAATTTGCCAATGTTTTAAGAACATGAATACTCTTCTAAGTGACCCCAACTGAGCCTTATCCTACCTTTCACCAGAACCTCTTACTCTGAATAGGGGCCCCTTCCTAGGAAGCCTTGGAATCCTTTTAGTGGGGGAGAGGAAGGAACAGACAGAAAGAAACAGAGAAACACACAAAGTCTAGAAGCAGATATAAGCCCTGGATTAGGGTGTGCTATGAGAGACTTCTGTGAGAGAGTTCTAGTCTCACAATCCACAGGTTTCGGTCAGGGAAGGAGGGAGGCATCTTCTTTTCCTATTGTTCATATTTTCATTGTTTTTTTTTGTAACTCTCAGGAATATAGTATTTATGATACTTTTTCCTCCCTAATCCTCTCCTTCTCCTCTGATAGGCAAAGAATGTAATCAATAGGCAAGGGGACAATTCAATTTAATTCAATATATTAGTGCTTCTAGTCAGCAGTGTTATGGCAGATACAAAGTTCAGAGAAGTATGGTGCCAGCCCTCATAGAACTTATGGTCCTATAGAGCTTTGTGCTGTAAAGGAGCCAGCCCCAGGCTTCAGGATTCACTAAAACACAGTACATCAGCCTTCTGGGACTCTGGCTCCTCATGGAACAAGTCCAAGATCAGACCCCCACAGTATTTTTCTCTCACTATTTTCTAAAAGTTCCAGATGGATCACCAAAATCCAATCAAAGGTAGTAAATTCCCTGACCTTACAGGGTCCCTGAGCCAGTGGGGATCCTAAGGTTTAAAGATATTAGCTATCTTGCTGTTAATTATCTATCTCCTTTCTTCAGCTTCTCTGACCATAATTGGTCTGACTTCTATTCTCTATTGAGAATATCCACCTTCATTACACGATGCAGATTCAGACAGTATATTTTTCAAGGTTGGTTTACAAGGGAAAAAAGAACCTAGTAAACAATTCAACATGCTAAAGTAATCAAAAGGGCACATAAAAAGAAATCCACCCAGACCAAGATCTACTGGCATCTAAGCTTTATAAGCTAAGGTGCCTTGATTTTTTAAATTAATGTTTAAAATTATCTTTACATGTAAACTACTATATAAACAAACAAACAAAAACACTAATGTTCCCATGGTCTGGCTTAACCTATTATGATTCCCTTACAAATCTTAAATTCTTCATGGAATCCAGATAAGGGCGGTAAGTAAAGTAGTCATCCTCTAAGAGCACCTAGTGAGATTGTTTTGGAATTTACCCATTTGCATCTACTAGATAGCTAAAACCTACTAATTTATCCATATTATAATCCAAAGTTAACCATTTGGGAAACTTCTAAATAGCCAGGGTTGAATTCACCCATAATTCTCTACCTATATTATTAATAAGGTTCTTCCTTCTCTGGAGTTTATTAGACTACAGTCAAGTCACTTATTAATCAATTAATTTCAATTCAATAAGCCTTTATTAAGTGCCTCTTGTGTACTGGACACTGTACTAAGCGTTAGGGATACAGATAGTTTGAAAAAGAAAGACAATTCTTACCCTCAAGGGGCTTAGAGTCTAATGAGGGAAGACAATGAATGAATGACAAAGGCTTTATTAAGCCTTTATGCCAACTTTATGCCAACCATTAAGTACCAGGGACACAATTACAAAAGTAAAAATAGTTCCTGCTCCCCAAAATAATCACTTGAGTGACAACAGGAGAACAACACACAACTATGAGAGAGAAGCATCCTTGCACCACTACCAGAGAAGAATGTTCTCTTCTTTTCAAAAGTCAGCATTTGAATCAAACCCCAGTTACCCCATCACAGAGCCTTCCCTTTTTTTGATCATATTATTTTGTTCTCAAGCTGTCTAATACATTATAGTTTAACCTACATTTCTAAGCTGCCAGGAGTTTTCATTTATACATCCCAGTATTTTAGGCAACTAATATAAAAGTTTGTTTATATTCCTCCAAAAACTGACCCAGGTAATTCAGATTCTACACTAAACAAATGTAGTCTGATCATTTCAATAACTTCACTGTGAAGTTCTTATAGTCCTAACTTCACCATAAATAAATGTGAGACTATACAGTCTGAGTGCATGATATTGATGTCAGTAACTAATACCAGAGCAAAATCGGCCTTCAGCACCATCATCACTGTCTCCAAGAGAAATCAAACAGAACTAACCTTAAGTTCAGAAGAATGTGAACATTTCCACATGTGGAAACAAAAACCCTAAATCCCTCGATTGAAATAATATCCTTGAATGCTATAAAATACCTCATTCTTTCACTTTCTAAGTCCATTAGAGTTTATCTACCGCAATATGGCTTTCACGATGTGATTCATAGAGACAACACTGATAAAATGCTCTGCCTTCAGCCTTAGTTACATTTAAGTGCTGAATTTATCTTTATACTGAGCTGCTTGATTGTTGTTTTCTAAATGAGAAAGAAGGTAAGCCTCAGCTGGGTAACAATTGCCACTTAGAGATGTAAATAGCTAGCTGAAGCTTAATAGCTCTATTTTGAAATAGGATTTCTTTGCATCATTTGCTTTTTTTCTCCATTCTTGTTCTTCCCCATCTGAGAGTTTCATGCTCCTTAATCTTTTCAAAGTGCTCATATAACTAGTGTCTTCAAGCATTTCAAAGTACTTTACCAACTCATTTTCCACAGATTGTTTGAGTATCTAACACATTTGAAATTTGCTTTGGTAGTTATGAAAAATGGAAATAAAAAACCTGGCTTTCTGGATGAAAAAAGTAAAAAAAAAAAAAAAAGGAAATGAATACTCTGAGCTGATGCCTAGGTAGTATCTGGATTCCAAAGAGATCCCACTTTGAGAGAAGTCAATTTTGTAGAGATAGCTGAGCTATAAAAAGAGCCAGGACAAACCTTAAGGTCAGGGAATCCCTAGTCTGATAGCTCATTAGAAAAACTGCCATCATTAACAATAGGAGGAAGGAAAGGCCAAGACTTCATCTGTTAATAAAATATCTGGAGTAACCTGGCAATGTTGTAGTCAGAATGACCAAAGTTACCACATAGCAGTCAAACACACTGAGAACAGAGTAGATGAGATTTGAGAAAACAAGCAAGTGAGAGAAATATATATATATACCATATCACTCTGAAAAACCATCCCATATGAACAGATATTTCCTCTAGAGAATCCAAGGAATGCTGGAAAACACCCAGGACCAGAAATGTGAAGCTATAAGATTCCAAGTTGTGTTGGATATAGTATATATGAGTCTTGCTGAATTTTATTCTTTTTATTAAAAAAACATCTTTTAGATACACTGTGGCCAGTACACTTGCAAATAGTAATTTACACATTGATCTGTCCAGAAAAAATGAGTGTGCCAATGTAGGGGTGAAATTGGTGCCAAATGACCCTACCCCACTCCTTCCTTGACAGGTAATCTAGTATAGTCTAATGATAAAGCATCTTTAGAAACCACTTATTCTGAAATATTAAAGATAACAGACCTTTTATGTCCTGAGATTATTCATCATACTTCTGTCCCATCACTCCTCTCCCCACAATAATTTCTTAGCAAGAGATTTAGATATAATCTCCAAAGCAAGTTTCCCACCTAACTAAAGCATTTTCAGGACTCCATGCTTTCATTTTTAGAATCCTTCATCCCTCCCCCTATTACTGCCAGATTTGATAAATTAACAGAAGTATCTTCAAATACCTCTTTTTTATTATCCAAAATCTGGGTCTACAGGAAGAAAACATTTTTCAAACATTTGGTCCAAAAGTTGCCACTCCCCATGTCCCATACACCCATCACTCCCCAATTTTTGATATACTTAACCACCAGGTGGCCCAAATAGCTAATACTGGAGAATCCTATAGGTACTCTGGTGATTTACATTTGACATGCCCAATGGGGTCTGAAGTGCTTTTTAGGTCTATTTCAGAGCCTTAACATTCATTATCTAGGAGTGTGTGCATTTCTGGATTTGATGATCAGAACTTAACTCTGAGTCCCCACCCACTAGCTTATTGCCCACTCTTTTTGAACACATTGCTTTGAGCTGTTTTTTTTTTTCCTTTTAGTTTTCATGGCAAGACCCAGTGTCTTATGAAAGTAAAGCAAAGAATAACTGAGTTGATCTGGTAGTTCTTACATGAGTAGGGTTTAGCTACCTTTGGGAAGAAGAGAAAATCAAGCATTTTTAAGTATCTACTAAGTGAAAAAACTTTGAGAGATAGTGGAGGATAGAAGGGTCTGGTGTGCTACAGTCATGAGGAGTCAGAAACTACTGAAAGACTGAACAACAAAATGTGACAGGCACATTTACACAGTTACTAAGAATGGAAAGACAAATGGCAAACAATCTCTGTCCTCATACAGCTTACCTTCTAAAAGAGGAAAGAACATGCACAAATATAGATACATTTAAAATATGTACAGCAGATACAAAGTAATCTTTGTGGGAAGGCACCAGTAGCTGGAAAGGTCTGAGCAAAGGCAGAACAGACCTCATGAAGAAAGTGGTGACCAAGGTAAGTCTTAAAGAAGAATCAAGGTATACAACAAACACTAGTAAGTGACCATAGTAATCTAATATTTGATAAGATCTAAACTTTGTGAGCAAGAATTCACCATTTGACAAAAATTGCTCAGTAAACTGAGAAGCACTTTAACATAAACTAGGCATGGACCAACATTTCACACTGTATACCAAAATAAGGTCAAAACAATTTAGACAAAGTGGTGATATAATGAGTAATTAGGAGAGTAGGGGAAACTTTACCCGCTAGATCTATGGATAAGGGAAGAGTTTATAACCAACAAAGAAACAAAGAGAATCATGAGAAGTAAAATAGATAATTTCGATTACATAAAATAGATAATTTTGATTACATGAAATTAAAAAGAGATTACACTAAACCAATGCAGTCAAAATTAGGAAGAAAGCAAAAAACTGGGGGTGGGGGGATTTTTATAGCAAGTTTCTTTGATAAAGACTTCATTTCTCAAATATTTAAGGAACTGAATAAAATTTATAAAAAATAAAAGTCATCCCATACTGATAAACGGTCAAAGAATATGATTAGGCAGTTTTCAAAAGAAGAAATCAAAGCTGTCAATGTTCACATGAAAAAATGCTCCAAATAACTACTGATAGAGAAATACAAATTGAAACATCATGTGCATTAGATTGGCTAACATGGAAAAGGATAAATGGATAGGAAAGGAAAATGACAGATGCTGGAGAAGACATGGTAAAGCAGGGAAACCAATATACTGGGGGAGGAGGGGAATTGTGAATTGGTCCAACCATTCTGAAGAAAAATTTGGATATAGTCAAAAAGGCCATAAAAACGTGTGTGCCCTCGACCCAGCAATACCAGTACTAGATCTGCATCTTGAAGAGATTAAAGAAGAAGGAAATAGACCCATATGTACAAATATATATATAGCTGCTCTTTGGTGGTGATGAAGAATTGGAAATTGAGGGGATGCCCATCAATTGGGGAATGGCTAAACAAACTGGTATATGATTGTCATGGAATTATTATGCTATAAAAATGATGAGCAAGATGATTTTTAGAGGTGCAAAGTGAAGTGATTACTGTATACAGTAACAGCAATATTGCCATGATGATCAATTGTGAATGATTTTGCTATCCTGATCAAGACAATGGACCAAGACAATGCCAAAGAGCCCAGCATGAAAATTTCTATTCACCTCTAAGGAGAGAACTGATAAACTCAGTACAGATTTGTAACACCAATCATATCAACACAACTGAAGACTACTGCTATGAATAAGTTTAAGGGTCTAATCACATAGTATAATGAACACTGTTTTTATTCAGAACTAAACATTGTTCAATACAGTGAACAGAGAACCAGCCCTGGAGTCAGAAGGACCTGAGTTAAAATCCAGCCTCGGACACTTGACACACTTACTAGTTATGTGACTTTGGGCAAGTTGCTTAACTCGAATTGCCCCCCAAAAAGAAAAAAAAAGAAAAAAGAAAAATAACATTGTTCAATAAAGCAGAACATTCATAACAACATCTTTAAGCAAAATATATCATTATATATTTATATATGTATACATATAAATCATAGCATTTAGTATGTCATATGGCACATATTATGTATCATTGCATTCAATAGCATTCTCCAAAATACTTTTTACACAATCAGGGGGTCCCAGGCTAGGGTTTTCCCTAACACAACACATCCTTAAGGGGTAGCGGAAAATACCACATCATCCACCCCTAGGTTACAGTAAGAACAATCTCCTTAATACCAAGTGTCCAAGTCATTTTTCATCATGACTCAAGGTTGACTTCCAAGTCCCATGGCTCTTCCTCTATGGGCTGACCAACTCTTACCTGGATTAACACATAGATAACCCTCTACTCCTGCTGCAGGTCTCAGCTAATGCGGACTGCTCCACTCTAAGCTTCTGCCTGAGGGCAGGCACCAGGGGATCCTTCTGCCTCTGGGGAAACAAAGTTTAACAGGGCAAAAGCACACACTACCAAAACATACATCACCATCTCAATTCATCTCCAAAGTCCAGAGTTAACAATTCAGTTCACCCTAACAGTTCTTCAAGGGGGCTTAAGCAAAACCTCCTTTCCATAGGCATATTTCTGCCCTACAGTTCTATTTGTTTTTACAGCTCAGAAATTCCTTCAGCAAGACTGTTATCAAAGGTCTTCTCTTTCCTCTGAGAGGTCTCCTCTCTCTGACCACTCAAGTTGCTTCTCCCTCTGAGCACTGTGTCACTCTCTCAATGCTGGCTCCATTAATACCTGCTTTCTCAGTACCAGCTCTCTTTATATACAGTTCTCCTCAGAATCTGATTGGCTAGAGCCCAAATGTATATATCTGATCAGCTAGAGCCCACTTGTGCATGTCTGATTGACTCTGAGCAGAGGCAAGTAAGACTGAGGCTGGGAAACTGAATAATACACACAGAAAAATAGCAAAAAAAATCCCACTTTGCTTGCCATTACAAGATTAAAGCATACTTTTTTCACTTTATTTTTCTTCCTTGTGCGTGTGTGTGTGCACATATGCACTCATGTGTACATGACTAATATGGAAATGTTTCACATGCATAATATTGATATTATATTGTTTGCCTTCTCAAAGGACAGGGGAAAGACAGGATGAAAGGAGAGAATTTTGAACTCAAATTTTCAAAAACATAATAATATAAAAATAAATAAATAAATTTTAAAGCCATCAAGAATGCCAAGGAGTAAAAGTAAAGATGGAGAACATTTGAGGCATAAGAAACCATCATTGGAAAAGTATAAAAATGGAGTGGCATGTGTAAGGAATAGCAAGAAGCCAATAGACTAGGGTTGGAAATATAGATTTGGGAGACATCTACATCAAGATAACAACTGAACTTACGGTAACTAATGAGATCACCAAGTGAAAGAATATTGAGAAAAAAGAAATGAATGCCCAGGACACAGATGAGAGCTACATCCATAGTTAAATCTCATGACATAAATGATCATTAAGACTTACAAGTAGGGGTCAAGTAGTTTAAAGGAGAACAAAGAGCATAATGTCCTGAACACCCAGACAAGAGAGTCTTGAGAAGGAGAATGTGATTAATAGTCAAATGCTCTAAAGAGTTCAAAAGGGATGGGAATTGAGATTTTCAATTAAGAGAACAGCGGTTAACTTTGAAGAGAACATATTGAGTCAAGATAGCATATTGACATCCAGATTGCAGAGTTTAGAGGAGCATAAGAGGAGAGGAAGCTGAAGAATGTGTATAAATAGCTTTTTCAAAGAACAAAGGATTGAAATCTCTACCTTAGGTTTTTGGTTTCTTGTTGTGGGCCGCTTGGGTACCAGCCCCAAGTGTGAGTGAAGATGTGACAAAGAATTAACCAGGCAATATGGATAGTTCAAGAAAGAACCATGAATTCCATTTAATGATTCTTTGAACAAGGTTTTTATAGAACAAGCAAAGATTCAAGTATTCTCATCAATAAGCTTAGTTTGTCACATCCTGGAATGTTGTCATTATCATAGTCTTATCATGATAATAGTCAGTCACATCTTGAAGCAGCTCAGGTAAGATCAGGCTTTGTAATTTTAGGTGCCAAAAAGTCTTGGGAAAAGCCAGAAAGTCTTTGGAAAGTCAGTTAGCCTTTTTAAATGCATAACAAAAAGATGCAAAGAGAGCAAGCTTCAAAGCCTGAGGCCAAAGCCACAGTTTCCAAGACATCTGCATCGAAACTGACCCCCAAGAATCAAGCATTTTGGCTTTCTAGGGTTTCTTACTTTCCCATCTCCCTTTTTCATTTGCATAGAACACAAAATGATTCTGTGAAGGATAAAAAATTACTAGAACCCCAGACCTAAAAAGCCCTCAGCAGCTTGCTGAAATGCATTCTGTTATCTGTGCTTCACTTACAAAGAGGATCAGTGACATCGGAGGTGATTTCTTGAATTGCACCTACATTAAACCTAAGTAAGGCAAAGTTGCACAGAATCATTAGCCTCAGTCTCTCTTCCCCAGTCATCATGAAGAGGTACCCAAAGAGGGTTAGGGCTGCCTGAGACCCCAAAATACCAACATGCTGGGTCCTGTGGAAAGAATTCCACTCAAGTCTTCTCAGCCAAAGAAAAAGTAAAGTTTATTGAAAGTTCAAGTTTGCCATGTGGGGTGCCAGGCCATTTCACGGTGCTCTTACAGAGCAAATCTCTGCTAAGCTAGTCTATGGTGCTCTCACAGAGCATGGAGGGAAGATGGGGTTCTATATATAGAAAGGTTGTGGGAGGAATCTAGGGGTGGTCCAGAGGAGGAGATTGGAAAGGGTCTTCAGGAGGAGTCAGATGAGGTCAGACTCCAGTAGGGAGGATATTAAGAGTGGGAAGTTGCTGGAGGCTACCTAGAGATCATAGACAATGGTGGACCAGGCCAGTTCCAGGGTGGGAACAGGAACATTAAGGGTGGGAAACTATTGGAACAAAGGGGGTGCTAAAGACTTGGGCAGAGCCACAACTTAAGGCTCATAACCTCAGGCAAATGTCTTCCCTGGGAAGGTTTACTTTCCCAGAGCCTGTACCTCAAAGAATCAAGGAGAGCTCAAAAAGGGGGAGGGGGGGGAGTCCCAGAGCCTACACCTCATCAATCAAAGTCCTGCAGCAAGACAAATCAAGACAACTGGCTATGGCCCAGGATGAGTGGATGACTTTACAACTTCAATATCTGACCAAGCTCTAAGTACTCCACAGTACCTCTTTCAGTCACCTTCAGGGCCATTGGAACACATTGTTTTCATCAGACTATTTCACCAAAGGGAGTCTTCACATGCTTGAGGTAGACATTCCCCTTATTTACCAACAGGTTTGAGACCTGTCAACAGTGTGCTGGTGTGGCCACTATGCATACTACAGTTTCTTGGAGGTGAAAGGTAGACACCAAAAGTGAATAAACAGCCCCAAAAGGGGCTCTATAAACCCTCACATCAGAAGTACTAGTCCTCCTGGAAAACCCTATATAATAGCCTGATTTTGAAAGCAGGTAGTTGGCAATACAAAATTTATGAAAGCTAAAGGGAATTTTCCAATCCTGTATTGGTAGATGTTTGGGACGAAGGCATTTCTATTGGTAAGGAAAATATAGTAAATTCAAAGAAAAATTAAATGTCTACAAGTGTTACTTATGTGGGGGGCTGCTTTGAGCCAAAAAAATTTTTTTGATTTCTAAATAGAAGATAAGATAAGCAGCATACAACAAAGACTCTTGGCATTGCTATAGTCCTGTTCCTAATCTGATGACTACATGTGGAGGAGCCTTCCTTTCTCACTAAAAGAGCTACAGTTTAAGCCTCTGGCCAGAGTGAAAGACACATCAAGAACTAATTCTTCCTTTTGTGGGAGAGAGTTAGCACCATTCTAACAGGAAAGATAATAAATAAAAAGGAGTTGAAAGTAGGAAGAACAAAGAAAAGCTAGGAGAAGTGTCAGAGAGAAGGCATTCACCAGAGAGCATGACAGAGAAAGTCTAGAGAGAATCACAGAGAAGAAAGATGTGACTGACCTGTGCACCTTCCTTAAAAATGAAAGTTCTGGGGGAAATTGACTCATCAGAAGAAACTACATAAGTAGTGTATGAAAAGGTCGGAGACCTTTCCAGAGAAAGGAGGCTGCTGTGGCAAGATGGAAAAAGTCTGGAAAATTGAGTGAACCCTGGAGAGATATGCAAGAGAACACTTAGAGAAACTGATACAAAATTAAACAAGTAGAACTAGCAAAACAGCATCCTGAATGGCTTCAACAATGGAAACAGAACAACATAAAATAAAGTGAACACATGGAAGGAACACCATGTAATTACAATGATCAAGCTTGGTACCAAAGAGGAAATGAGACAATGTGTCCTCTTCATTTCTTTACAGAATATGGCATTTATCAAGTGCTTACTATGTGCCAAACACTGAGGATACAAAGAAAGGCAAAAGAGTTTCAAATCTAACTTCAGACACTCAATGACTGTGTAAACTTGGGCAAGTAAGTCGGTCACTTGAGCTCTGTTTGCCTTAGTTTCCTCACTTATAAAAGAAGGATAATAACAGCACCTACTTCCCCCAGGGTTTTTGTGAGGATCAAAGGAGATATTTCTAAAATCCTTGCCATGGACACACAGTAGGAACATGGTAGGGACTAGAGAAATGCTAGTCCCCACCATCATCATCATTGACAATATCTGCTTTCAAGGAGCTCGCAGGCTAAAGAGGGAGTCAGAACACAAAGGATTTTATATAAAAGATAGATGATAGTTAGATATGTGATGGATGATTAATTGGATCCTTATTTTATTATGCTCCTGTTTTATTCCAATCAGTATTAATTAGTTTAATATGATTCCATAAGGGTGATGATTATAAGCTCTGCATATTAAGCCCCAGAGCTGTGAATTATCAATTCTAAATTCACTTGCTTAATCACAGGAAGCTAACTTGAGGACCTCCACCTTTGTTTTTCCTTGGCAGAGGTGACTCAATTCCGTGGAAAGTCAACCAGCTATTTTTGTTGCCCCTCTGTCCTTTGTCATTCTTCTATTGCTCTTCACATGGTTGCTGGTCTGCAGTCTGCCTACCACTCCATGGGTGTGTTCATCTACTTGGTAGGACCTCCTGGAAGGTCAAGATAGGTCTCTTAAGGTCTACTCACTAGCCCATTTGTGAACCAATGGAAGCCTGTATTTTGTGGAGACCCTCCTGGAGGGTCAAAGTCAAGGTCTATCCATCAATCAGATTCTGTATTGTTTATTTGCTTCACTTGGATTGTCCAGGTATCAAGCAATATAAAACTAAAGCTCTGGAGGAAGGTGGCATCTCAGATCATAAAAAAGATCTGAGATCTACTGCATTAAAGGGGACCATGGACCCTTTAATAAAGTGCCATTGGCTCAGTGCTCTGAATCAGTGGGTTTTTTCTTACAGACTAGACAATTTTGAAAATCCCCACATTAGACAGATAGGTAGATAGATAGACACATAGAGATATTTACAAGATAAATTTGAGGAGAGTAAGTTATGAAAAGACTAGAAAGTAAGGAAGGGTCCAAGTTGTGAATCAGAGGGTTTAACCATTTTCGTGTGGCATAGATCCATTGTAGTAAACCAATGAAGCCTTAGGCTCCTCAGAATAATGCTTTTCAATAAAGAAAGAAATGATAGTTTTCAGTTAGAGCTTAGTGAAAATAAACTTAGTGGAAAAGAAATCCCCCTCATTCAAGTTTACAAACCATCTAAAATCTATCTGCAGATCCCTTGGCCTATGGACTCCCAGCTAAGAAGCCCTGCTGCAAATGAAGTCAGAAGCTGTTAGCAGAGAGAAGCCCCCAAACCATGAGATCAGTACAATAATATCTAACAACAACCATAAGACCACCAGAACACTTCCTGGCAGAATCTCTATAAGAACAGCAGGGAGCAAGCCCAGCAATAGCATAGTAATAAAGGAGACTGACAATCCAGAAACCTTGGAGGTGTGAGTTGCCCCTCCATTTATGTATGCTGGCCACATGTATTCCCTACATATGGTCTCCTCCACATGTGTTTCCTGGGTGTGTCTACTCTTCCCTCCAGTTGTATACATATTTTGTTACAGATTTGCCTGAATTTTATGAGGGAAAATGTTCTACTGTTACTTTTTATTTCTGTGCCATTTCATTAAATTCCTTTCCTTTGAATGAAGCATTGTCTTATAGCTAACTAATAAAACAAAACATATTGTTGGAAGCTCATGAGCTATGACTATTGAGTAAATGTGGATCTGTAGAGTGCCTTGAAAATGGAATCTATTTTTCCTGGGGACCCCACAAGGTACTACATTTGAAACATAAAAATGATCTTGAGGAGCAACTTTGCATGGTAAAGGGAGCATTGATTTGTAAGACTTGAGTTCAAACTCTGCCTTCACATGACTTTGCAACACAGAAAATATAACTCCTAAGAAAGCACCAACCCCATTCCCATTAATTATTAGTTAATTATTAATTATTATTAATTATTCAGATAGTTGCAGCCACAAGTAGAAATATGGAAATATGGTTTGTCTTGAAGCTGCTATTTCTAGAGTATATGACCCAGTAGAAGCTAGTTGTGCATGTGTGTGTAACCCATGTCTTTATTCTACTTCCATGTTTCTACATATGTGCTTCTCTCTCTCCACTATATGGACAGTGACCCAATCCCAACACAAGCACCCAAGTGACTCTGTGGTGACATCATAGATCTTCTTGCAATGATTCAGGTCATAACTCAGGTATACCTACCTATTCCACATACCTCTTTTATTCTGTCAATCCACTAGAAGGGACCCACTCAACATGCAAAAGGTCTTTGTTTCTCTTGATGTCATAAGGATACCATGGATTTCACAGGCCATCACTAGTTCTCACCACACAGTCATTCTTTTTCAATTACACAATTCTTTTATGTAGTAACTTTTTTGTTAAATATTGTAGACTGTTTACACTCACTGTGTACCTCTCTAGTGCGCTCTGAATGCTATTAAATGGAAATTCTTCAAAGACAAAAATGTTTTATGACTCACCTTCAGGCAAAAAAATAGTTAAGAGATCTGTATGATAGAAAAAAAAGACTATGTTATTTCAGGATCAGGAAGGAAATTGCACAAGTATTTATTAAGAGTGTACTTTGAGCAATCCACTATGCTATCTATTTAAGATAAAAAAGATGGAAAACAATATATAGTCCCTGCCTTTAGAGTGCTCACAATGTAGTAAGGCAGTTATGACAAATATGCAAATACTCATAATACAAATTATAAATATGAGTGAACAGCAAAGGTCCAAAGAAAGAACTGAGTGGAGAGAAATTATTTATATCTCAAAAGATTAAGAGGGGCTTCATAGAAGTAGAAGCACAAGACTAAGGCCCTGAACGAAGGGAAGGATGTTAACAAAGCCAAATGAAATGCATTGCAAGGGTCCAATAGAATTGGAAAATGTAATTATCGAGACATTGTCAGTAAACTTTGAATGTTCACATAATTGAAACTATAAGTATAACTGTGCCCAGTAACTGGTCATGACCATTTGGCTGCTGACAATAGCAAGCTGGTTTTCTCAAAGATTTTATCATCAACAGGACATCTCAACCTAATCTGATTTCCATTTTTTGACAATTACTAAACTGAGGAATGTTTTAAATATTGTTGACCTAAACTTTAGCAAAACATTTGCTGAAGCCTCTCATGCTAAGGCATAGAGATGTGGACCAGACAGTAGTCCAGTTAGATGAGTTCAGAATTGGTTGAATGTCCAGAATCAGAGGGTGATCACTAATGGCTCCATGACTGTATTGGCTTCTATGATATCTAATATTTTATTAACGATTGGGATAAATTACGTTCTTATCACATTAGCAGACGAAGCATAGCCAGCAGAGAACAGCGATGACTGATGGAGTCAGGATCCAGAAAGATCTTGAGATGGTAGAATATTTAATAAAATTCAGTTAAAACAAAAATAAATGTAACATCTTACAGATGGGTTTAAAAAAAAACTTTAAAAACACAAGGAGGGGAATAGTAAAATGGAAAAGACCCAGGAGGTTTAAAGAAGCACAGGCTTAACATTAGTACATTGTGTGATGCGGCAGCCAAAAAGAATTAATGCAATCTTAGGCTACATTACGAGATACAGAATTTCCTGAACCAGCAAAGTGATATATGTCGCCATTTTTAAACTATGTTCAGTTCTAGGATTCATATGCTATATGTCGCCATTTTTAAACTATGTTCAGTTCTAGGATCCATATGCTTTATAAGGACAGTAATAAACCATACGGTATACAGAGCAGGATGATGAGAATGGTGAATTCCCTCCAGGCTAAAGACTCTTAGCTCCTTCACAGCTATAGATCAACAGGGAAACACTGGAATACATGTAGCCTTACCTTCTTTCCTTTCCTGAGAAATTATCTTGAGAGCCAAACAGGATTAGAAGGAAGGAAGGTAATGCAATTCAGTTTTGTGATAGGAAGGTTCTTTTTCCCAGCATGCCCATGACAGAGTTTAGATCTGACAAATAGCCACTAGGTGGCAGAGGGACTCTAAAACCAGTCAATCTCTCAAAGGTTCACAAAGATGAAATGATTGCTTAGAAGATGTTAATTTGTGTTTTATTTTTCTTGTTGTTTCTTCATCTTATTATTTGTTCTGAACTTCACCACCAAAAGAAAGGATATTTCCATATACACAGCAGAATACAAAATAAATATTGTATATAAGATTATGAATCTCTTCATACTTCTTGACTAAAAATAAATGTGTCATAATTCCACATTTCTTTCAAAACTGTCCTGCCTTTCCATGCTACTGTTTGGAATCCTTTATATTTCCTCTTGTGAATTTTTTTTTTAAAGTTTAAACGGTGTCCTTGTCTGCATAACTTGCTAAACCACCTCCCCTCCATGAAGTTCACCCCCAATTAAAAACTAGAGAAATAAAAAGAAAGTCTTTGGAAGGCATAAACATGGTCAAGGAAAATAAATCCAATAAAGCAGCCATAACCAAAAGCACGTCTTTTTGCCACAAGAGTTCATTCCATCTTTGACAAGATATGGGCAATATGCTTCATCATAGGGCCCCTTGTGACATGGTTAGTTATTTCATTGATCAGATTTCTTAACTCTTAAAATTATTTGTCTTTTCAATGTCTTTTTTCCTTCTTAGACTGGTATTGCTCATTGCATTCTAGAACCTAGAGTCCTCTAAAATCTCTTTTCTCATTTTTTGACATAATAATATTCCAATACATTATTATACCAAAATTTATTCAGCCATTACTCCAATTGATAGGCATCCTCTAATATTCTGTCCCTTTTCCCGCTCTTTGTCCCCTTTGGTCCTCTCAGGATCAGGAAGCTTCTTTTGCTTGTGGCTATTTCCTCTTCAGTGTTATCCATCCACTTAATGTCCCTCCTCCCAAACCTGCTGGTCTGTCAGAGAAGTTTGTTATATATTTCTACACCAAACTGTGTATGTATTTTTAACTGTCCTTTCCCTTTTCAGATAAGAGTGAAGTTCATTTGATGCTCTCTCTCCCTAAATTATTCCTATAAGTTTCTACTCTATTCTTCTCAAGTCCCCAGTTATGAGAAGTAACTGCTATATAATGCAGTCAACAGAGAAATAGGCTTGGAGTCAGGAAGACTTGAGTTTAAAACTAGCCTCGGATACTTATCATCTATTTGACCCTGCACAAGTCATTTAACCTATTTGTCTCAGTTTCCTCAACTGTAACATGAATATAATAATAGCATCTAACTTCCAGAGCTGTTGTGAAGATCAAATGTTTATAAAGTACTTGGTACAGGGCTAGGTATATGATAAGTACTCTTTTTCCCTTCTTTCTATACCAGCATATTCTTTTTATCTTCTCTTTTGTTTACCCTCTTAAAACACTCAGAACAGAACCAATCTACCCCCAGGTCTTCTGTTTTTAAATATACTTTAAAGATTTTAAGGTTCTAAAAGGACACTAATTTCTTCTCCTCTATTAAAGTGATAGCATTACATTATCATACAGTCTCTTCCAAATTGCTCAAATGAATTTATCTTATATGTTTCTTTTTATTCTTGTACTTAGTATTTCAAAATTGATCTGTAGCTCTGATCTTTTCATTGGAAATTTCACTGGAAATGCTTGAAAGTACTCTATTCCACAAACGTTAAATTCAAGACTAGTCTTGCCCCCACAAAACTCCTAAGGACATCCAGAACCAGTTTAAAAATATAATTGGGAGATGTTTAACAAAATAAATAAAAATGCAAGACAACATAGGTAATGTTGATTTGTGGTTTTCTAAGTTAGTATGCAGCACAGAGGAATGTTTCTACTTAAGTTTTATACCACTGGTCTATATCCTTTAAGTCCTCTTTTTTAATAGTATATTTCCCAATTACGTGTCAAGACAATTTTTGGCATTCAATTTATACAAGATTTTGAGTTCCAAATTTTTCTATCTCTCTCTCCCTTCCCCTCTTCCTAAAATGTGAGGCAATTTGATATAGGTTATACAAATACTATCATATAAAACATATTTCCACATTAGTTATAGCTGTAAAAGAAGAGATCAAAAGAAAAACACAAGAAAGAATTAAATGAAAAAAATGTGCTTCGATATGCATTCTGAATCCATCAATTCTTTATCTGCATGTGGATAGCATTTTCCTTCATAAGTGTTTTGTACTTGTCTTGGATCATTGTGCTGCTGAGAAAAGCTGAGTCATTCATAGTTGTCACACAATGTTGCTGAAATTGTGTACAATTGTTTTCTTGGTTCTGCTTATTTCACTTTGTATAAGTTCTTACAAGTCTTTACAGGTTTTTCTGAAACCTACCTTTTAGTCATTTTTGTAGCACAATAATATTCCATTACATTCATATACCACAGCTTGTTCAACTCTAATTAATGGGCATCCCCTCAGTTTCCAATATTTTGCACCATAAAAATGGCTGCTATAAATATTTTTATTTTCTTCAATTGATTTTTATATTTTCTTTTCCATCTGGCCAATTCTACTTTTTAAGCAGTTGTTTTCTTTTTCCAAGCTATTCAACACTGTTTCATATTACTATCATTTCTTTTCCCAATGCATCTTATACCTCTCATACATGATTTTTAAGATGTTATTGTTTTGTTTTGAGCTCTTCTACAAGTTGTTTTCTGGGCTTGAGATCACTTCACGTTTTTCCTTGGGACTTTGCCCATTGATGTGCTCGTCTTAGTTTGTGTCTTGGTCTTTTCTGTCATCAGAATCACTTTCTATGGTCAGATTCTTTGGTTTGTTTGTTTTTTGCTCATCTTTTTTGGCATTTTTCCTTTCTCCTAAATTTGAAAGATGCACTGTCTCAGGTTTTTGTTTTGTTTTGTTTTGTTTTTTTGTGCCAGGGGCTACAGGCCCTAGCTGTTTACTAGTGCTGTACTAATATTTCCCTGAGGCCATAGGGGACTGGCAGCTTACCTGGTGCTGATTCGAGGTCCTAATGTTGGTTTCTGGCATGTAATGAAGCCAGTGGGGTGTTTCTGCATTGGTTCTGCCTGTTTCCTCAGGGCTACACTGAAGCACATGGTAGTTCTCAGAGCAGGAGTCTGTCTGTTCCTCACCACACTGGGGCTCACAGTGTCCCACTGGTTACTGAGGCAAGGCTTGCTGCTGGTTTGCTGTAATGCTTTCTGTCATGGACTGTGCTCTCCTTTGACCTGAATGAGACAGAACTTTTCTGCCTATCTTCTAAGTTTCTTGGGCTAAAACATTGTTTCACTCAATCTTTTTGCTTGGTTCTGTTTTTACAAAACTTGTTTGGGGCACTATTTTATGGTTGTTTGGAGGTGAACATGGGCGAGTTAAGGTGATTTACTTGTTATTCCACCATCTTGGCTCCCCTAAAGTCCTTTTCTTCCCTGATTATACTCAGCTTCCAGCTTAAGTCATCTTGATTGTAAACTTATATCTTTTTCCTTTTAGAATACTATATTCTAAGATTTCCTGTTATTTACAATAGCAGCTGAAAGTTATCATCCCAACTGTAATTTCTTTTTACTTGAATTGCTTCTTTCTAAATGCTTATAGGAATTTTTTTTTCTTAAATGTATGTCCTGTTGATTTTAGCTATGATTTTTGCTTCGACTTTTCTTTTTAGAGTTTCTTTTAGGAAGCAATTCAGGAAATAAATTCCCTTCTCTCCACTCATATAATCACCAACCAGATTAAGGTCTTCATTACCTCTTGCCCAGATTATTCTAATAGTCTCCTAATGGAGCTTCCTGCCTCCTTGCTCTCTCCACTCCAATCTATCTTTCAGCCAACAAAGTTATTGTCCTAACATGCAGATCTGACCATGCCACAATTTTTCAATAAACTCTACAGGATCTCTATTACTTTTGGGGTCAAGTATAAGCTCTTCATTTTTCATATTTTAAGCTCTTCATAAGGATTCACAGAGACAGTAAACATAAGGATCATAAACCTCAAAGAAGAACACATCAAAACAAAACTTGAATGTCCTGCCAGAGAAAATAATGAGAAATTCCTATGGAATTTCTGAATACAAACAAGAAACTATTTGTCAAATTTATAGATTTACTGTTGTTGCTAAATCATTTGTCACGTCTTATTCTTCATGACTCCATTAGGGATTTTCATGGCAAAGATACTTGAATGGTTTTCCATTTCCATTTTCTAGTTCATTTTATATATGAGGAAACTTAGGCCAACAGGGTTAAGGGACTTGCCCAGGGTGAGACAGCTAGTAAGCATCTGAAGACAGATTTGAACCCAGGAAGGATAAATCTTCCTGCTTCCAATCCAAGAGCTCTATCCGCCACACCCCTACCAGAACAGATACCCATATTTCAAATTCAAAGACATGTAGTGATTAAATTTCACAGTTTTAATAATAAACAACGCATTTTAGAAGCATTCAGGAGAAAGATCTAACAGTATGACGGAATGGCAATTCTAGTACCATGGGATTATTTTCTAATCATAAGAAATCAGATAAAAGAATAAAACAACATATTCCAAAAAGCAAAGGAGCTCAAGATAAAAACCAAAATAGTGTAAAATGAAAATTTAATCCCATCATCAAGAAAAATATTAATTTTCAATAAAAAGATTATATATTCCTTCAAAAAGAAAAACAACAACAAAAAGAGATTAGCAGATTATTTGACTTGCAAACACTCTGAAAAATGAATACAAGAAAAAATTGACATGAAGAAATAATGAAGGAATACAAAATAAACTGAGAGATTTCTACAATATGAGAACATTAAAGAATGTCTATTTTTCAGTTTTACATGGCATTTTAACAAAATGAATACACACATATGGATATACGTATGTACATATGTATGTGTGTATGTGTGTATGTATGTGTATGTGTGTATGTGCGTATGCATGTATGTGCATAAAAGAAATATTGAGTACCTCTTTTCAGAATATTTAATTAAATAAAAATAATATTAAAAAGAGAACAAGGAAAAAATATCCAGACCTAAATGGACAATTAATGATGACATTTTAAAAAATGTGAGGGTCAAAGAAAAAATATTACCCTCTAATATTAGATGCTTTATCAAAAATTAGTATGTGAAATAATTATTCTGAAAAAAATAATAATAATGATATGATTACAGGGGCAGGTACATGGCACAGTGAATAGAGTACCAGCCCTGGAGTCAGGGGTACCTGAGGTCAAATCGACTTCAGACTCTTGCCACTTTCCAGCTGTGTGACCTTGGGTAAGTCACTTAACCCCAATTTCCTTGCCTTCCCCCCTCAAAAAAAAGATAAGATTACATACAAAAAATTTTAATGCAATTAAAACAGTTCTCAGATAAAAAATACTGTAACTCCAAAAATGTTCAAAAAGGTTTTTAAAAGAGTTGATTAATGAACTTAATATGCAATTAACAAAATAATAAAGTTAATATATTAATGGTCTTAGAAGAACTTCTGGTAGTTGTCCTTAACATAGGTATCAGAATACCATAAAATTCAGATCTACGCAATCAAGTCATATAAAAGTTTAATTAACTTATAAGAATACAGTTTTCTAACACAGAGGAAGGATACATAATACAAAATCACACACAGTAACAACTGTAGCTTCTAGTGAGACACCCTTTGCCTCTCACTATCCTTCACAAGTAAGGTTTGTACCAGGTCCCAATCACAACAATCACAACAGCCAACCTGCAAGTCTCACAAGGTCAAAGGGAACAGTAACCCTTGTCACTTTCATTTTATTTTTAATATCAGATGTTACATCAACTAAAAAGTTGTTTGGACAGTGGCAAAACAGATTACGTGTTTATTGCCCCCATGTTATTGCCCCAGCATGTCGCTCTCTTCTTTTTTTATAACTTTTGTTTCTAGACTCTTCTCCTCTTTGACTTCACTTCTCTCTTCCCATCTTATTAAATTCTTACCACATCCACTGCCTTAGGATGCTTTCTCATTCTAGATCTACGTACAATAATTATATCTCAGCAAGAGTTACAGCAGGGACTGGACAAAGTGTGCTACATAAACAAAACTAAAATAATCACCAAAAACAAAATTTTGAAAAATAAATAAAATGCAAAAGAAAAAGACTGATATTTGATAATAAAAGAAAGGTTGGTCCTTTGATAAAAAACATAGTAAACTTTTAGTCAACCAGACAAAAAAGAGATAAGAAAATTCCATTACCAAAACATCAATAACAAAGTATTACAACAGAGAATAAAACACACTATATATAATAATGGGCTATTAAAATTAATTTTTAAAAAATCATTTTTTATTTTTAGATATTTTTAAAATAAAGAAATATAAAACAATCAAATTAACAGAACATGAGAGAACTTAAGTATCCAAATCTCAGAAAATTAAATTTTAAAAGTTGTAAAGGAACTAAAAGTGTGGGGGGGGAACCCAGTGTAGATAGATTTAAAGGTGAATTCTATCAAATATTCGAAAAGCAAATGCTAGCTAAGCTAGTGTTCACAAATACTGGGGGTAAAAACACTCTGCCAAACTTCTTTTTCTGGGACATCTATTGTCATAATACCTAAACCATGAAAAGACAAAACAGAGAATCATATAAAAAAATTACTAATAAATACTAATGCAAAAAAAAACTTAGTCCTAGAAAAAAATCTATAGTAATATATACAAAAATACGATCATTGTGACTAAGTTGGATTCATACCAGGGATATGAGCATGTATAACATAAACAACAGAATTAATTAAGCATATTTTTAAATACCATGAACTATATTGTTATATAAATGGATGAAGGAAAAAATAACTTTTAAAAGAACATCTGTTTATGCTGAGAAACTTATAAATTATTGGCATAGAAATGCAATTTTAAAATTAAAAGCTGGCATTCTCTATAATAGAAGAATACTAAACACCTTCCCAATAAATATAGGAATAAATTAAGAATGCCCTTTTTTAAAACTCTTATTTGACATGGTTCTAGAAATGCCTAAGAATAAGACAACAAAGACAAAAGAATGAAATTTAAAAGTAATTGACAAAAATCAGGCAAAATTATCGCTACTTTCTGATGGCAAGAATTTTTTACTTAGAAAACTACAAAGAATCAGCAAAGAAACTAATTGAGATACATTGCAGTTTCTGTGTATTCGCAGGATACAAAATGAACTCAAAAATAAATAATATTACTATATATCAATAACAAAATTCAGGAGGAAATAATAGAAACAGGATATATATCATTCCAAATAAATGTTAAAATGTACAAAATACCTGGGAATCAATCTACCAAGCCATATTCAAGCCATGTAAATAAACTAACAATACCTTTTTCTTCAGAAATAAGGAATGATTTAAATAAATGGAAGAATGTTTATTGTTCATTGTTGGGTTATGCTAATAAAAATAAAAAATTATCAATCAAACTAAGAAATGTTCTCTTTAAATATCTATATAATTTGAGAACATCCATTTGTTGAAACAAAATGTCTGAGATCACTAGGGAAATAAAGGGGGGAGGGAAATAAGTGACAAATAAGACTTGCAGGTCTTAATTTATGTTAAAAAAGAGCAATCATCAAAAACAATCAGATATTTGTTTTTAAAAATGGAAAAGTATATTCATATCACAGCCTCGATATCTAAGGGTTTGATAAACAAAAAATAAATAAATAAGTTACTTGGAGAATTTCTTATTTGACAAAAACCTCTTGGAAAACTGGAAAGCACTGGAGAAGTTAGGTTTAGCAACATTCACACAATTTACCATAATAAAGTCAATAAAGGCAACAAGGAAAAGTAACAAATTGGGTGAGAAAATCTCATAAGTCTGTATCACTGAAAGTCTTCAGAGCTTTCAGGGCCAGCCCTTAAATTATATTGGATACTTTTATCTACCCTGCTTCACCAAGGTCTTTTATTGCTTTATTATGAGCATAGGCGTGACCTTGGTTTTTTGAAGGCTATACAGAGATAACTCTTAAAAGTCCAACCAAGCTGGAAAAATTTCAAGTGAGGGTTTGGTAATGTAGTATATGCCTATAATCTGAGAATTGCCCTAGTTAAATTTAAACAAGTTTATCACTAGGTAGGATACTGAGAAATAAATCTGAGGGAGGTATACTAAATTCTCTCAAAGATTGTCTAGGCAATCACAGGAGCCTTAGTATCTATGACAAGAGAAGTAAGAGGTATAGAAGATTTCTGTCCCCAAACTCTCAAGGGCAGAGACAATAACAAGAAAAATTATAATACATTCTGTATTTGCAGTTTTCACATATATTAGCTTTCTTTATCCTAATAATAACCTGAAAGAGGAAGGAAGGTCAACTTTTTTTCTTCCCATTTCTCTCCAGATAGATAGGTAATATGTGTGTGTGTGTGTGTGTAAAATACACACACACACACACACAAACACAAACTGCAGGAAACTAAAGCAAAAAAGAGATTAAGCAACTTGCCTGATACACATACACACACACACACACACACACACACTCCATGGCAATGTTAGGACCAAAACTTAGGACCATGTTAAAAACATGTCACAAATCACAGTCAAGAAATTCTTTCATATTTACATTAAAATGCATATTTCTACTTTTCCGCTCTACCCCGAAGAGGGTTCCATACGGCGTTGTTCTTGGTTTCCGTCGTAACTTAAAAGGGAAACTTTCACAATGTCCGGAGCCCTAGATGTCTTGCAGATGAAGGAGGAGGATGTCCTCAAATTCCTTGCTGCAGGAACCCATCT
>CM053594.1:250613178-250631088 GCA_028646575.1 Pseudocheirus occidentalis
TCTTCAGTCAGGTTGTTGACTTTCTTTTCATGATTTTCTTGCATCATTCTCATTTCTCTTCCCAATTTTTCCTTTACTTTTCTTATTTGGTTTTCAAAATCCTTCTTAAGCTGATCTATGGCTTGTAACCAGTCTACAGTTTTCTTGGTAGCTTTTGGTGTGGGAGTTCTAACTGTATTGTCTTCCTCCTGTTCCATGGTTTGATCCTTTTTGTACCCAAATAAGGAATCTAAAGTTTGATTGCTGTTCTTATTTTTCTTCCTTTGCCTGCTCATGTTGGCAGTCAATTACTTGACTTTTTAGCTCTGTGGAACTCTGCTTCCAGAGGGGAACTGTCCCAAATTGCTGGGGTTTTCACAGCTGCCAGAGCTATTAGGAGGCCATTGCAGCCCTCACCAGCTTTGGCTCACTGAAAATGGACCTCAGGATCACCACCCAAGACCACGACCCTGATCCAGGACAGGTTAAGGCAAGAGCACTTAGCCCCTGAATGATGGCTTGGCCCCCCTGCAATCTGCAGGCCCAGAGCTCTGCGGCATGTGGAGGTGGCTGCACAACTTCTGCTGCTTCCTTGCCCTGGGGGCAGTTCACTGGACCCTCTGCCCCAAATTTAGCTGAGTTCCACTAAATTTCACTTAGTCTTTGTTTCTTTTGGCTTGATAATTCTGGGAATTGCCACAGCAGCTGCTGATCCACTCTTCTGACGGCTCCAGCTGTGGCTTGTCCCAGGCACCCCAGGGCCAAGCTGTGGTTTCAGGATGGGCTGGTTTTTGCTCCCAGCACACTGTGATGAGCCCTTCCTGTCCCACCTGCCAAGCTGTCTTTAGTGGGAGATATGTTTTTCTGTTCTTTTGTGAATTCTGGAGCCCTAAAATTTGTTTAGTCATATTTTATGTGTATTTGAGGTGGCTATGTGGGAGCTGCGGAGCTTTCCTTCTTCTATACCTCCATCTTGGCTCCACCCTGAGAAATTCCAACATCCAAAATCTTAAGGAAAATAATAATTCCTTGAAAATTGGAACTGGGTAAGAGGAATAAATCATGTTATAACATACCAAAAAATAATAAAAATAGAAAAAAATAGAAGGGAATATGAGCTGATATGCAAAGTTTTTACCTCCCTCCTTATATGAGTTTTGGCCCTTCAGAACAGTTATAAACTAACCTCAGCAGTTGTACAAGTGCCATTAGGAAAATTTTTCCCTCTTCTCAAAGTTCCAAAAATCATATCTGGGCTGTTGCAGGTGCCTCTAAGAGAGCAGGTTCTGAGGTCTGGGGAAGTAGAGATGTGGAAGAGCCCCTCCCTTTCCTTTTTAGTGGCACAACATGAGTAGCATAGAATAAGTAGGCGTGGATAGGTTTTTGGATATTGCATATCTCTTACATTATCTTTCCTCCAAAACCGACTCCTTTCTAAACTCCCTTATATGTGTCAAGAGCATCACCATTCACAGCAATACAGCATATTTTATGAGAAGCCAAAGATGTTACCAAAATGTTGCAGTGGTATAAATACCAATTTATTATTAATCCTGTTGTTATTAACCAAGCCACCTGAGAGAACCATACTATTTATACTGCTTTTCTAGATAAATTCAGTCCCTCTGACTCTGTTACATACTCATGGTTTATTCAAGAAACACAAAAATGTAAAAGAGGCCTGAGTAGAGTGAGAATGCTAGAATTTTTTATGTCCACATTGAAACCTGGTCTGTATTTTAAAACATGACATGCCACCCAACACAGTAAAACACACAATCTTTCAGACTCAATGGAAACTCAACCATGATTCAGAATAGCCTCAAATCCATTGTCACCTCCGTTAAGTAGTCCTAAGTATGGCTTCCAAGTTAAAGAGATTTCTGTAGCAAAATATCCTATTACTCATTTAGTGCAGAGATGTCAAATATGCTGCCTGACCTTCCCAAGTGTTGCTAAACTTAAAGTGTAATTGAAAAATAGTTACCAAAATAAAATATGATGAAATACAAATATGGTCAATATGTGATTTTCTAAGTCAATATACACCTACAGGAATATTCATATACTGTTTAGTGGTCCCCATTTCTATTTGAATTCAATGCCTCTGACTTTGCATATGTATATGACATCAAGTTATATGATTCCACTGAGAAACACATTCAAAAGCTTTTTCTACTAATGGAATCTTTCTCCAACATTATTCAAGATTCAATAAATGAAAAATTCTCAATGTATATCAAAGAAAGACAAGAATAAGCTTTGAGTTTGAATTCAGAGGTCGAATTGAACCAATGAACAAAGGTGAGACTTACAAATACCAGGACTTCTGCCAGGAAAGATATATAAGGTATAAAGCAATCAAAGAGAAAACTGTAGCTATGGATGTCATGAGATTTACTGTCACCCTGAAATGAAATCTCAATGGAAAGAATAAGTTTAAAGCAATTAACAGCCATGTAGTACAAGTCTTTTTTTTTTTCTTTTTGGAGGGGTAAAGGTGGGGCACTTGGGGTTAAGTGACTTGCCCAAGGCCACTTGTCTGTTAAGTAAGTGTTAAGTGTCTAAGGTCAGATTTGAACTTAGGTCCTCCTGACTCCAGGGCCAGTGCTCTATTTACTGCACCACCTAGCCGCCCCCAGTACAAGTCTTAACATAATCTTTGGAAACAATAAAATGGACCATAACAGATCTAGAAAGTAGCCGCATAAAAATCCATATAATATCAATATAATAGGCCCCATCACAAAGATAGTTAGAGAAAGATGAAGACGTCCTCATCAAAAAGAGAGTAATAAGATGAATGGATATTCCCAGAGAACATTACTATGAGACTTAAAACTTACAGAAATAGTTTTGGAACAAGTACACATCAGTGTACCAATGAAAAGATATATGCCATTAAATCTGTCAAGTGTAACTAAAAGTGATTTACTCTGAAAGACCCAATAAATTCTGAACACTACGATTCGTGCAACAATGGCTACTTTGTGACTGATACGGTCTTTCTCATAATGTGCTTGAGGATAGGTTTGCTATGTAAGATTTCTGAAGCTTCAAGTACTCTTCTTCTCCTACAAATGTAAACTGATACTGTCACTTGAAATATATGTACACTTGTATACAAGTACCTGTATGTAGTCCTACAAATAACAACCTGTGTTTTTTGCTTCCTTGGTGTTTGTTCTTTCATTTGTCAAGAAGGCTGATCTTAAAGCTCCAATCTTGTGAATTTAGGAAAGTCTGGGCCAGGGGTAGGGAACCTGTGGCCTTGAGGCCACACATGGCCTTCTAGGTCTTTGGATGTAGCCTTCTGACTGAGTCCAAACAAATACTTTTATAAGGGATTTGTTCTGTGAAGTCTGGCTTCAGTCACAGAACCACACTTAAGGACCTAGATGGCCACATGTAGCCTTGAGACTGCAGGCTCCCCACATCTGGGAGAATACATCATCTGACTGTCCAGAAGGGTGGGGAGTCCAGGGAGAAGAGGAGTCTAGTACATGCCAGATTTTACATCTGGCCCTGCATTGATGCTTTGTGGAATGACCTGGGAACCCAACTCAATGGTACCAGAATCTGCAGTATTACCACCTCATCTAGATATAAAAATGACAGGAACGATGCTATGTAGAAACTGTACTAAATCTGAGCCCATTCTCCCCTGAGACTGAGGTGGTATAGACATAGCAGTGCTTCTTAAACTGTGAGTCATGACCCCATATGGGGCAACAGTAAAAAGTTTCTGAATGAACAAGGACCAAAAACTAATTCAAAATCAAGAATGCAAGGTGTTTCTGCCTGCATTTGCCCATTTTGCATAGCTCAACATCACTGCAACCTAGATTCTGAATCCAAATCATGTGCACTTTGAGCTGCATGTGCCCTCAAGCCACAGAACACCAAAGAATGCTCCCCAGTTGTGTAAAGGGGCCTGGAGTGGAAAAAGTTTAAGAAGCCCTGGAACAGAGAAAGCCTTAGGCAGAAAATGTTTTCATTTCTGTTCTTCACATATCTTGGAAGTAATCATCCCTTTGTGGAAGCTTTAAAAATACAATTTTATCAGCTGACTACACAAATAAAATCAGAGGAGGAGGAGTTTGTTACCCAAACATTTCAACCATGACAATGGAATTCTTAAAGTGATTGTGCATGAAGCTACAACTATAGTCAAAAGCTAAAACTAAAGCTACAAATAAAAGTCACAATAGAAGCCAATCCATGGCCCAAAAAATATGGTGTGATGAGATGACTTAATATATTTTTTGCTTTTTTTGGAGGGCAATTGGGGTTAAGTGACTTGCCCAAAGTTATACAGGTAGTAAGTGTGTCAAGTGCCTGAGGCAGGATTTGAATTCAGGTCCTCCTTACTCCAGGGCCAGTGCTCTATTCACTACGCCACCTAGCTGCCTTGATGATTTAATATTGACTCCAGAAAAGGGGTCATTTAAATACTATGAACTTTTCTTCATTAGGAAAAAAACCCAATAGTTTGATGCTTAGAAAGTCCTCCCTTCCTCCCTAAGAACAATTGCTTAATTAGAGGAACAAATGATGTGTTAAGCTTGGTGAGTCTGGCCAATAACAAAACCATGAAAGGACAAAAGGGTAGATGAGTAAAACTCAGAAGAAGAGGATCCTGAATTTAACCTTCTGTTCCTTTTGAGTCACTCTTGCTGTGTCATTTAGCCCTTGTACTGAGTTCCTGAGCTCCTGGCAGGAATTTCGCAGGACTCCTTTGAGCCCTGAACGAGCTTTCTGGATGGATGTCTGCTCCTCAGATGAGGTTCGTGTAAAGCCACAAGTAATTACAGGATGTGTCTCTAGACAGTCAACAGAATAAAAAAGAGAAATCTTCCATTGGCACAAGATGAAACATGAGCCAAAGCCTCACATGACTAATATATTTTGACTCTTGCTTGTATGGAATGGTGATTTACTGAAGCAGACTCCAGAAGCTGAGGGACACGGGCCAGCCCAGAGAGGCAAAGGCAGACACCATCAGATCCGTCCTCATGTCTTGCTGGTGAATCACCATTTGCAGAATTCTCTTTAATAACAAAAGTGAACATCAATCAAGCATTAGGGTCTGTGAGTTGAAGCCAAAGAGCCGGTCCTTGTCCCTCAGTTTTTCAATATGAATACCTCCCCTTCCGCCCACCCCCGTCTAGAAGGAAAGGGCAGCAAAGGTGGCAGCTGTTTTCATTTCCTTCAGACATGAACCTCAGAGGCAGTGAGTCACACTCAGAGCAGCACTGTCTAGAAACCCTAGGCAGCCAGGGGCCTGCATACAACTGATCTGGCGCACATGGAGTTGGAACAACGACTGTTCTTGATGTTTCACAGAAAATAAAGTTGGAATTCAGTTCCACTCCTAGTTAAGTCACTGTAAGGTTGAAATGTTTGGGTTTTTTTCTTATTGATAATATTAGTGATTTATAGCACCCTCTCAACGCTTTGTTCAAAAGAAGAGAGGAAGATCTCTTTCCATTCAGGTCATCTTTCATATTTACAGGTCAGCGGAAAGGTTCTCCTCTCCCTCTCACCTACTTCTTCTCTGCTACAGTTTTCTTTGTGTTTTTCTTCAGTCTCCCTCTATCTCAGGCTCAGGTACTATTTATAAACTGCAAGGATTATCACCTCTATGTCTGACTAGTATTGGGTCTACAATAGAGACATAGAAAGGAAGAAAGGGAGGAGAGTTCTGCTGGACACGCAACTGGGGAAGCAGACCATATGTCAAGAACATAAGGAAATTAAACCTACACAAGGGAAGTCTCCTATATAAATATCCAAAGATACTGTGCCCCTGGATATATCACTTAACCTTCTAGGCCAGTGATTCTCAACCTTCCTAAAGCTATGACCCTTTAATACAATTCCTCATGTTGTGGTGACCCCCACCCATAAAATTATTTTTGTTGCTACTTCATAACTGTAATTTTGCTACTGTTATGAATCTATCTGATATGCAGGATGTATTTTCATTGTTACAAACTGAACATAACCCACAGGTTGAGAATCGCAACTCTAGGCCTTAATTTTCCCATCTGTAAAATGAACAAGTTGGTCTGACTGACCTCTAAGAGCCCTTTCAACTCCGAATCTATGGTCCTATGAAATTAAAAGAATGGCCGAAAAAACATTTTTGGTAGAACAAAAGAGTATGAATTATTCTTATCCCATGTCTTGGAATTTGTGTAATGGTATTTGACCTACAAGTTAAGGATCACATTGTCCTCTTAAGAGAAATTTCTATTACCCTTTCCATAACTGTTTAAAAATTAAATCTTTAGGGGCTGCTAGGTGGTGCAGTGAATAGAGCACCTGCCCTGGAATCAGGAGGACCTGAGTTCAAACCCAGCCTCAGAAATTTAACACTAAAAAAAAAAAAGCTGTGTGACCTTGGGCGAGTCATTTAACCCCAAATGCCCTACCTTTCTCCCTCCAAAAAGCAAAAACAATAAAATAAGATAAATCTCTAATTGTCTTTCAAATCCTAGGAATGCTAACCAGAACAAGACAAATAACAACAAAGAATTCAAGATGAAGCAAACTTCATTTTTTTGTTTACTTATTCAACAAAACACTTATTAACCATCTAATACCTCCAAAGCGTTGTTCTTGTACCTTCAGGAGACACAAAGTGATATAAAATATATTCTCTGACCTCAGGGAATGTAAAGCATATTAAGGATACAAAACAGGTACACATAAGAACTCAGAAATTATAAGGAACATTCTAATATAGTCAGTATGGCATAGTGGGTAGGGAGCTGGCCTTGAAGGAAGGATGGATCAATGTTCAAGTCTCTGACACTACTGTCTTGTGACCCTGCACAAGCAAGTGACATTCACTCTCTATGCTCTATGACTATCAGTTAAGGGGTGCCAATCTGCATTGGTAGAACGAGTTTCTTCACCTAAACATTCCCTATACCGATGAAATCACAAAGTCATTTCCTATTTTTATCCCTTTAAGGTCAGTTGAGAAAGAAGTTATGTCTAGTTGAGGGATCAAAGAAGCCATCATAGAGGAAATGGAATTTGAGTATGGCCTTAAACAATGGATAAAATCTAAAAGAAAGAATTGGTGAAGGAAGGCACCCTGGCAGCAGAGAATAGTAATCACTAAAGGCTCAGAGATAGACAAGGATATATCTGTGAAATAGTAAAACTTTTATATAGCATAAAGCACAGGGGTTGAAGGGCAGTTAGGTGGTACAGTGGATGCAGTGCTAGACTAGAGTCAAGAAGATCTAAGTTCAAGTACATCCTCAGACATTTACTGCCTTTGTGACCCTGGACAAGGCACTTAACTCAGTTCACCTCAGTCTTCTTATCTGTAAAACTTAGCTGCAGAAGGAAACAGCAAATCATTCTAGTACCTTTGCCAAGAAAACCCCAACTGGGGTAACGAAGAGTCGGTTGTGATTACAATGACTGAACAACAACACGGGTAGGAGTGGGAATCAATCATGAAAGAAAACTAGAAAGCTAGTTTGAAGACAAAGTAAGGAGGGCCTCAAATACCAGGTGTCTTAAGATGAACTGATATGAGTATATCTACACACCAAGAAGGACCACAGTCTAGCACTGATGTGCTGGGATAGATTAGCTTGTAGGCAGGTGTCAGGGAGGATCAAAGAATGAAGAGACAGGAATATCTATTAGAAGTCTCTAGTAATAGCCCAGATTAGAGGAAATTGGATCTGAACCATAGTGGTGACAATATGAGCTAAGAGGAGATGGACACAAGAGATAACATCAAGGTCAAATCAAAAGGATGTAGCAAACATATGGATATGATGAAAGAAAATTGTCATTGTTGTTGTTGTTCACTCAGTCATATCCAATTCTCTGTGACCCTGTGGGTCATATCACACAAATACTGTCCGTGGGGTCTCCTTGGCAAAGACAACAGAATGGTTTGCCATTTCTCTCTCTAGTGAATTAAGGCAAACAAAGAATAAGTGACTCACCCAGGGTCATACAGCTAGTAAGTGACTGGAGCTGGATTTGACCATGGGTCTTCCTGACTCCAGACCTGGCATTTTAACCACCAAAATAAAAGGAAGAGTAAAATATGTATCTGAGAGTATTACCAGGGATTATTAGGTGGACAGAGATGCTGTTAATAAACAGAGAAGTCAGGAAGAGTGAGATCCTAGAGGGGAGGGGACCTCAGTAGTTCACTTTGAACAACCGGGTCAGGGAGAAAAGAATACACGCTACGTTAGTGTCTACAGAACATGGGTGGCAGAGAACAAAGAGACCTATGCTTCTTTGATGGAGGAAAGAATTTTATTTTGACATAACTAAAACTAAAAACAGATCAAGGTAAATCTGCTATAGACCTATTACTATATATCAAGGGGACTCATGTAGTTCTCGTATGAAAACCAATCGAAGGTACTGGTAATATTTTTCCTGGAGAAATTAAGATTTAAAGGAAGGCATAATAACCATCTTGAAATATTTGAAGCCTGTAATGTGGAAGATTTTCACTTTATTCTGTGTGTCCCCAGAGGGTAGGATAAAAACAACAAAGTTACAGGGAAGTAGATTTTTGTTTAATATAAGGAAGAAATTTTAGCAAATAGAACTGTCCAAAGATATAATAGTTTATCCTGTTAGGCAGTGTGTGAACCTGCCTCTAGCAGTATTTAAGTAAAGCCCAAATGACTACTTGTCTGGCATATTATAAAGGAAATTCATTCTATAATTAAAGGTCAGACCAGAAGACCCCCATGGAGCCTTCAGGCTTTATGAATTCTAGGATTCTTGCACCTCACAGGCTATTCTATACAATGCATGTGATACTATAAGGTATGTTTTCACTCCATTTTTAGAATAGGGGCAGCACAAAATTGTCTGAGAAAAGAGGCATGTGAAAAAAGACTTGGTTATTTTGCCAAACTACTGGTTGTTCTTGTTGAGAAGATGACTTTTATTCCCTTGAAATAAGTCCCTTGGTAGGGCTGCCCAATTTTTTGTGCATATAAGAACTATATTAGCACTATGGTCAGTGTTTCAAACAGCAGCCTAGGCCCCAGTCATTTCTGAGCATGTCACCATTTTCTTTGCTTTTACACCATTGGCCACAAGTGCTGATGAGGATGCACCTTTTGGGCAGTCATCTGAAATTCACGATAAAAGCAAATGGGGCTGGGCTGACTGGTTAAAAGGATGATAATCACCAGTCTGTGCACAGGGTCTGTTGACTTCATATCATGTGAAGCTAATGAAGTAATTATACATACATATATATATATACACACACACATATATATGTATATATGTATATATATTGTTTCAAATGAATTTGTCAAAAAGTAATCATGTCGAAAGAAAATTAGAGGGGAAAAAAGTGTCCTCTAACCTTGCCCTTCCCCACCACCATCTCCGTTTGTGCTCACAGCTGCCAAGAAACCAGATGATTACAAGATTCTGTGCCCAAGCAGCCACGAGAACGTCCATACAAATGACTTACATTGCTGAGTTGCTTGATGATGTGTGAAACCAATGGTCTTTGACGTTGCTCACCTTGTCCTCAAGTCCCATTATTCCAGTTTCTATTTTTAGGTTTGATTTCAAGCCTGAAAAACCTAACCTGCCCACAGGGGAAGTGAAGAATCTATACTAGAGATGTCAAAGTGGGGAATGATGCATAATTTGTCCTAAGTGACACACCATGGGCCTTGCTTCAAAAGGTTTGGCTCTTTAGTCTCTCTTTGCTACTCTACAAGCTATTCTCACATGAAGTATTTCCCACCTAGAAAACTCAAACTATGCTAATGAAAGCTTAATGCCTTGGCAAGCCAATGGTTTGCAAAATGCAGCTCTTTCAACAGTAGGTTTTGTTTTTCATTTTAACTTTTATCTCTAATGACTAACACAAGTACCTTGCATATGGAGGGGCTTTAGAAATAGTCTTTGGATTAGACTGTTGAATTCCTAAAGGATGGAAGGACTGTACAAAAGACATCACTTAATGAAGTAATATTTTATACGTGCAAGACTTTATCTATCTACCTTATCTCAAGAATCTAGTATGGTTGTTATTGCATTAAATCTATCTCAATCTCTTGAACATCAGTGCCACTCTTTCAAAACAAAATATCTATCTCTTTCTCTCCATACACACACACACACACACACACACACACCCCATATATAAAATCTCGCTTGTCTACACATTTTCATTATGTACATTCAAAGGAAGATGAGGTAGATTTTACAAAGGTAAAAATTATGCCATAAAAGGTCTCAGTTTGCTGCAGATCTGAGATTAGATTCCGGGTCTCCTGACATGTTTAGTCTTCCTTCCACTGAATTTGCAATGTTTCTCTGTTATTCTTAATGTTTCAAAAACACATTTTTTAATACCAGACCCACAATTTCATTGATATTGGGAACTCTCAATAAGAAAACTCCCTCTACCAAAGCAGATCTTCACCTTCTCTGCACCTTGTAATCAGATGTTTGCCTAGAGGACTGAGCAGTACAGTGTCCTTTACAGGCACAGGCAGGATTTGAACCAATGTTTCCCTAACTCTCATGCCAGTGCTGTATAGTAGTAAGTCATGCTGCCTCTATTATACATTAATACTATAACATATATATGTACGTACACACAGATACACAGATATTCATATATACATAGACATACAATGCCGGTGTGTGTTATACTATACATATATGTGTGTATACACGTGTGCATACATATACATATACGTATACATGTACATATACGTGTACACATACACATACACATACACATACATATAAATAGAAATATAACTTTGAAAACTCCAACGTACTATATAAATGCTGGCTATAATTTCTTTTTTTTATTTTATTTTTTGTTCCAAATTCCCTTTCTTCCTTTCTCTTCCCCCACACTAATTCACTATTTTTCTTGGTAATGTACAAAATAAGGCAAATATAATTTTTCAAAGAAGAATGTTTGTCCTCTAAAATGGAAGCAATTATATTTTTACAATTAGGAAGATAAACCAAGACAGTAATATAAGTATTGTTCTTTACTGAGGCTTCAGAGACTTCTGTCCAGTGAAAGAAATGATATATCTAGGGGAAAATACATATAAAGCTGAAAGCAAAAATAAAGAGAGCGGATGTGTATTTAACAGCTCTGAACTACCTCTGGTACTGTCTAGTACTTGGACCAAACACTTATGTCCTTAGCTAAAGGGTATCATGGTACCACGAGAGGCACTTCAAACTTAGCATAATGTTACCATTAAAGTGTTATAATTTCTATTTATTTAAGAAAAAGCAGCATTAACTGAAAGATTAAGACTAGAGAAAATAAGAAGCAAAGATGATCTGAATTTACAGCACATCTGAAATATCTGGTTTCCAGGGGAAGTTTTGTGTTGCATTAGAAACAATGCAGAGGCATGAATGTGTGGGCGCAATCAAGAGTGAAATATAGAGTGAATGACTAAGTAGAGCCTAAGGGGAAAATTTATCTCCTACAGAATGTCAGCCATTGTGAGTAACTCTGAAAGCAGTCACTGAATAAAGAGAGATTTAACTAGCTTCATTCCTTTCAATCCGTCCATGAGAAACAACACACAGATTGTGACAAACATATATTTTTCAAACTTTTTATATTCATATTTATTTTAACTTTTTTTTTAATTTTGAGTTCTAGATTTTCTCCTTCCCTTACATCCCCCCGCCCACCCAGAAAGCAAACAGTATGCTATCAATTATACACGTTAAATCATGTGAAACACATTCCATATTAGCCATATCATAAAAGACAGCGAGAAAATTATATTGCAATTTGCACTTAGAGTTTACTAGGTCTCTTTCTGGAGGTGGATAGCACTTACCTTGGATCATCACCACATTGATAGGAGTAGCAAAGTCTTTCATAGTTGATCATCATTACAACATTGCTGTTATTGTGCACAATGATGTCCTCATCCTTCTCACTTCACTTTGCATGAGTTTATATAGGTCTTACCATGTGTTGTTATTTTGTTTTGTTTTGTTCTGAAACCACCACACCCCCCCCCATCATTTCCTTTAGCACAATAGTTTTCTATCACAAGCATATGCCACAACTTGTTCAGTCATTCCCCAATTGATGAGTTCTCAATTTCCAATTCTTTGCCGCCAGAGAAAGAGCTGCTATAAATATTTGTACAATATATAAAGGTCCTTTTCCTTTTCCTTTGATTTCTTTGGGATACAGATCTCCATAAACCAAAGCAAATGACCTTGAAGACTGAGCTTGATGAGACATTGTGAGAATCATTCGTAGGTTTCCCAGAAAAGCATGATGAAACAAAAATCCTGAATACCAAATTTCTGTAAATCATATAAGAACATTACCCAGAAAGGGGAAGGGGGGAAAGCAGGGAAGGCAAAGTACTGAAAGCTTTCTTTTGCATATTCCTAATCCCCAAGGACCTAAATGAAAAAGGATGGTGGGAGAAGATGATCATACAAACAGAGATGCAAATCCTTTTCAAAAAGTCAATTGAAACAAGGTCAAGGAAGAAGTTAGTGAAAACAAGACATTTCTGAAAACCTCAAGTTGCAACTTAGAAAATATAAACTGAGTGATCCAGCAATATGGGTTTAGAAAATGTATACAAAATCCCTTTTGGAGACACAAGGGAGATTGGGAATAAAAGTGAAATGTCAAAACTGGAGATAGATTTATTTCATATCTCCTTTGCTTTATAAAATAAGCTAAGTCTCTGGGCACTAGAAAGCAACAGCACACATTTTTAATAATGATGGTGATTCCTCCTCAGTATTCTCAGCCAAGCCCCACAATGGCTTTTTAGTCGTGTAGATGAATAGGCTGTCCCTTACACTCAGCTTGAAGAATAAATTGTAGGTTCAAGGCCAAGAAATAGATTCAAAGATGTATTTTGAGCGGGGAACCCCCATTTTCCTCAACATAATAGGATTTGGAAAGCAGGTTGAAGAAGTTGAGAATATACAGACAGAACATACAAAAAATATGCAGAGGCCATATCTGCTTTCTAATGATGATTGACCAATGCTTAGAAAACCATTTTCAGACTCCACTTAGAGACTGAGAAAAGAGAAATGGCTGATGAAAGCAAAGGCATTCTGGGAAGAAAATGGCAAGCCTTGTGATAAAATGTGAAGTATAAAACTAATTTCTGGAATATGGTATGCCATTTCTTGATAGATAAGGATTTTCTACATAATACCATACTGCTACTTTACTACATGTTTCAAAAGCTGATCTAGAACTCAACAGCTTGTGGAACTGAATGTTGTAAATTAAAAGTAAATTAATAATTTTTTTAAAGCTGATCTAAAATTCAGTGGATTTTTTTTCAGGAATTACCAGAATCCTGAACTAGCTCTCTTAGATGTTTGTTTATTTCATTGACTGATTGGAAAATTCCCGCAATTGACCATCTCTCTTTACAGGACACTTCAATGAGGGCTTATGAAGGAGATATATCACTTGGTAATCCAGATCCTACTTTTATGTAAGTACCACATTTTGTAGCATCAGTATATAACTCTGGATTGAAAGATGAAGGATAAAGTATCGACCCTATTACTTACTACTTGTGTGACCTTGGGCAAGTTAGTTCACCTTTCTTGGTCTCAGTTTCCTCATCTGTAAAATGAGGGAGCTAGACCAGATGATCTCTAAAGTATCTTCTAGTTCTTGTTGAATGCAACTGACCTTGCCTGATTGCAGATGTGTATTGCCTGAGGATGAACAAAATCACCCCTAGCCTTCTCTATGGATTTTCCTTTGTTAACGCAAAGCAACTTATATAACAGCTTTTGAGGCTGTGCCTCCCATGAGAACCCTCCTCCAACATTGAAATGTATTTAATCCTTCCCCCCATCCTTCTTGGGCACTCCAGGACTTTGATGCTATATGGCAACCCCAAATTGCATTTCCTTTGCCTCAATTAAAGATCCTAGTTTTTGCTACTTTAGTAGTCTTTATTTCAGATTGACATTATATATCCTATAAACCTATGTTCAAGGCAAATTGTCTTTGCTATAAATTTTGTACATCTTGACTACATATATCCTGTTGGTTTTATTGGCTAATTGGATGGGTAAAGGAGAATAGATGGTTGGTTGGTGCCTTTCATGCTTGAAGAAAGTCAAAAGAACATCACTATGTTGGGGTCAAGGTACTGTATGTCCAACTGTAGCTGATCAGACCAATACAAGCTCAAAAGGCTCTACTACAGGTCAGGCACAAATAGTCCATGAGAATGTTTGGAGTGGAGATGCTTCTAAATTTGTGCATCTCACATTTCTTCTGAGCTACTGCAATTCTGCTTTGCTTATAGAGTACAGCACCTTCTGTGATGCACGCACGAAATGCTGGATGGACCTGTGTCAGTGTCTCCCATGTCACACAATCAATTCTAAAGTTCTTAAGAGAGACTTTGAGAGTGTCCTTGTATCTCTTCTTCTGACCACCATGTAAGGTCTTATCTTCTGTGAGTTATTCACAAAAATAATCTTTTAAGCAAACATACTTTTGGCATTTAAACAACATGGCCAGTCTATCAGAGTTGCACTCTCTGCAGGAAAGTTTGAATACTTGGCAGTTCAGCTCAGAAAAAGAATCTCAGTGTCCAGTAATGTATCTTGCCAGGTGATCTTCAGAACCTTCCTAAGACAATTCAAATGGAAACAATTCCGTTTTCTTGCATGGCACTGAAATACTATCTAGGTTTCACAGGCATACAACAATGAAGTCAGCACAATGGCTCTTTAGACCTTCAGTTTGGTAATTAGTCTAATACTTTCTCTGTCTCTCTGACTTTCTGTCTCTGTTTCTGTCTCTCTCTGTCTCTCTGTCTCTCTGTCTCTGTTTCTCTGTCTCTCTCTGTCTTTGTCTCTGTCTCTATGTCTCTGTCTCTGTCTCTCTGTCTCTTTCTGTCTCTGTCTCTCTCTGTCTCTCTGTCTCTCTCTCTCTTTCTCTTTTTCTTTCTCATTTGTCTTCTCTCACACACTTTCCTTTGGAGTCTCCCAAACACTGAGCTAGCTCTGGAAATTTGTATATCAACCTCATCATCAAAAGTATACTGCCAAGTTAAGTGAACTTATCCATAGCATTCAAAATTTCTCCATTTGCTATATATAACCAATGGCTCTACATAGGGATGGTATAGTGCTAGCTGGTGGAATACCTGTGTTTTATTGGTGTTAATTGTTGGGCCAAAATTAATATAAGCAGAAGAGAATCAATCCATACTTTGTTACATCTCAGCCTCAGAAGCTCCACTGAGTGCACAGTCATCTGCCAACAAAAAGTCACATACCAACTATCCCTTCACTTCAGTCTTAGTTGTAGCCTTTGCAAGTTAAATAACTTACTGTTAGTACTGTAGCTGACCTTGATGTGTTTTCACCTTCATTGAAGGCATACAATAACATCACAAAAAAATATCATGCTAAAAAGCATGGGAGCAAGCACACATCAAACTCTCCTGCATAGAGTGCAATTCTGATAGATTGGCCATGCTGTTTAAATGCCAAAAGTATGTTTGCTTAAAAGGTTATTTTTGTGAATAACTCACAGAAGGTAAGACCTTACATGGTGGTCAGAAGAGATACAAGGACATTCTCAAAGTCTCTCTTAAGAACTTTAGAATGGCTTCGCTTCATTAGTGACTGGAGAAGGTCAAGAGCATTGTACATTAACCAGAACCTGGGTAAGTATACTGTCATGAATTGATGAGCTTCTTGGGACAACCAGATTTTGCCATAATTTTCCACCAGCCCCCAATTTTATAGTATCAATAGGTATGAATAAGGCAGAGCCCAGAGAAGCAGTAACTGAAATGCAATTAGTTGTATCAGGAAGAGCATAACAGGATTAGAAAAGGAAATCCAGGAAAGGAAGAAGGCATGCAGAGATACTTAGGGAAAGAAGACATATACTAGAAGTACAAAAAATAAGTGATTGAGGAGGGAAGAAATAGACATGTTATTGAAATTGTATTTAAAGACTTCAAGTATACACATAAGAATTATATTGTCAAAATCTTGATTATTAAAAATTTGGGAGTAATATAACTTGATCAACTAAAATGTACCGGCATCTAAGAGAAAGCTGTCAAAAGCTATATTTATATAATGTGAAAACAACCATTTCAAAGTTTGTTTAAAGGCTGCTTAATCCAAACTGGTTGTTTTTATACCAGGGACCCTCAAAATTTTTCAAAGAAGAATATAATTTTCATTTCTCTGTAGTAGAGGAAAAGGAGAAAAGAAAGTGAAGTAATCATGTATCAATAGAAAAATAAACAGGCAATGTTTGTGAACAACCTGAGTACTACATTATACTAAATTAAAGGAACGAGAATGAATAAATGAATGAAGAACCTCTGTTAAGCACTTCCTATGTGCCAAACACTGTACTAAGTGCTGGGCATACAAATATAAAAGCACAATAATTCTTGCCCACAAGAAATGTATATTTTACTGGGGGAGATAGTACATCTAGGTGTGAAGAATAATTTATAGTGAAATTTCCTTATTCTGAAAAATCAAATCTAGAATGGCTTCAGTATTCACTAGGCCTAGGTTTAGGTCACCTGACCTTCAAACGATCTGGGGTTTAGAGCAATGGAGCCCCTCCCCCGGAGCCAGCTCAGCAGAAGATATGCCAAATAAGGTTAAGACTGCTTTCATTGGACATCCACATATTTCCAGGTCCTTTGTCTCAGAGAGATTCCTGTACTTAGGTTGTGGGTCAACCCCCCCTAGCAATAAGAGTGAAGGCCAGTTGGGGGGTTGGGTTTTCTGCATTAGAAGATTATATAACCATGGACTGGCTTCTACCTGTTGCTCTCTCCCTGCAGCCATGTGGGCGACAGGGGCAGAGTCCTTTCTCATGAGAAAGAATAAAGACCTCTTCTGACCTTAGACTCAGACTCTGAACTCTTTCATTTCACACATAGGGAAATGGTAACTAGGTGAGAGTTATAGTCCAGGAAGTCACAGAGATAATAAGCGAATCAATATTTTTGACACTCCTATCCCCCCACACTCCCAACTCCTGTCAAGGGCAAAGTCAATAGTGATACAATTACAGTTCTCTGATCAAGAAGTTGGAAGAGGAAAGGACTTACTAAGGTCCACTCCAACTGCTACTAATTCTGTTATTCAGATTCTGTGATTTATGCACAAGAATAACATAAAATGAGATAATGTATAGGAATTACCAAACACATCAGTACAGGTAGGACCCACACTGATGAAACCACTGGGGCACGTGATCACTGGGGATAGAAAAGAAGAATGTTGAGAATTCAAGTCCCTGAGTGGGGAAGAAGCTAAAAGAGAAGGGGGCATGCTGGGAAGAGTGGCTATTAGCAATATCTTCATGCTACAAAGAGAGTGTGTGGCAAGTGGCAACAATTTCAGGCTATTCCACTCTACTCGCTGAAAATAACAAAAAGTCCAGAAGAGATGTTGTCATAACAACAGTCTGAGTGATAAGAGGTTTTCATATTACCTGGTCCTTCATAAACAGCCTATTGGAGATGTCTGGTTTGCATGATACCCAATAATCACAAATATGTATCTATTACTACTAAACTGACCAAACTAGTAATTTTTGAACATCATATAGCCACGGAGCTAGTGTTTGGAGATTTTTGTTCCTTTGTTTCCAACCTGATACCACCAGTTTGGGAAACTCTCTACTCCTAAACAGATGTAAAGCCAATCAGCAGTAGTAGATTCCTGAGAGAATGCTACTGTGAAGAGCTTTTAAGATTCAGATTACACAGTATTAGTGAACACTCTGTTTATTCCATTCCAAATCTTTATTCAGTACAATGTTCACAGTTTCAACAGTTCACAATATTTTTTTTTAATTTTAATTTATTTTCTTGGTTACATCATTCATTTCCACAA
>CM053594.1:250631588-250663926 GCA_028646575.1 Pseudocheirus occidentalis
AGGCTACTTAAACCCCTTGGACTATCCTTCAGGCAACAGCAGCAGGATATTCAACCTCAGGCTTGCTTGCTCTTACCCCTGAGGATGGCCTTATTGCTAGCCAGACACCCCCTAGCTCTTCTGTCATGGGGCTCCTTCAAGCCATTTACAGCATGGTAAATTCATCCTGTCCTGACTTAGCCCCTGAATGCCACCTTTGCATGAATCCATGACCTCCATACTATGTTGGGGTAGCCATTAATACTACCGTAGAACCCATTACCACTTCTAAGAATTGTGACTGGAATCAGCCAAGGCTCATCTTGGGAGATGTCCAAGGTTCTGGGCTCTGCCTGACAACCAAGGACTGTCTGGTTCTCCCTGTAGCCCCATTTGTGGCTCTACCCTTGAAGTCAAATCTTCTGCTTCTAGAAGAGCCTGGTGGGCATGCCTCAATGGCCTCACCAGGTGTGTTTCTGCCACGGTGTTCATAGAACAGAACCCACCAGGCAGCCCCCTTTGTATCCTGGTAGCAATAATCCCCCAGGTCTCCTTGCAGTAGAGAGGGGGTGGAGCTATTTTGCCCCAAGGGAAGTCCAAACTTTCCCTCAAAAGCATGCAGCCCCCTTCCTCATCCCCATCTCAGTGGGGCTAGGACAGGTGGGGTCAACCACCATTGGGGCAACTGCCCTAATTAAGGGGGATGCCAACTACCAGGCACTTAGTGCACAGGTGGACATTGATCTCTCCCACCTAGAACACTCCCTCTCCATCCTGGAGAGACAGGTTGATTCCCTTGTGGAAATGATCTTCCAAAACCACAGGGGCCTAGATCTGCTGTTTCTTCTGCAGGGGGGCCTCTGTGCTGCCCAGGATTCAGAAGAATCCTGTTGTTTCTGTGTGAACACCTCCTTCGTAGTGCAGGAAAGTTTGAGTTTAGTCCGTACAAATTAGGCAGACTGACAGAGGGAAAGGGAAGATGCTAAAAACTGGTACCAGTCACTGTTTTGAACATCCCCTTGGTTCACTACTTTAGTATCTGCCCGAACTGGTCCCCTAATTCTCCTTACCCTGGCTCTTATTTTGGGTTCATGCCTGATCAATTGCTTTCTCCAATTTATCAAATCCCTCCTTAACTGTGTCAAATACTTATTGTCAGGGATCCCTGCTACTGGCCCCTTGATGTTGGCCCCCTTGATCACTGTGATGATGTGGTCCCTGCTGTGTCAAGGATTTGATATTATCCATAAGAAGTGGGGAATGTTATACTTGGCCTCACCTGGCTCCCTTGATCCTTTCCCCTCCCCCCATTCTGCCCTAGCCAGGCATCTTCCTGTTTCCTCACGGAAGTTGGCTGCAGGGCCCCCCAAGGTTTCCCTGCATGGGAGACTTGAAATGTGTAATAGCCAATCCCTGTTGTAAACCTCTTATTATGCAATCCTTGACCATTGAGAGTTGGGGGGGACCCTATATATATCAGTGATCTCCTCTTGGTCAGGCCTGTTTTGATTTGGGCAAGGTAAGATGTAGCCCCGAACAGCGCATGCTAAATAAAATCCACTTCCAAAAATACCCTGGGGTCTCTTTCTCACTTATTTTGGCACAACACATTGAGTATTTGGATTGAGCCACTCAATAATCATTTTAAAAATGATTATTTGAGAAAGTTTTTTATTTGAGAAAGTTCACTTAATCACTATGTACAGACCTTTAACCTGACTTCAAGTTCACTCCCCTTTTTATATGCATCCCTTGACTACATGTTAAGGGAGTAGGGGAAAAAGAGATAGGTTCTACTCCTGACTTTGCTAACTGTATAATCTTAGACAAGTCATTTTCCCTCCCTAGTCCTCTATTTCCCAATATGACAAATAAGTGTTTTGCATACTTCTTAGGTTTCTTCTAGATCTATTTTCAATCCTATTTTTTTAATTGTTAAGTACCTATATTGTATAAGGTGCTACACTAAGTACTAGAGATTAAAAGGTTGTTTGTTTTTTTAATAAAAACTACCTGGACCCCAAGTTGTTTAACTCAGCAATTGTTACCTTGAGGTCATATTACTTGAACCTAAATTCAGAGAACTAAGTTTCAGGGGAAATTCAGCCCTGTCTCTCAGACCATGGACCTTAGCTTGCTCGCTAGATTGAACTGCAAAAGGTGAAAGCCTGCCAGGTAATCATTATGGTCTCCCATCTTGGTTATATGGTGAAAATAATAGATACAGATAAGTTAATTACAGATTCATAAAGTATCAGAGCCAGAAGGACTTTAGTGATGAGAGAGTTAATGCCTCATTTTTTAGATCATAGGATCATAATTTTTGAGCTGGAAAGAGACTTCTAGTCCAATGCCTTCATTTTACAGATAAAGAAACAGATTAAATGACTCCCAAGGTCACAGAGGTAGTAAGGGGTAGAGACAAATTCAAACCAAGGTGGAGATCAGAGCTGGGAATCCATGGTTATACAAAGAGCAAATCCAAGTCTCCCATCTGATAAGTTCCCTACAAAACTTTTTCTATTGGCTTCTTGAAAGAATTGCTTTTCTTCAGATCAGAGATGCTCAAATGGTTGATAACAATCAACATATCTTGAAATTCAACATGGTCAAGTACATCAAAGCAACTGCTGCCTTGATGTTTCCCATCTCCTACAGCTATTTTCACCAGTTTGGAGAAAGTAGACACAGCCAAAAGCCACTGCCATGGACTTCTTTCTGCACTTTATGGGATTTTCTTACAGAAGAAGAAGGCTTAGAAGTTCTTAGAATTCCACCATACACACAGAGTCATAAGTAGGGCACAGGGCCTGGGGCTTTGCCTCAGGCAGAGAAATTTAGATGGTGATGACACTTGCAGTCTTTGAGCAACATGGAAACAACAGAGCTTCACACCTAGCTGGCAAAAATAAAGTAGAAGGCTACCAAATGGTGAGTTACAGTGAGCTCTTTCCCTGCCCCACACTGCTTCCTCTCACCATTGCTACATTTTATTGCTGTCCCAGCATCCCTGTCTCCACTCTCCAGCCCCTCAATGGGGCTATGCCCCGCCACTAACCCTCAGCCAAGAGTGTATGCCCTGGGGCTGATTTGTGTTAAATGTCACAGGCACAAGGACTAGTTATAGCTCTGTGTAAGGATCAAACAACTGCTTCAATCTAGCTGCTCGTTGTCAAGCATCCTCTCCTTCCCATCTCAGTGATCATAAATCTTCAGGGAAGTGAAAGGTAACTCCATGGCATTAAAAGGTTGCCTCCCCACCCCCTAAAAATATAATGTTTGACTTTATCATTGCCCTGTAATAAGTGCAATGTCTGACCAAATAAGTCTAATTTCCATAGCCTTACACAACTTTAAAGAAGGTTGCTTAGGTTATCTGGGTTATAGAATTCAACTTTCTCATTTTATAGACAAGATGCTTGGAACCCAGAGAGATGAAGTGACTTTCCCAAAGTCACACAACTAGCTAGTATAGATCTGGGACTGTAATTAAGGCGTCCAGATCTCTAGGCAGTCTTTCCATTATAGATCGTTTAAATTTAGAAGGTAAGAGTACAGGGTTAGAGAGCATCCATGTGTTAACACCATTAGTATTTGATGCAGTACTAGAAATGTTAACCATAACAATAAGCAAAGAAAAGAAACATTTGGGGAGTAAGCATAGGCAAGGAGGGAATCACACCACTCTCGTGCTCTCTATTACAACTACAAAAGTCACACGGTATCTTAATGACCACATGCAACAACAGCAGACTTCTTCACATTTTCACATACACACCTGACTGTAAAATGTTTGCCAGGAGTAAAAAAAAAAAGCAAGCTATTATTTTAATATTACTACTAAATAGTCATTCGTTCTAGGCATCTGGTATAAATAAGATTTGTGACTCATTTTGGAAGCAGATGAGATTGAAGGTAAGAAAAATCCTTGTTGCGGTAAGTGTAACATGGGTTGACCACAGGACTGAGGTCAGAGTTAATACAGCTGATGGTCATTATCTTTTGACATTTTACTCAATCTAAGCCTATTGGCAAAAACAAGCTAAAGATGCCAATGAACAAAATATAACGTCCCATTTCTTCATTTCTTATTAAATGCTGAAATTTATTGCTACAAGAGGGTAAAAAAAGTCAAATGTAGGTTACTTTAAAATTAGGCTTAGTTGCAATAATCACATGGAAAAGAGATAAATGCCACAAGCTTCAAATACTTCTGGCATAAGTTAATTGTCACCAAGACAAAACAAGTATTTTACGTCTATGAACATAATTAGACAAAAGCCAGTGTTATTTTATTTACAACTGGGGAACAGATACAGACCACAACTGAAGGAGATATGCTGGGTCAAGTAGTTTAACACACTTCATGAATACTTCAAAAACATCTGATTTTTCTCACCATGCACTAAGGTAGACTACAGCTCCTCTGTGATCCACTAGCCAGTCTTCAAAAACTGAAAACAATCAGCCAAATGACCGACGATCTCCAAACTTAGTTTGATTAATCTTCAGGTGACAGCCATTCGGTTCAATTTTATTAAAATACTGATAATTGTACAAGTGGGTGAAAAACAACTGAAAATCAACAGATTTTTTATTAAAACTAAATCCTGGGGATAAGTCACAAAAAATTAACCTTTTTACACCCACCTAGGAGATACAGTTGGACCTCAGATGGGACACAAACTCAAAATCTCTGGCATATGGGGGGATCAGGGGCTAATACTTCTGGTGTGGGGGCTTTTGAGCCCTTTTCAGGGTTGCTCATCCACCTTTGGTGTCTACCTTCACCCCATTTTCATCTATGGCTCCAAGAAGTTGGAGCTTGCACAGGCCACGCCCCAGGAAAATCCCCACAGACAGGCTAAACCAGATTGAGGATAATTGACAGGTCTCAAACTCATTATGAATCAGGAGGATGTCCACCCCAAGCATCTGAAGATTTCTTTTAGTAGAATGGGCAAATGAGAACAATTTGTTCCAACAGTGATGAAGGTAGGTGAGCAGATTCTTTGCAGTACAGAGCTTGGTTAGATATGGAAGATGTCAAGGTCATCCACTGAATCCTGGGCCACTGCCAGTCATCTTGACTTTGGTCTTGCTGGTAGACTTTGATGACTGCAAGAGACAGTGAAGCTTATGATGTGCAACTCTACATTACTCAATCCAATCCAAATCAACGTGATGTCATTGGTCCTCTTCAAAATCGAAGGGTGAATAACAACAACAACTTGGACACAGGTTAAGTAAATATCAGATTTTCAAGAAAAGAGAGATCACTGAAACTGGTGAGGTATTACAAAGAAGATGATTCCTAGAGCTTAATTTTTTCAAGAATGATAAGAATTTTGAATTCTGACATAGGGGGTGTCTTGTGTGAATTCTTAGACAGCAGAAGATAGAAAATTGAGTTCTATATTGAGGGGACAATTAGTAACCCAGCCTGACTGGAACTTATGGTTCTTAGAAGGAGCATAATGCTGGGAAATAAGGCTGGAAAAAATAGGTTGGAAAAAGCTTATGGGAGGTCTTAAGTATAAGGATTAGAAATCTCTTTTATTCTTGGGGCAGCAGGGAGTAACAGAAGGTTTTAGAGCAGGAGACTGGCATGGTCAGAATGGTGCCTTAGGAAGATTATTTTACACCTGTATGGAAAATGGAGTGGAGAGGAGAGGGACTAGAAGAAGGAAGACCAACTAGTCCAATAATCCAGGGGAGAGGTGATATGAGTGTTATAAATTAGAATAAGGAAATGAGTTCAGAACAGATTTTATTCTCTCAGCAAAGTAAGAAGGAAGTTAACTGGCAATGAGAGTAAGTTTGTGGGGAGAGAGTAGTAGAAGATTTAGGGAAGAAGATATGATTAAGAAAATTAATACAAGGGAGTAAGTAGAAGTAGGACAAGGAAGAGAAAAGTATATAGATAGATAGAGATATAGATATATATACTACATAGATAGATAGATAGATAGATAGATAGATAGATAGATAGATAGATAGATAGATAGATAGGTAGATAGATAGACAGACAGACAGACAGATATTGCACCTACTATGAGCCAGGTACTTGTGTTAAGTTCTTTTTCATATGTTATCTCATAACAAACCTGTGAAATAGGTTGAGGAACCTAAGGCAGAGGTTACATGACTTGCCCAGTGTTGCACAGGTAGTAAATATGAAACCAGATTTGAACTCAGGTCTTCCTGGTTTCAGGCCCAGCTCTCTATCCACTTCCCCGCCAACTATATATGACGGTCCAGCTGAGACTAAATTCTCTGTTATCTGTGGGACAGTAACCCAAGTTGGTTTCTTTTCAATACTTTTTGTTCTCCCATCACGCTTATTTTCCAAAGTCTACTTAGAACTGAAATATAGCCATTTTACTTTTGACTTTTTTTTAATATTTTATTTTAACCTTGGCAAAGGTAATCAAAGCAAACTACAATGGTAAGTTGAGGTTTATATCTTGCACATAATAAGAATTCAATTATATGTTCATTGATCTGTGAACTTGCTAAATCCATTCTTCTGTAACCCCTGTAAGTCTAGCTATAACCTCTTCAATTACCACCTAACTTTTGAAAAGCAATGAGAGAATATAAAAATTGCTAAGTTAATGGAAATTGAGGTACGATGGAATCATCGAGTTTTATTAAAAGATTAAATTCATTGTGCTTCTGGTATAAAATATAGAGTAAGTTATTAGACGGTGGATAGCAGCTAGGAGTCCTCTACCGAGGTCAGAACACATGAAAATCATTCTAAAATGACCAAAGAAGGGACTTCCATTAGCCATAAAGATAATTTCCTGAATGTGCTATCAAACAGTTTAATTGATTAGGAGGGAGGTTGTGGACCCTTCTTTCTCAGAGGTTTTAAAGAATAGGAAAAATTATACTTGCTAGCATAGTTATAGGTAGTTCTGCTGGAAGCAAAAGTAATGACTTCTTCAGTTCCCTCTGAAAATACGCCTTTCAGCAAAATTGGTCAGAATCTATATTTGTGGAGGAAAGGTCATTGAAATAGCAAATATTGCTGTGTTCACACATCCTTAATGAAACTAAAATTTGGTCACATTAGCTAGCAAACGATTTGAGTAAAACTAGTGAAACTCATCATATTTTTTTTAGCTATGTGCCTAAAACTCTAAATGGTGTCCTGTTGTCTCCAAATGATTTGTAAACAAGGAAATGCTATAAGAAACATTCATCATCTTCACAGGTTGTTTTGATTAGTCCTATAGAAATGGGTTAAAAAGAACATGGTTCCTGCCCATTAAAATCTCATGATTAAAAATTTTAAAAGTATGCATATAGACATGAAGCCCATGGGTCCTAACAACTCTGGACCATCTCAAACTTGGGTTTGGGTTGTAGGAATTTTCAGTGAATGGTTATCTCTCTGGCTCACTTATGCCCATCCAGCTCAAAAAACAGAACATGTGGAATTAATTCCAGTTTAAGTATTATCCAGCTGTTCACCTTGCCAACAAACTCAGGGAAAGAATATCACTGAAGAAGTAAAACATGTAATTGGGATAGAAATGAAGAGCAACGCAACAGAAAATAATGTTAGCCACATTCCTAGATGGCTTCAGTTTTGTTCCAGAACAGTTTGTGAAATGAGCTTCTCTGAGGCTCACAGCAAATTCGTAACCAAACAAAGGATTAAAGAGATTATTAAAGATAAAATAAATTTAAAAGTTTCCATGCAAATACAATTAACTGAGGCTTATAAAAGAATATGTAGAATAGAAAACACATTTGCATCAAATATCATTGTTAAAATATGTTAAAATATACGTGTCATACAAAATGTATGAAAGCAAGACTCACTCTTAATATTACATTTTCAAAAAAAAGATCTAACTATATATGATGACCTAAAAACATGCTCCAAATTACTTGTAGTGAAAAAAGCAAATCGAAATAACTCTAAGTTTTTCATGAAAATTAGCTAAATGGCAAAAGACGGGAAAAAGAAATGTTAGAAATGATGTGGGAAGACAGGCATAGGATGGTTGGTGGAGCTCTAAAGCAGTCCAGCTCTTTTGGATTTCAAGTGGGAATTATACAGGAAAAGTGACTAACGGGCCCATATCCTTTGACTCAGCAATCCCACTACTGGGCACACACCCAAGGAAGCCAAAGCTGGAAACAAAGGTCTAGTATATACCAAAGTATTCATAGCAGCACTCTCACTGGTAGCAAAGACATGGAAACCAAGTAGGGGCCCTACGAAAGGGGAACGGTAGAAAAAATTGTGGTATATAAAGGTGACAATATTATTCTACAGTAAGAAATGACAAATATCAGAAATTCAAAGAAAATTGGGTTTTTAAATATTGATGTAGATGAAATGAATAGAACCAAGAGAATAAACACAATGACTCCAACAATGTTAATGAAAATATCACTAACAGAAAACTGAATAACAGACAAACTAAAGAGGGTCCTGGAGAAGAGATAAAGCAACCAAAGCTTCTTCCTCACAATGGAGAGGTGAGGGATTACTAGGGCAGAAGAGTGTATATCATCTGAGACAAGGTTTCTATATTAGATGCTTTTGTTTAATAGTTTTTCTTTATCACCAAAGAGTATTCATTGTGAGGGAAGGGGGAGGGTGGAAACTGTGATAAAAAGACAGACGGCATCAGCAAAATGTATTTTTAAAAGGAACAAAATACTCAAAACTTCAGTACTACAAAATATATGTGAGGTTCCTATGCAACTAGAAAGAGAAGTGGGAAACTTGGGTGTGGACAGCCTTAGGCTCCATGCTTGCAAGATGCTTTGTCTAATATCTGCTGTCTGCTTCTCCCCATTCGCCCAACCACTGTCAGGATCCTCCTACTCTGTGGGAGCCCAAGAAGCTCAGGCACATCTTGCTGCTCCAGTCCGTGGCTCCCATCTGTCTGCTCTTTGGCAGCTGGGATGTCTTATCTCGCCCTGCTCCCCATGATCACAAGCTCAGGACTGACGTTCGTGGTTCCTCTTTCTTCTCGGTGAGAACAACAACCAAAAACTCCTTTCCCCAGCTATTTCACTGAGAGAAAAAGACAAGCAGTTTTCAGGACTGTCTTCCCAACCCTGCTATGTGTCAGCAAACCCTTCTCCCTACCAGGCAGGGATGGGAAGATATTTGCACATAGGTCTCTTTCTAATAAGCTGCAACGTACAAATATATAATTCATGCAGAGAGAGAACAGATTTAGGATAAGCAGGCAGGTTGGTACAGCGAAAAACAGGAAAGCTAAATGGTGTATTGGGTCTAGAGTGAGGAAGACTCAGCTTTCTGAGTTCAAATCTGGCCTCAGACACTTACGAGTTGTGTGACTCTGGGCAAGTTATTTAACTCTGTTTGTCTCAGTTGCTCAACTAGAAAAGGAAATGTCCAAGAATCTCCATCAAAAAAAGCCCAAATGGAGTCACAAAGAGTTGTATGCAACAACAGTGAAAATCACGCTAGGTTTGGAGTTAGAGAACCTGGTTTTGAAACCCACCTCCATGCTTCTGTGGTTGGGAATAGTCTCTGAAGCAGGCTGGTAGGTCCAAACAGCAGCGTAGCCAGGATATAACTGCTGGCTCCAACACAGGACTTGTATTTATTGATATTTTAGCCCTCTTGGATTAGGACTATGGATGAGGGCTAGTGAAGTGTGAGATGCCCCACTTAGAATGTCCATTCCGTAAGTGTTTATGATAGCAGCAGAGGGAAAGAGCTTCCGATGCGGCCTCACGCATCCAATATACACCCTCCACCTTTGAAGAACACAGGGAGCATAGTGCAGAAACGATGAAATTAAGACTAAGAAAGAAAAGTTAGACTGGCCCAGTGGTAACAACCCTAAATGTTCCCTTTCCTTCTGCCTCTGTTCTCCTCCCGCCCCCTCCCACTTCCCCCTGCCCCCGACAAATTGGAGTGAAAAACAAGTGAAATGTTCAAGTTCAAATTCTGACCCATGTCCTCAGTACCAACCCCACTTTCTTATTGTTTCTTGGGCTTAGGTTTGGAGGTCAACAGCAACTCGTGGACAGGGGATAGCCGTAGTTACCTCAGGGCTTCAAAGTTCTTACTGAGACCAAAGGAAAAAATGACAACAAAAGTTTGCAGATTCTAATCTGTATTGTGTTTCTCTAGGTTTCAGTCTTATCTCTCTTGCTAAAGTCATTGAGGCTAGAAACTGAATCTTATTTGTCTCTCACACCCCCCAAAGTCTAGCTCAATTACTGCACAGAATAGATAATAAATCATTGGATCATGGGTACAAAAGGAACCCCACAGACCTTCTACTCCAATTTCTATCTATTCCAACTGATGAAGAAACTTAGGCCCTGGGAGGCTGTGATTTATCCAGTGACACCATTAATAAGCTGCAGAGGTGGGATGAGAACCCACCTCTCTGATTCTCTGATCCTAGAATCAGTGAGTGCTCTTTCCACTACCATGCTGGTGAATGTTTGCTAAACGAACAGATGGGTTAGTTAATTAGTACCCTGGCATAAGACTAGAAGAAAATCAATAGTTAAGTCATAAGCCTTTATTTTACATAATTAAACAAAGGCTTGTTGCCTTGTTTACAGAATGTTAAAATATAGAGATGGTCTTCCTGCCTGCAGAGAATAACACTGCTATTTTGAGCCTGATTTTTAAAAAGTTAAAAAAAAATACCACAGAACAAATCACCTTACCCTCTAGCTCTAAAATTCTCTGATTCAACTTTTAGCGATTAACCAAGGTCAAGACTTCTTCCCAATTCATCCAGGAAAAAGTCCACACCTAGGATCCTTCAGTCTGGGGTCCCAAAGTCATCACTGTGAAGGATTTCCTTGAAGGCTAACATTGGCACATTACGCCATTGCAGTGGGTAAAGAGGTGTGACAAAGTGATTTGCCTAAATCTTATCAGATCACTCACAAAGAGAAAACTATGGGAAAATGATGGACAGTGTTGCAGGGTCCATTTTTATGAATTCAAAATGCCAAAGAAACTTTCTGAAAAGAACTGAAACTCCCTTAAGCCTGAATCCACATTTTGTAATTCCATTCCTGAACTACTTGTTGCTGACATGAAGAATAAAGAAATAAAACAGTTCAATCACATCCATCGACTTGATTTTGATTACTGCCTTCAGCCAGCTCGCTATAGTTTTCTTGCAAAGATAGAGGCTGATAATTATCCTGGTGTATTATTCTGTTACCAGACACCATGAAGAACTTTTGGATACCTGCAGCAAAATCATAATTGATGGTTCTCTCACTCTTTCTTTTTCTTCACAAGTTCCCAGTTCACTTCATCATTCCCTTCTCCTCATTTTCAGCAGATGACCTTTTCCCCTGCTTTCCCAAAAAGATGAAAGGCTGATGTGAGCTCCCTCAACTCCTGTCCTCTGCAGTTCTGCAGAGGAGAGCAGTGTGTCAGAAAAGGTGACAGAAAGGGTGGCAGTGTGAGGAAAAATTAAGGTCCACTGCACTTCAAGGGAAAATACCTGGGTTCAAATCTAAGCTTTACCACTTAGCTAACTGTGTGACCATTGGCAAGTCCCCATAAGTCTTTGGGCCTCAGGTTTTATTTTATCTGCAAAATAAGGGGATTGAATTACATAACTGATAAATGCATCAGCAAGCATCTGTTTATTAAGCACCTATTGTGTTCCTGTGCTAGGAATTAGGGATACAAATACAAAATATAATACTATGATTCTTGTATCTGTCCCTCCAGTTTAGGATGTGGTGGCCTTCACCTTGAGCCACTGTCATGCAAGTTTGGTTGAACAAGGAAATATATGAGTAGCATACTCTCTCTCTCTCTGTCTTTCTGCCTCTGTCTGTCTCTGTCTCTGTTTCTCTTTGTCTCTCTGTCTCTGTCTCTGTCTCTGTCTCTCTCTATCTCTCTGTCTCTCTCTGTCTCTGTTTCTCTTTGTCTCTCTCTCTCTGTCTCTCTCTGTCTCTGTCTCTCTCTGTCTGTCTCTCTCAAAACCACAACAAGAAGTTCAGAAATTATCCCATCCAAATATAATGTGTATGTGGGGCTGGCCATCCACTATATAGCACTTCATGGTGTGTGAACACCTTCACATGGGTGTGTGAACACCTACAATCACATAGTCAATCTATTAGTAACTTCTCTGATTCTCTGCTTCCAAAATGTTCCTCTGCTCAGCTAGACTTAAATCTTAACAGCAAATGTAGTGTTTACCACTTCCAGCTTTAGTGGATGAAGTTCTGAGATTGGTCCTTTCCACCTTTTTTTTATCTAAGTTCAGACTCTGTATCTTCTTGACAAATCATTCTACTTTATATTATGATTAGTAATCAAATGCCACTCTCTTGTCTATAGTCATAAATTATATTTTTACTCTAATCATGCAACTATTCTGGTGTCCATATGTCCCCAGTTTTCTGAGGCTTGTCACTTCCAAAACTGATCAACTGCTTTTTTATGAATTCTCAGTCAGACTCAACCCTCATCAGCTGCACTTCAGAGGTAGGTAGGGGACTTCATAGAACTGCAAGCATCCTTAGACTCAGCAACTGCATAGAACTGCAAGCATCCTTAGACTCAGCAACAAACCTTAAAGGAACAATACATTATACAATAAACAGTAGATGTCCTTGTGAAACAAGGAGACATGGAAGAAAAGTGTAACCCAGTTCAGAAAATAAACTCATTTGTAAAACACTATAGTGAAGAATGATAAAAGAATATGAGCAGCATCACCTAATAAAACTATGAGATATATTGGAAGAAGAAAAAGGGTTACACAAAAGCATAGTGTGAGACACATATTATCCATACTACCCATTAGCAATATTATCTTTTATCTGTTTCTTAGATGAACCTGGAAAGACAGCAAAAGAAAAATGAAATAATTTACTAGAGTTTCTGGGATGATCTTTTGTTCATAATTGAGTATAATGACACCACAAGTTATATATCCTTATGTTAGTCGTCTAAATGGTATATGAGGAAACTGAAATGGTATGAAAAGAAAACAGCACAAGTAACAGGGGCTGAGGCAGACCAAACGTCCGTCAAGAAATCCAAGACTAGAGATGACAAAACATTCATTGGACAATATTTATAGTGAAAGTACGGAGGGCTCATTTTATAAGATCTATTAAATGGGAAAGATAGGCAAGGTTTTGAGGAAAGTCAGACACAATGTTACACTTAAATAAAGCAATGGAGAGAACATCAGCAAATAATGACCTCTATACCATCTATGTAAAATCCTTATGACAATGACCCATACGTGTAGCAAGAGTATCCTTGATGAAAATACAAGGGAATGGGGAGGATTTTGTCAGTGATTTTCTTAATCAGACATCTTTAACATCACACAAGATATAAATAATCCTAAATTCTACTATTTCTATCAATTACCAACAACAACAAGAAAATATGACTCAGGAAAGGAAAATGAAGATTTAAAGTATCTCTTAGGCCCAGGTTAATATCAGACAAGATTTCTTGACAAATAAATCACAAATATATCTTCATTCAACTATCCTTGATTTTTAATATCAAAAAGTGGAGAATGTCTTACACAATAAGAAACTCCTCATAGACGATGAGGTCCTTCAGATGATGCTATTTTGGAGGTGATATTATTCTGATCACATTAAGCCCCAGAACGTGACTAGAACTTCAATAAGACTCAAGATTATTCAAAAGATATGGTTTTAGGAAAAAACAAAATAAGTAGAAAAGTCCATTACCCAAACCCATGCCACTGGATGGCCAGTTGACCTATACCTCAATACATACATCTTGCACAAACACTCTAAATGACTAATGAAGCCCAAATTTGAATAGAGGAAGAGTAGGCTAGATCCTATGATTGCCTTAAAACACAGAAACATGTATATTTCATATAATTGACAAAAACAAACTGCTAGAATTTGAACCTAAGTCTCCTGACTTCTGAGGGGAAAATGGCCTTTCAGACATGCTAATCAGCTTATACCTCCACGGTCTTCAATTGGTTTATACACTCCATTCTACACATTGAACCTTAGAATAATGTTTTTTCTTATCATCTCCCTGGGACCCCACATAGCACACCACATCGATCCAGCCCATTTGGGACTTATGCCAATACCAACTATTTACCAAAATGGAGAAGTGCCATTTTAAGGAGGAGATCAAATCTTTAGGATGCACAAGGGACTGGGGAAGTGGTTAGGACTGACTGATAAATTCTCATATAACTAAAACTGAGCTACAATGGGTGATCCTCACATTGTCATATGGCCTGAAGATTTTCCTTAGTTCTGTAGTATGTGACTACTTCAACCTCAGATCTTGCAGTCAGCACCTCTCAAAGACGTACTGAAACATTCCAAGCATTCCACTGGTTACCAGAGGCAAGCTAAAGCAATGGCTTACCTTGGCCTCCATCTTGTTCTATCCAGACTCTCATAAACAATTCATGCTACAGTCCAATGCATCTAGTGTTGCAATAGGTATGTCCAGACACCACCACTCTTTCCCGTATTATGGCCCCAGGCTGCTAGCTGCTCTGTAGAATTGTCAGTGGCTACAGGAGTTAATATCAAGGATGTCAAGGAGGGAGGTCCAGTGAAGTGGGATTCAAAGGAAGTCAGAAGAACAATACAACCGAAAAATTTACACATGTCCGTTGTATGGTCAATACACTAATTTGGAATTATGCTACATTAACACTCTGTCACACATTCCTAGGATCTTAGTAATGAACTACAATGTCTGAATCCTAAATCTCATTCTGACCATCTTTTCTGGACTTAGCTACGCCAATTGTCTTAAACCAGCCCTCTCTACTTCCTCTGACCCATTTGGCTCTACTGACATTGGCTTCTTCTTCTAGCCTTTATTACCACCTGGTGCTTCCCATGCCAAGACCTGAATCCCTGATCATTAGTTATTCATACTGTGATTTTGCTCCCTCTCTTATCCCATTGCTTGTGCCAAAACATCTTGGCTGAAATGTACTCTTTGCTCAGCCCAGATCTGACCATGTTTTTACCCCCATTCAATAAACTCAAGGGACTCCCTATAACCTACAGGATCAAATATAAAATCTTCTCCTTAGAAGTCAAAGTCCTCACAACTTGGCCATCTCCTACTTTTTCTGTTTTTTGATACTTTACTCCTCGACCCGTTCTGCCATGTACTTTGTCTTCCAGTAACTGATCTCCTTAGTTCTCTGTGATCAATACTCTTCATCTCCAGACTTCAAGCATTTTCATTGGCTGACATTTATAGCTGAAATACTGCCTTCCTCTCTGCCTCCTGGCTTCTTCAGGTCTTAGCTAAAATCTCATCTTCTATGAGAAGCCTTTCCTGAGTCTAGCTAGGGTCTTCCCTGCACTGATTATTTCCGATGTACTCTCTACAGATCTTGTTTGTACATCATTGTTTCCATGTCATCTCCACCATTACACTATGTACTCCTGGAGAGCAGATGCTGTCTTTACCTCCCTGTTTCCCCAGTGCTTAGCACATTATCTGGAGCTTAGCACAGTATCTGCAACATGGCAGGCCTTCAATAAATGCTTATTGATTGACTGACCTTACCACCTGAACTCCAGAATTCTTCAGTGAAGGAGATTCTGCTTCTGCCGCTGCTGGAAATTCCCTAGCTCGGCCCTACCTCTTGCCTCTTCTCTTTGTTCCTGACATTCTGTCTGTGTGGGTGTGGCTGCTAAACTGCTACTGCTGATATTAGAGAATTCTTATACAGAGGATGAGAATGACAATAGAATTTAAGGCAAGAAAACATTTCCTGAATTTTCAAGAAGGTAAAGGAAGTATATTCTTCAAACTACCGGTTGTTAAGTTTAACCTAAGTTCTGAATAATTCTAGAACACATTGTTAAAGGGATGGATAATGATCACAAGTAGCACAAATTTATTAAGAACAAGTATCTAACTCTGGAAGACCCGAGTTCAAACCTGGACTCAAACACTGCAGCTATATTATCCTGAGCAACTTGCCTCAATTATCTCACCCTCAGTTTCTTCTTCTATAAAATGGGAGTAATAAAAGCACCTATCTCCCAGGATGATGATCAAATGAGATAAGTAACATGTTTCGCAAACAATGAAGTGTTATATGAATCTAAGTCTTCTCTTCTCCAGGCTAAATATCCCTAGCTCCTTCACTCAGTCCTGATATGACATGGTTTACAGTCCTTTCATCATCCTGGTTTTCCTCTCATCTGAATATATTCCAGCTCATCAATATTGTTTCTAAAATGTGGAACTCAAAACTAAATATAATCTTCAAGATGTGGTCTCACTAGGATGGAGTATAGCCAGCCTATATTCCTCCATATGTATGGGTGTATGTATATGTCCATAATCATACATACAAATGTATGTATAAGACACATACATACATACACACATAATCAATATGCCTTATCAAATGCAGTCTAGCATTAGTTTTTTGGCTGTTACATCACCCTCTTGATATACTGAGTTCACAACTAAAGAAAAGAGAAAAACTTTCATAATGGATATGTGTAGTCAAACCAAGTCCCACATTAGCTATGCCCAAAAATATAGATATGTCTCATTGTGCATCTTGAGTTCACTACCTCATTGTCAGGAGGTGGGTATCATAGGTCCTCCAGAATTCTGGTTGGTCAAACTTATTTGTCTTTACAATCCTATTATTTTTAATAGGCAGTTAAGCAAATAAGAACAAAATCACCAATAGGGCACTTCCTAATAAGTTCTGGACTGCCTCTATAATTTGGGGCTTTAATGCATTAGGCCAAGTAGATAGCCTACTATGGGGTCCTAAAGTCAGGAAGACCTGAGTTCAGATCTGACCTCAGACACTTATTAGCTGTAGGACTCTGGGCAAGTCACTTAATCCTGTTTACCTCAGTTTCCTCATCTGTAAAATGGCAAACTATTCCAGGATCTTTGCCAAGGAAACCCCAAATAAGATCACAAAGAGTGAGATGCAACTAAAACAACTGAACAACAATATTATTGAATAAACTGTTCTCCTGTATAGGGCCCAGGACCAATTCATAGTACACTCCACTGGAGACATCCCTTTCCAAGATGATATTGACAGATTACTTCCTACTCTTTGATTCTGGTCATTCAACCAACTGAGTATAGATCTATAGGTATTATCATTTATGACATACCTTTACATATTGTCTCCAAGGATATGATGAAAGGAGATGAAAGTGTTTACTCAGATCTAGATGACCATTGTCTTTATCATTCTCCTAATCCACCAATCTTGTTCAATACTTCAAAAGATCTGAGATATCACTGCATGGACACTCTCTCCAGAAAAATATTTTCACAACCATTCTAGTTTCTCTGTCAAAAAAGAAAATGAGATTAGCTTGGCATGACTTGTTCTTGAAAAAACTATGTTATGTGGCTTTTAATTATAAAATTTTAAGTATTAAATATCCAAATTCATAAATACACAAATTAACTACCCAATATACCTATATATAATATATGTGTGTGTGTGTGTATACCCAAACTAACTACAAAGGATATATGAAGGAAGACACCATCTGCAACCAGAGAAAGAACTGATACATAGAAGTATGTATAGAATGATTTTACATATATATATACATGTTACATATATACATATTTGTGTCTAATGGTAGACATCTCTAGGAAGGATTAGAGGGGGGAAAAGAATTTACATGATAATTTTTTATATATTTTAAATGAATAGAAAGTTGTCCATAACAGATTTGCCATTTATTTTATTACACTATGTTAGGAAAATGTTTGTTTTATCCCATAAATTAAAAATAAAGTAAATAAAATTTGCAAAAAAGAAGCTATGCTGGCTTTTAGTGATGACTGTTTTCCTCTTTCAATATTTACCAATCATCCCTTTAATAGTGTGTTACAGAAAAGGAGTCAGACTCACCAGACTCTCTCTTCTTCTCTAACCATGTCTATAGCACCTCTCCTGTTTTCAATTATCCTTAACACACACACACACACACACGCACACATGAACATACACATATACATGCAGATTCTGACACCAGCTTAATAATCATACTTGCCAGTTTTTCAGTACTCTTGAATGTGGTTTGTCTGGGCCTGCTGAAATGAATTTAGATCATACAGGTAAGCTCCCTTCATTTTCTTGGTTTTCAACCACCTGTTAGTCCATTTCTGTTCTATCCACCCTAGTACAAGATTATTATTTTTGGCAGAGAAAATACACGTAAAGTCAGAGCTGGAGAGGGCAATACTATTATTTTTATCATTCCATCTATTCCAAACAGCAGTTCAATGATTTCTTTCATCTTCTTAGCCCATAACTAATAACAAAACAAAATATTCTTTTCTATTGCCTGAACAGTCAGCACTAGCCTCAGCTCCTGCTGTGCTTAGTTCTCAAAATAGGACACCTTGGTGAGACAACAGCTCAGTATAAAGGCCTCTGCCGTTTTAGTGGACCACAAGACCACTATGAACCAAGAGAGAAACTCGGCAGCCAAAACACCTGGTGTGAATTCAAGCTATTTTAGTAAAAGTTGAACGTTAATAAAAGAAAAGTGACAGTCCTGCGGCTGCTCCTCCCTGGTCAGACCATCTCTGGCTACCTGGTTCTTCTTATGGTGACATTTTAGAAAGGCAATGACAAGGTAGGGTATGGCCAGAAAACATCTGTGATACTGATGGGATTCTAAACAATGCCATAGGCAGACAGACTGGAGGAATTAGGAATGTTTAGCCTGAAGAAGAAAACCATTATGGAGAACATGATTGCGGTGTTCAAATACCTGAAGAGTTGTCATGAGAAGGTGGTTAAGCATCAGGGTGAGGAAAAGCTTTCTAACAATGAGAGGCAGGTAGGTGGCACAGCGGATCAACCACCAGACCTGGAGTCAGGAAAACCTGACCAGACACTTACTAGCTGTGTGACCCCTGCTTCAGTCGGTCTCCTCAAATATAAAATAAGGGTAATAATAACACCCACCTCCTGGCCTTGTTGTGAAGACTGAATAAGATAATGGTGGTAAAAAGTGCATGGCACAGTGTCCTAGCATATAGTAAACACAGAGTATTGCTGCTTCCCTTCTCCCAGTCCCAGTTGTCCATACATGGAATGAGCTACATCATGAGCTAATAGTTTCCCCTTCCTGAAGGACTTCAAGTGGAGCCAGAACTGTTGAGAATTAGGGATGTTACAGAAGGAAGATGTGCTTCATGAGTGGTTATCCCCAAAGGATCACAAATCTTCATAAAAACTTAGAGCTTAAGGAGAGCTTAGCAATTAGTTCCCTCATTTTTTAGACAAGGAAATAGACCCACAGAGGTTAAGTGACTTACTTAATATCACATGGCTAGTTATCCAAGCAGAGTCAAAACTCAATCCCAGGGGTGGCTAGGTGGCTGAGTGAATAGAGCACCGGCCCTGGAGTCAGGAGGACCTAAATTTAAATCTGACCTCACAAACTTAACACTTACTAGCCCGGCAACCTTGGGCAAGTCACTTAACCCCAACTGCCCTGCCTTCCCCCCTCCAAAAAGCAAAAAACCAAGTCAAATATTCCTTCTCTGGCATATGAACGTACTTCATAAATAAATAACTATTAAATCAAGTTAATGATGGCACTGAATGTTGTAAAGTTGCTTTTTCATGAAAGGTTAAATTAGTTTCAAGTTAATTTTATGTTAAATTCATTTCACTGTATTTTAATTTTTTTTAAAACTGAGAGTCCACTTTTAAGCATCAGTACCTTGGGATGAAAAGTACAGACTCGGTGACCAATTTCTTTGAGAGTTTTGAAAATTTGGCTCAGATCAGTACAAACTACATCAATAACTAGTCAAGTTCTAGACTCCAAAGGGCCAAGATGCCAAATGTGATAGAACAAGCTATTGTAAACAAGATATTTATATTAAAATGTAATGTGTAGTCTAGACAAGATGCAAAAGAACAGGAACAGAAGAATCAGGAGAGAAGTCAGTAGTTGGGAAACCAAGGGCTCAGTCAGGATTGAATGGTGGGATGGGGCAAAGATAATTGCCACATGATAACTTTCTCAAGCCTCTTTCTATCTCCTTTCTCCCACCCAACTTAACTGGGACGTAAAACTAGAAGGGACTTCTGAGATCATTTAGAGCAGAAGTTTATTTTTTTCTTTTGGGTTGTCTCATAGACCACTTTAGTAATCTGGTAAAGCCATGCAACCTACTTTCAGAATAATGATTTTTAAATATATAAAACAGAATACTTAAGATTATATGGAAACCCAGGAGTACCTGAGTTCAAATCCGGCCTCAGACACTTAACACAAAAAACTAGCCGTGTGACCTTGGGCAAGTCACTTAACCCCAACTGCCCTCCAAAAAGCAAAAAAAAATAAAAATAAAAAGATTATATGGAAACCAATCAAATAAAATTACAGTTGTCTATTTTTTTAAATTAAAAACTACACTTTACCAAAAAAAAAGGCTAATCTAGAGAGAGACCCTCTAATTATACAGATTTTAAAATGGGGGTGCCAGAGAAAGATCAGTGGCTATACACTTCTATATTCATAATCTCCTATTAACCAGAATACTATGTTCCCCAAATATGTTAGATTACAGAATTTACTCAGTTGTGATTGATGAAAATGGAGAAAGTGTTGATCCTTAAACATACCACATTATGATTTGTGAAGGATGAGAAAAGATTATTCCCTGCTCTCCTTCATAGAGATGAAATGTGGTTTTTTCCTACCTTATGTATTTCTAATTAAGTTTGAACAAAAACAGCAACACTAAATGAGGTTAGCCCACTCATCCATCTGCTGAAAAGTAATCAGCAGGAAAAAATGTCAAATATATCCCTTGGGCAGGCCCACACAAAAAGCTAGAATATGTCTACCCCTTTATCTTGTGCCATAGCTTGCCACAAAATGAGATTTTTAAAAATTAGCTGCATTTTAAAGGCTTTTTAGAGTCACTGACTCTTTGGCACAAGCAGAAGGTACCAGAATAATTAGAATGTTATAGGAATGCCCCATTCTCTATGTAAACAGAAATAGGATAAACAGGCAATAAATCAACAATATTTTTAAGTAAACACTAAAATGAGCACTAACAAAAGTGAATTTAATATATATTTTAAAGTAGTAAACAGAGATACTTAAAAGAATACTACAAATTAGCAAAAAAATATAATAGATGTTTTTCTTTTGTATCCCTTCCCAGATCCATCTGAAGTTACTCACATTTAAATAAGCACCAGTGACCATGGGGTAATAATTATGATAGCTGACACATACATCATTTTAAGATTTGCAAAGCACTCTGAATATCTTTCCTCACTTGAACCTCATAACACTGAAGTCAAATACCACAGGTATTCTCATCCCCATTTTAGTGATGAGGAAGGTTAGCTAATTTGTCCAGGGTCACATAACTGAACCATAGAATTACAAAGTGGAAAGGGACTCAAAAACCATCTACTCTGGACTCTACACGAAGTACACATCTCTTCTTCAAGATGCCTAACAAGTTGTCCTCTTCTCTCTGTTAGAAGACCACCAGTGCAAAGAATTCACTAAGACCTGAGGAATCTCATTCCCCTTGTGGACAGCTTAGAATATTAGGAAGTATTTCTCCATCTGGAGCCAACATTTGTCTGTCACTGGTTCTACATAGTTCTGCCCTTTTGGGGAGAGTGAAACAATTCTAGTCCTTCAAAAATTATTCTTAAAGCGACTTATTAGATTAGTTCCCCCAAACTATTTTGTACATACCTACAAGTACATATCATCTCTCCCCCCTCCCAAAGAATGTAAGTTTCTAGAGGTGAGGGATTCTTTCACTTTTGTCACTGTATCTGCTGCACCTAGCACAGTACCTAGCAAATAAGTAGAAACATGCTTTTTGAGTGACTGGCTCTTCCTCAAGTTGAATATCTTTCAACTAATCTTCATTTGGAATGATTTAGAGTTCATTCGCCATCCTGCTTATCCCCCTCTGGACATGGATGCACCATGATCCCCTTAAATGCACTGTGTGGAAATGGACATAGTCCAACAATTTGCCCAGTGTTTTCAAAGGTTCTGTATAGTGCCTAGCAGATGCTGAATAAATGCTTTTTTCCTTCTTTCTTTTCTCTAGGCCATACCACCTCTCAGGCTGGGGATGATACAGAGACAAAAATGAAATGATCTCTGCCCTTTAGGAACCTATCAGGGAAACATATAATGTATAATACCTATATAATATACACAAAATACATACAAGGTAATATTTGGGAGGAAGCACCAACGGCTGGGGGAGAAGGAAGAGTAGAGGCCTTATATAGAAGGTAACACTTGAGCTGACTCTTAACACTTGAGCAGACTTCTGAAACTCCAAACTCTCTTGGACAGAGAGATTTTATATATGAAGTTTGATCCTTGTCCTTGGCAAGAGACTGAGGCCTGTCTGTCTGACAATTCCAACAGGAAAGGATGAGAAGGAGCAGGCGTGAGAAAGTAACGCGCAACATCTCCCCTGTAAATAGGTATTTCCGAGAAGACACAGCCCCTTAAGTCTCAAGGATCAACACCTTGACTATGCCCTCCTGAATAATACTGAACATTCAGCATTCAGCATTTCATCTCTGCCTGCATTAAGGGTGTCCTTTACTTTCTGATTTGTCCTTGAAGCAAACTTATCTCTAGCCATTAGTCCTTACTAGAAGAAATCTCACAAGCTTACATTTGGGTTACTTTTTATTACTCTGATTATCTGCCTTTTGTGATATGCTGATTCATAACTCTTAATGACCAACTTTGGAAGTTAGCTTGACCCCTGATTGCCCATTCACAAGCTTAGCAATCTGCCATGGTGGATGACCCAAGGAGCCCCTTCTTGTTCAAAAGCTCCCTCTCAGCTAACTGTTGTCTGGCAGAACCTAGTGAGTAGTCCCTGTGTAGTCCTACTTTCACACTGAAGGGAAAATGGTCAAATTTTCACTATACTGTTCTATTCTAAAACAACCTTCTGGGAGTCCTCACTGCCCTCTCCTCAGCACACTCCTCCTTCCTCTCTGCCAGACATCTATGATATTGGGGATAAAGGACAATAAAATTGTCTGGGCAAGGAAAGAAATTAAAGACAAAATAACAACTTTCTGGGTAGCATTTATATTCCAAACTTGGAAACTGCTGTTAGATTGATTCTGCTGTCTTGCTCTCTTTATTTATATAAAAATGTTCTTGGAGTTACAATTCCCCTACTAATTATCTCATATACCTACATATGGACTTGAGGAAAATTGTGGTGCAAAGCACAGAAGTAGGAAACATGTCTACCAGATTGCCATAAGTCTGTATGTTCAAATACTCCTCTAACATTCCCTGCATAGGACCAGAAGGCAGTGCATCATTCTCTTATCACACACACACACACACACACACACACACACACACATCTAAGAATATGCCAGCATAGAATAAAAGTGCCTATGCATTTTTTCCTTTTACAGATAATTCCATTTCTTTTGGTTTTTTATATGCTTAGTTTCCATTGGTCCAAGTGATAGCCATAATAGATCATGTTAGAAGATATCAAAACCTCTTCTCAGAATCTCCCATCCATGTGCCTCCAATATCCCCTTCCTTGACGATTTATTTTGATTTATTATATCATCTATGGTACTAAGGTATTACCTATCCTCAACCTGATAGACCCCCCCCCAGTGTGGGAGACCTACAAAGGGAGTCCTCTCCACTTTTTAATAGCTAGATTATAAGAAAAATTTCCTTTGTTTCAAACTCTAACTGCCTCTTTACAGTTTCTAAGCTTTGTTCTAAGTTCCGTCTTCTGGGACAATATTATCCAAAGAGGAAAGGAAAGATTGGTGAGGGGGCTATAACTCGACCTGACCCAAAGGTGTGGTGATCAACCAATCAGAAGTTAGGAAGATGGGTTATACCCAATAGTGTGCTGGTAAATGTTAATAATTAGTTGGGAGGGTACACATATAACACACTTTTAAGTTTAATTTGCATTATTAATATTTTCTATCAATTTCTCAATCCTAAAAATCAACCAAACAATAAATCAAGTTCTTATCTGCAGCCTTTGCTAATTTTGACCCTAAATTTTTAACCCTAAATGCTCACACTGAAACTTTATTACTTAGCCCTCTCAAGCCAGTTTGAGTTGATTCCAGAACACAATTGGTTACATCTAAAAACACCAAAAATGAGAATTACTTCCTATGTAATCGTGTCTATTTATATTCCCCTAGCATTCTCCCCTTTCACTTCCTCCCTCAACTGTAGAAGTTTGAAACTTCCCTCCTTTTCCCTTCTGAGACAGAAAGACCTCTGGGAAATTATAACCTGCTATTCAAGCACATATAACATCACCTGCACAGGTGCCAACGAGAAAATTCGGACACACACACGTATGCACAGGAATACACACACATGTACACGTGTGCATTCACACACCAGCATACGCTAACCTGCGCCACAGGTCACCAAGCAACTTGTGGTCAGTACTCCTCAGAGATTAGAATATGTACCTTGGGACAGTAACCTGTGAGTAATATCCCTACCTCCCACCTTTTCATTTGGAATGGGACAAACCAAATAGGCAGGCTATAGAGAAGTTGTACTCTTCATGGAAGATCTCATCTCATTCTCTTTATCTATCCCTTTTCCAAATTTTGCTATTCTTGTCCACAGCACCACCATTCTTCTATTTACCCAGATTCACAATTTCAGCATCATCTTTACCTCCTCCCTATATAGACAATTACTTGCTAACTCTTGTTACTTCTACTTCTGCACCATCTCTTACATGAGTTCCCTTCTCAATGCTTTTTAGACAACTACCCTATTTCAGGTACCTCTCTCGTCAACTACTCTAACAGCCTACTGTTTGGCCTCCCGGCCTCAAGTATTTCCCCTCCTGCCCCCGCTACCCCATCCACCCTCCACAAAGCAGCCAAAGTGATTGTCCTCACACATGGGTTCTGAGCACATTACTTGCCCGTCCAGTAAACTCCACTGGCTCCCTATTGTCTCCAAGATTAAATGTTGTTTCAATCTCTTTCTCATTTTTAAAATGTCTGTTTTTACATACTATACTATACATGCTTACTGATATAGTAGTACATTATATAATGCATAAATAAACGAATACATGTATATGTATGTATACACACATACGGAACATGCTAAAAAAAATTTATTGATGGGGTATTTGACCAAAAAAGTTTAGAGGCCACTGCTCTAGGGCCAAGTAGATATGATAATCCTTTAAATACTTGATGGTACCTGTTTCTGTTTTGGCCAAGAACCCTAAGATCTTCCCCTCCCAGTGTGATTTTTTTTTTAATTAAAGGAGCCACCCCTTGATTAACCTCTTAAAAATGCCTATTCACTGAATGGGTGTTATCTCACTCCAAGTGAGTATGTGTAAAGGCCTTAGCCTACAAGGGTCAGGCTCTCCCACTGCATCCTGGGCCATTTCCAGTCATCCTGATGAATATCTGGCCACTGGACCCAGATGGCTCTGGAGGGGAAAGTGAGACTGATGACTTGCACTGCCCTCCCTCTGTAAGTCATGTCATCATTTCCCTGATTTCATGGTCCTCTTTGAGAATGAAGAGCAAACACAGCCTGAACACATCTGCATTGCTCCACTCCATCAGTTTCTTCAGCTGATGTCATGATTTCCAATCCTTTTAACATCCTGAACACCTTCTTCAAAATAACTGTCAATGTCTTTCCTAAAATGTTATGCCAAAATACAATACTCCAGATTTGGTCTGCCTAGGCACCTCATCATTCTGGACACTCATTCTACAACCATTCATTAAGGGGCTACAGCAAATAGAATACCATGCTAGGCCTCTGGGGAGAGACACATTTTCTTTAAATATGTGGTTCTTCCCCTCATGGAGTCTATAGTTGGGTATGGAGATACAATAACTACATAGATGGCTATATTATGTAATACTACATAACTGCATGAGATAATTACAAAACAAAGGTGAGTCTGTGGTATGAGGGAGATAGTCGTTACTGATTTGAGGCAGAGAGGATCAGGAAAGGATCACAGAATTTAGAGCAGAAAATAATTGTATCTATCCTCAGGTATGACCCTCTTATTTTTACAGATAAATACAACTTAAAAGTTAATGACTTAACCAAGTTAAGTAGAAGAGCCAAACCTAAGAATCAAATCCAGGTCCTCTGACTCTAAACCTAGTGCTCTTTCCCCTATATTGCTTCATCAAAGAGTTAATATTTGAATTTGGCTTTAAAGATCAAGCAGAAATTTACCAGGCAAACTAAATAGGGGAAAGGAGGACATTCCAGGCAGAAGGAACAAATGAACAATGGCCCACAGGTGGGAAGACACTGGGGGTGTTGTGTGGAGTGGAAGGCAGGGGAGGCAAGCAGAGAAAAATGTGGTTTGGTTGAATGGTTGAGGGCATGGAGAACAATCATTTGATATTAATCTAGAAAGGAAGCATAGAGTGGCATCAATTCTTGGAGTCCTTGAATACCAAGCAGAGGAATTTAAATTTTATTCTGTAGACAATGGGGAGCTAATAACAATTGCTGGGCAGAGGAGTGCCATGTCCAATTCTATGCATAAGAAAAGATTTTTCTGACAGCCATGTGAAAGATGAGTGAGAGAAGGAAGAGAACAGAGACAAGAAGCCCTTTTGGGAAGGTACTGCAATAACCTAGTCAGGGGAGTAATGAGCTAATAACCCCTCCCCATGTAAATGCAAGTGCTTTGAGAGATTATACTTGTTTCCCTAATTCCTAGTATAATGTCTGACATATGGTAGGAACATTATAAGTACTTGTTAATTGTTGATTATTGAATAATGTAGAGGAATTTCTGCAGAAGTAAAAGAAGTTCTTTGCTTAACTTATTAGAGCCAACCTTGCCACCTAGCAGATTCTGTGGTTCACACAGAGATAAGGAAGAGAGGTAAGTTCCCCAAAGTGTTGTTTTATGTTAAGGAAGAATCAAGACTTGGCATAGAATAATAAACTTACTTGAAAAACAAATATTGGATGTTTGTCCATAGCTATATAGGATAAATTTATTTAGATGGATGTGAACTTACCTGCACGTTTATAGCAATGTATCAACATCCAGTCCTGCCTCTAGAAGTGGCCAGACCTGTGGTGCACCATCCAACACTCTCTCAACCCACCCACTCGATTCCAATTGTATGATGAGTCAGAATCATTATATATACATTAGAGAGTTAGATATGAGACACTGTCTCTCCCTGAATTTCCATCCAGGCAAAAAGCTACCCATAGACTCAATAGTTTTTCACCATGCGTATGACTCCTTACCTTTACCATCTCCAGCCCCCATCCCTGGATTTATCATATTTCACCTTCCACCTATAGCTAAGTTTCCTGAACCTAAAGAGTAAATGACCAAGCACCTGAATATTATAGGTGTCAGCTATGACAGAGTTAGGGAACCTCTGTTCCCTATGATTCTCAATAATTCTGGAAATTGGTTGGATACAGTGGTAGAACACAATCCAGTCCTTTCTCTCCTGAGTCTTCTATACACATTACCTATCATCCCCATCTACATGCTGAACCAGACCTCAGTCTTCAATATTTGAACTATTAGGATGTAATTAGTGTAGCTGAGGTAAAGAAGGTGCCCCTCAGATAGCCTATTCATTGAGCACTCAGATGTAGAGTGGCAGATTTCTAATCAGGGAACTTAGATTTTATTCTGACCTTTGACATTTAGTAACTTTATGACCATGGGTAATTCATATTCTATGAATATGGGTCACAGTATTCTCATCTGCAAAATGAGGAGGTTGGACTTATTGATCCATAAGGTCCCTTCCAATTCTAAAATGCTAATCCTGTGTCCCTGTGATCTGATGATTCTACAAACACTGATTCTAGGTAGTCAAATCTACTCACTGACCAGAACAGAGATGCTAAGATTATTATTTATCACTTATTAATATCATTTGTACCTAGAAAATTGTCTAATCAAAAAAGCTTATGGTAAAGGTCAAGTGACTGACCTCAGAAAGACTCCAGGGAAGGAATGCTTAGATACTATCCAGTGCTTATTTTCAGTCCACCAAAAGCTTACTTTGAGTTTCCCAAAACAGACTGACTTATTTGCTGGTATATATCTCAAACTGCCCTTTCTTGGAGACTACCTACTGCCTATATGAGGCAAATGTCCTTATACCTTTGTCTGAACTCTATACAATGTAACTTCACTAAGACCTAAAAAGGGAAGCTCCCATTCTTTCTGGCTCTCTCTACCAAATGATCTAATAAATTGCTTTCTAAAACTATTTCAGATTTTGGGGCTTGTTCTCATGAAAAACAATAAACAAGGACTTCTTGGAAAAGAAATGGAAGAAGGTCTACCTACTTACTCCCCTGCCAGTGCCTCTATACTATTTGTTTAAAAATAAAATAGAAATCTAAGATTTTGCCATGACCACAGAGCCCCAAGTACCATCACCAGAATCACAAAATCAAAGAATTTGAGAGTTCTATCTAGTCCAATCCATACCAAAAGCAAGTTCCACTTTAACAAACCCAACAACTAGTTATCCACTTCAAACCTTGGCTTGAAGTAATTTAAGGCAGGGGAACCAAACTCTTCTTCATTTTATTCCAATTTTAGAAAGCGTGAGTCATTAGGAAGTTTGGGTTATTTCCTGAAATCAAGCCTAAATTTGCTACTTTCCAACTTCTTACTTTCTATGGCCAAAAATACCATGACAACCCTGATCCCTTCCAGGCACCCCTACCTTTGATACTTGTTCTTTGATACTTTGATGCTATTTTGTCAGTGACAGGAATATTCATTAAATTGAATCTCTAGGATCAAAAGAGTCACCCTGCTATGAAGGGGAAATAAATGAAAAACTGATTTCCAGATCCAATGTAACCTATATGAATATTTGTGTGTGCCATTTTAGGCTGTACAACACCCTTATTGCTTTTCAGAGATTCATAAATTCAGTGTTTCAAAACCTGTTGGACCAGTGGGTAATGGGGTGTGGTTTATCTCAAGAATCTCCGCTCAAAGGATCCTGCCAAGCATACCAAATTCATCCAAGCCATTCTCAAGTACCTCTGCCAACACCATCTATTCAGTGGTTGATGAGGAGTTCAAATGAATACATCCTGTTGGAGGTGGGAGGCTAGCCACCTCCATGAAAACTCTGTAGAGGTTCCTCAGTTTCTTCTGAGGTTCTGCACCTTGAAGACACCCCACACTCATCTACCAAAGTATCCCTTGACTTTCCAGTTAACTTCAAGAGGCAGAAAGATCATTTGACCTGAAGAACCTCAGGTCTTATTGCGGTATTTCTGGAACCACAGTAGTTAACAGTTGAAATCAATGGATCCTACATCACCAATGGGGGTCATTTTTTTCACAAGTCACCTTCCACATCCTAGTCCTTTTGTGCTTCTCTTGAAAGTTAACTTATGCAAAAAGAGTTGTATGATCAAGAAGAAATTGCTCCTTGTGATCAAAGTTACATTTGAAGCATAGAAAGCACCAGTTTAAGGTATATTATTACATCATTATCCACAGTTTCCTTAAGAACTTGGAAAGCTTTCAGGCTGCCCAATGGCTCAAACAGTGCTGAACTCAACTTGATTATCATCTGCACTCTCAGAGCAATTTACAGGCTTACGTACTATCACTAATACCCAGATGTGAATACCCAGATATCCCAACAAACCTAAGAGTCATAAACTTGAAGGTCATTAAAACTCAGAATTACTAGAGTTAGTCTATCAGCAACAGATATGTGACACCAATATTGTGGTACAGTTAAATGCCCTCAAAAAGAAAACAACATCCACACCCATGGAAGGTTAGTTTTAGATGGGATGCTGTACATTCTTCCCAGGGAGGCCTAAGAGGGAATTGTTCCATTTCTGCCACAATAGTCCAACATTGGTGGCCAAAGGGTTTAAGACCCCATGGGCTCAATCAAGTTTATCCATGCCAACTGTGGATACAATTGAGCGACTATGTTTGTGAAATATTTGCTCAGACCTATAAATCAATGGTTCAACCAACAGGCTTCCTACAAGTCTTGGCAACTCCTCTCTATCCCATAATGATGAAAGCATTAGATCTCATCACAGATCTGTCTCTATCACAGGAGTATGAGCCTACTTTGGTGGTGACATCCTGACAATGGTGCCTCATTTTTTCTCTGGCTATGAACCTTCCATTGTGGCTGAGGTTGCCTGTCTATTCCTGAAGAGAATTTTCTAGCTCCATGGCCCTCTGTCTCAATAATTAATGTTGAAAATCCCAAGGGAAGACCGACAGTCAGACAGCTGTTTGGGTAAGATGCAGCATTTGTACAGCTGTCTGTAGTCATTAATTATCCCTCGATTCCAGCTAAAGAGCTTCAACATGCTCCTCTATGAATGTTTGTGACAAAGTATATAGTGTTTATTAAGGAATGAAGTGAAATGTATGTATGTGTGTGTGTGTGTGTGAGAAAGAGAAAGAGAGAGAGAGAGAGAGAAAGTGGGGTGAGAATACAAGATTCCACTAGTCCTTCCAAGAAAAACTTGGACAAGTCCTTTCCCCATCTCTCAGAGACTAATCCAGAGGCCTTTGCATGGAACTATGTCTCATTCTGTATTTACCCCTATGTTCCTGTTCTCTGCTAGTTGTGGACCAGAAGAAAGAATATCTTTTTCAGAATACCTGCAATTTACCGTATTGGTAGAACTATCTACAGGATCTAGCAGATTAGCTAGGGTATAGGTTTAAGGAGAGTGAAGGCCCAGTGTGTTCTATCAGAGTGTGAGCTCCTTGAGGGTAAGCATCATCTTTATATCCACAATGCCTAGCACATAGTTAACTGCTTAATAAATGCATGTTGACTTGCTCATACTAGAAAAATAGGCTATGTACATCAATCTCCTAACAAACCACAGTCTTGAAGTCTGGTGAAATAGTCCAAGGAGAAGAATAGAAAGTGTATGAACTCATAACTAGATAGACAAATGGATAGATAGATAGATAGATAGATAGAGAGATAGATAGATAGAGTCAAATTAGGGAGTGACTAGCTGGACTCATTTTGTGGCTGTGGTGGCATTCTAATACCAGGAGATGTCAGGGAATTCAAGCGACATCAGTTAAAAAGACTAGAGTTTTGGAAACTCAGATTGCTTATGAAAACTGGCCAGTTCCTGGGCTATCAGGGATTTTGATTTCCTAATCTTATTCAGATGCCCCTACCACCAGTTCCACCAACACCAATACCCACTCAGCCTTGAATGCACTCTCTGACAACTGGTCTTTAAGTCTATCAGCTTTTTAGACCTTTTATAGTTCTTGCCCTTCCAACCCCAACCCCACCCCCTGCCCTGTCTCCTCAGCAAGAATGTGGCCTAGGTTTGGGATTCATGGGGTTCCATCATGAAGTTACTCTCTTCCCATATTAGACTCTGTCCCTTCAGTCCCTGAAAGCAATTGCCATTCTCTCTGCCTGAGAGGTTTGCCTAATCACTGGCGCATGTCAGTTCAGGATAAACCAACTGGTTGACTCCTTCCCCTTGATCAGGCAGTGGGATGAGGGGAATATAGAAGGCACTGGATCTGGAGGAGTAGGTCTGCATCTGAATGGCTCTGCCACTTACTACCTTTGTGACCTTGGGCAAATCATTTCTCTGAGCTTCTGTTTCCTCATCTATAAAAAGAGGAGATTGGAGTAAATGGTCTCCAATGTCTGTTCCAACTCTTTTTCAAAAATAACTTATGAAAAACCTAAAAATAACTTTCACAAAATAATTATAGACATTTCAAGTGAAAGGTCCAGAGATTTACAAAGTAATATTTTGATTGAGGGATGATTTTTATCCAAAATGTATTTGATTTGTGAAACTGAACTCTACATCAGTCTTCTGATTACAATATAGGTCAACACTGCCTACAGATCAAGGAGAAAGAAACCTTCAAAGATTGCCAAGCCTTTTGAGGAGAAGAGATCTGTCATTTAGTACTCTGGTAGTAGTCATGTGGGGTCTGGCATCTTTTGTATTAAATGTAGGAAAAGGACATAGGAAAAATGTGCCCTTAGATATCCTGGTAGAAGGGATAAAGCATTTACACACATACCCCATTATCTCCATCATTAAAGCCTGGGGAATTAGGACTAGATTCTATCTAGAGGCTGGTGACTTTTTTCAGATAAGATTAAACCTGAGGTCTTAACCTCTCAAGATCATTAAAATCACATGATGTTCTTCTAAGAGTAGAATACTGCCCTTGCTGGCCCAGGTTCCAACCTGTCTAGTCATTCTGCATTTCCTTTTTTTTTTTTTTTTTTTTTTTAATGTA
>CM053594.1:250664426-250682544 GCA_028646575.1 Pseudocheirus occidentalis
ATGGAGAGGGACCCCCGAGAAGGGGCTGCCTTATCCACCCCATAGGACAGAGTTGCTGTAGGCTGTGTTTTTGACTAGCCCTGAGGATTTCTCTGAATGGGCAGAAGAATCCTCCTTTCCATACAACACACACACACACACACACACACACACACACACACACACACAATTACTTGAGTAATCAAGTTTAGGTTTTAGCATTAAAACATAAGCAACCATCTTATAATTTTCATAAGCAATATCCAAATTATTTTAGCTATGGCACACACAAGAAGCTTCAGATGACATTGTTGTGTTCCCAAATCATATAATATTATTCCTAATCTGATCTGGGATGAGAGGAGTTAATAGAAAAACTCCAAGGCTTTAAAAGAATCTACTCGAATGTTTTATGTATATTTAACTTTCATTATAATTCCAGGGTGGCCACAACCAAGAATGATAAGGAAATGCATTTTACAGATCTCCCAAATTACAATATTTCAAAAATATTACAACACTCGGGTCACAGTGTCCCATTCCTACTCTTCTATTCTATTGACAGTATAATTCCAAATATCAACAACATTTAGGAATTTATCCTGGTGTCTTTGCACTATGCCTAACTTTCCATTGAATTGCAATATACCACAAAGATTTACCATGACCCATATACATAAATGAATTACCGTTCTGAATTCCCAATTTGTACTAGGACCCAATTATTATAAATCCATTCTTAACTGATTTTAAGAGACTGATTTCTCAGTAAAGCTCCCTCAGAGGCTTGAAGAAGCAACCACTACCCCTCCCCCTTCCCTTCAGCATTTACTTATGAATTCCTCTCTCTGCAGCCCTGCCTACTCCACCCCAGCGGGCCTTTCAAATCCTTTCAGACCATGTCCTCCACTTACAACCCATTTCCGGGTATGGAGGGGGGTTGGCTTCAGGGGATGACTCCCAGAGAAAATCTCATAAGGCAATGCAGACACACATAGAACATGGACAATTTACAAACAGACAGATACAGAATCAGACCAAAACAGACACACAAACATACAGAAAACGGAAATGAACAGAAAGCACAAAGACAGACACAGACAGACAGATGGACGGATGGATGGACAGACAGACAGACAGACACTAACAAACCAGACCAGAACCAGGGAACCAGGCGCGGGCAGTGACCCAACATCTTGGGGTGCCCGGGGGTTGGTGTGTACAAAAACACCCAAGCCGTGTCCGGCCCTAACCCACCAGAATAGGGAAACAGGAATGTACTTACCTCCAGAGGTTCTTAATCCACACAGGGTCGAATCAGGAGCAGGTCGGAGTCGGGAAGCGGTTACAATCTTTCTCTCCTTGAGTCCTGGGGCCCTGAGAATATCTCAGGGGCCGGGTCCCCTAGGGATCGGGATGAGCAGATGACCACTCCCGAGGTCGAGAGCTCCTCCTGTTTGGGCTTCTCTACGGTGACACGGGACACCACAAATCTCGCCGGGACCTCCAAAATGTTGTGCCAAAATAAGCAAGAAAGAGACCCCCAGAGTATTTTTGGAAGTGGATTTTATTTAGCATGCACTGTTAGGGGCTACATCTTACTTTGCCCAAATCTAAACAGGCCTGACCAAGGGGAGATCACTGATATATATATAGGGTTCCCCCAACTCTCAGTGGTCAAGGATTGCGTAATAAGAGGTTTACAACAGGGATTGGCTAGTACACATTTCAAGTCTCGCGCGCAGGGAAACCTTGGGGGGCCCTGCAACCAACTTCCATGAGGAAACAGGAAGATGACTGGCTAGGGCAGAATGGGGGGAGGGGAAAAGATCAAGGGAGCCAGGTGAGGCCAAGTACAACAAATGTATCCATGATATCATCAATTTGGATGCTCCCTTGAACATTGTAGATCATATGCCATCCAGGCATGCCCATTCTATGTGACTCTTCATATATTCTCAATAAGTTTGCCACGGAGAGTTCTACCCAATGTCCTAGGAGCCTTCTTCAGTTTCCTTTGACATAGAAACAACACCAATGAAACATTCAGGCTATTTCCCTGTCCATCACTGATTGCCTTTTGGACATCTGTAACTTTATGACCTATAGGCATCATAACTTGATATAACTAAAACAGAACTCATCATCTTTCCCCCAAACCCCTCCTTCTTTTGACATCACTCCCCATTATTTTAATTCTTAAATTCCCTTGTGATGACTTTGCTTTAGTTGGGTCTCCCAGAAGTTTGTTTTTTTTTTCAAACTGGTTTGATGCCTGATCTCTTTGTTTTGTAAAATAATTCTGCTCTTAATCGCCTGCATTCTAGACTAGTGATACCTTTGGCTTCCATTGATATAAGCTCTAAATGGGTACATTATTTAGACAAAAAAGGTGACCTCATGAACCAAAGAGAGGAGGAATAAAGAAATTATCTTTTAGATTCATGTATAGTTGAAGAGTTTGTGACAAAATAAGAGATTTAGAAAATCAGAAGTGGTAAAATGAAGAATTTTGATGCAATAAAGTTTGAAAGGTTTTGCACAAACAAAATCAATGCAGGTATATTGAAAGGAATGTCAGGAAAAAGGAAAAGAATGTTTACAGCAGGTTTCATAGACAAAGATCTCATTTCTTAAAAGGTAGAGAACTTATTCAAATTTATAAGAGTAAGAACTAATCCTCAGCTGATACATGGTCTTAGGATATGAACAGGCATTGTTCAGGGAAAGAAACTGAAGCTAAAATTCAAAACCAAACCAAACCAAACCAAAAGCCAAGGCTTTTTAGATTCTTTTAGTTTCTTTGTAATTGGCAATTAATTTACATGTTATACTTCTGTATAAAATTATTATAATCAATGTTAATGTCACTTATACTGTTTATTGTATGTGTCATTAATAATAATTCATTTAAATAAATAAGGATTAAATTGTTTTGGTTTTATATCTTTTTTGTTATTATTTTTTTCTTCTAGATTTATTCTAAATATGATCTTTGCTTCACAAGCCTACTTGTAAATAAACTACTGATTCAGGAGGGATTCCCTCATCAATAATGAGTCTTTTTTTGGGGCTAAAATATAACCTAAAATACAATCAGTTTCATTTTCTGAGATCTTACATAGTGTTCTTTGTATCTAGCACCTACTAATTCTTCTCTCAAAGAAAGAGGTAGGAAGAGGCATGTGTAGAAGTATGAAGGTTCTGGGGAATCTTAATTTTTAACCTGAGTGTGGAATTCAATGAAAAGAAAATGATTATAGTATCATGTATTTAGAGCTGAAAGTGACCTCACAGGTCATCTGGAACAACCCTTTTTCTGCTTTTTTTCTCCATCACATTTCACATATGAAGAACTTGAGGCCCTGAGATATTAAACAACTTGTTGAAAGTCACAGAGATAATTAATTTCTATGTCAAATTATAATGTTGTGTTTATCATGTAGATTGTTCTCCTGGTTCTTCTCACTTTACTTCACATCAGTTCATATAAGTATATAATTTCTTATAGTACAATGATATTCCATCACATTTATATATCATAACTTGTTTAGCCATTTCCCAACTGATAAGCTTCTCCAGTTTCCAATTCTTTGCCACCACAGAAAAAGGGCTGCTTTAAATGTTTTTGTACTTGTGTGTCTTTTCCTTTGATTTCTTTGGGGTATGAGCCTAGTAGTAATAGTGTTCTGTAAAGGATATCCACAATTTTATAGCTTTTTGCGTATATTTCCAAATTGCTCTCCACAATGATTGCCCAGTTCACACCTCTACCATCAGTGTAATAGTAGACCTATTTTTACACATCCCCTCCACCATTTATTATTTTCCTTTTCTGTCACCTCAGCCACACTGATGGTTGTGAGGTGATATCTCAGAATAGTTTTGCTTTGTATTTCTTTAATTATTAGTGATTTAAAACAATTTTTAGGTTTTTTTTCTTCCTCTGAAATCATTTGGGGGAATGGCTCTTGATCTTACAAATTTGACTCAGATACCTATATATCTGAGAAATGAGAACTTCATTAGGGAATCTTGCTGCAAGTTCCCTGCACTATTACCTCAGTTTCCTGCTTTTAATTTTGACTTTATTGCTTTTGTTTTTTTTTAAAACTTTTTAATTTTATGTAATCAAAATGATTCATTTTATATCCTATGAACTCCTCTATCTCTTGTTTGGTAATAAATTCTTCCCTTATGCATAGATCTGACAGCTACTTTCTTCCACATTCCCCTAATTTGCTTATGATATCACCCTTTATGTGTAAATCATGTGCATATTTTGAGATTATCTGGGTACATGGTTTAAGATATTGGTTGATGTCTAGTTTCTAACAGTCTACTTTCCAGTTTTCCCATCAGTTTTTGTGAAATATTGAATTCTTATCTCAATATCTGAGATCTTTGGGTTTATCAAACACTAAATTACTGTGCTCATTTACTTCAGTATATTGTGTATCTAATCTGTTTCATCAATCAACTATCTAGTACCATATTCTTTTGATGATTACAGATTTGTGGCATAGTTTAAGATCTGCTACTACTAGGTCCACTTCCTTCACATTTTTTTTTCCCACTGATTCCCTTGATATTCTTGACATTTTGTTCCTCCAGATGAACTTTATTATTATTTTTCTAGCTCTAAAAAGTAATTCTTTGGTAGTATGATTGGGTTAGCACTGAATAAGTAAATTAATTTAGGCTGTACTACCATTTAAAATATTAGCTCAACCTATTTATGAGCAATTAATATTTAAATGTCTTGATTTTTGTGAAGTCTTTTGTAATTGTCTTCCTCTTTATGTCTTGGCAGGCACACTCCTAAGTATTTTTATACTTTCTGCAGTTATATTAAATGGTTTTTTTTCTGTCTCTTCCTGCTGAATTTTGTTGGTGAAGTAGAGACATGCTGGTAATTTATGTGGGTTTGTTTTATATCCTGCAATTTTGCTAACTGTTTATTGTCTAGTTTTTTTAATTGACTCTCTAAAGTTCTTTAAATATACTATCATATCATCTGCAAAAAGTGATAGTTTTGTTTCCTCACTGTTATGATTATTCCTTAAATGTATTTTTCTTGTAATTGCTATAGTTGGTATTTCTAGTACAATATTGAATAGTAATGGTGACCATGGACACTTTTGTTTTATCCCTGATCTTACTGGAAATGCTTCTCATATATCCTCATTACAGACAATGCTTGTTCTCAGTTTTATTTGGATACTACTTACCATTTTAAGAAAAAGTCCATTTATTCTAATACATTCAAATGGATTTAAAAAAATAGAAATGGGTTATTATTTTGTCACAAGTTTTTCTATGTCTTTGAAAAAATGATATGATTTTTGTTGTTTTTGTTATTGACGTGGTCAATGATGTTTAGGTTTTCCTAAAATCAAACCAATCCTGTATTCCTGGTATAAATCTGAGCTAGTCACACTATGTGATCTTTGTGATATATTGTTGTAATCTTCTTGCTTATATTTTATTTAACATTTTTGCATCAATAGCCATTAGGGAAATTTTGGTCTGTAGTTTTCCTTCTCTGTTTTTGTTCTCCCTGGTTTAGGTATCCAAACCATATTTGCGTCATAGAAAGTATTTGGTAGGGCTCCTTCTTTACCAATTTTTGAAATAGCTTTTATAGTATTAGAATTAATCGTTCTTTGGATGTTTGGTAGGATTTGCTTGTCAGTTCCTCTGATCCAGGACATTTTTCCTTAGGGAATTAATTTAAAGCTTTTCCTCCTAATATTAGGATTATTTAAGTATTTTATTTCCACTTCTATTAATCTTGGTAATTTGTATTTTTGTAAATATTCATCCATTCAATTTAGAATATCAGTTTTATTTGCATGTGGTGGGACAAAATAACTCCTAATGAATATTTTTATTCTTTATTGGGTGTATATGCATCCCTTTCACTTTTGCTACTGGTGATTTGGCTTTCTGATTTAAAAAAAATGAAATTGGCCAATGGTTTACTTATTTTATTGTTTTTTTAAATAAAACTAACTCCTAATTGTATTTATTAATTTAATTTTTTAACTTTCATGTTATTAATCTCTTCTTTGGTTTTCAAGATTCATATTTTGATGATTAATTGAGATTTTTAAATTTGTTGTTCCTTTTAGTTTTTTTAGTTGCAAGCCCAATTCATCAATCTGATTTTTCTCTCTTATTGATGTAAGCATTTAGAGATATAAAATTCCCCCTATGTACTACTTTGATAGCATCTCACAACTTTTGGTATGTCATCTTGCTGTTATTATTGTTAATGGATTATTGATTGTTTTTATGATTTTTTTCTTTGACACTCACTCTTTATGTTTAGATTATTTAGTTTCTGATTAGTTTTTAATCTATGCTTTAAAGGCTCTTTGTTGAATGTAATTTTTTATTGCACTATATTCCAAAAAAGTACAAGTGACATTTTTGCTATCTGAATGTCCTTATGAAATTTTAAATGTCCTAATACACAGTCAATATGACTGTTCCATGAACAGCTAAAAAAAAAAGATATACTTTCTATTTCCATTAAATGTTCTCTAGAGGTCTATCATATTTAACTTTTCTAAAATTCTATTCATCTCCTTAATTTCTTTCTTTAGTTCATGATTACTTTTATCTAGATCAGAGAGGGGATAAATTTAGATGTCCCTGCCCCACTCTTATGCTTTTATTATTTTCTGCTTTAATTCACTTAACTTTTTCTTTAAGTATTTAGATGCTATACTATTTGAAGCATATATGCCCACTATTAATAATTATTCATTCTCTGTGGTACTTCTTAGTAACATATAGTTTCCTTGATTATCACTTTTATTTAGCTCTTTCATTGCCTATACTTTGTCTGAGTTCATGATTGCTACTCTTGCCTTTTTTACTTCAGCTGAAGCACAATAGATGTTGTTCTAGCCTTTTATTTAAACTGTGTGTATCTTTCTTTTTTAAGAGTGTTTCTTGTTATTGATACACTGTTAGATTTTGATTTCTAATCCATTTTTCTATCCTCTTCCATTTTATGGGTGACTGTACCATTTGCATTCATAGTTGTGATCGCAAACTGTGTATTTCCCTCCATCTTATTCTCTTGTGTTTTTCATTCTCTTTTTTCCTGTCTCCCCCTCAAAAACATGTTTTGCTTCTGACCACTTCCTCTTTTAATCTACATACCTTCTTACCTCTTCCATTTTTCTTAGTTCCTTTCCCTTCTATGTCCCTGTTGTGTAAGATGTATTTCTCTACCCAGCTCTGTGTGTGTGTGTGTATATGTGTGTATGTGTGTTCTTCCATCCTTGAACCACTTCAAGTGAGAGTGAGATTCAAGCTGCCTGCTCCCCTCTTCCCATTTCCCCCTTTAGTGAATAAGCTTTTTCTTATACGACTTATTTGTGTGAAATAATTTTCCCATTATTCCTCTCCCCTTCTCCTTCACCAAGTAAGTAACTCTTTCTCATGCTTCTTCTTTTGAGAATATTGCAATATAATAGAGTCATAGCCATAGTCTCTGTATAAGTAGACCCCTCTAATTTTCCGAGTTAAGTATACATATAGTTCTTAGAAATTACACTATAATTTTCCCATATAGAATTGCAAATAGTTTAACCTTATTTAGTCCCTTATGATTTCTCACTTATGTTTTACTTTTTTATGTTTTGCTTGAGTCTTACGTTTGAATGTCAAATTTTCCATTCAGCTTTGCCTTTTCATCAGGAATGCATGGAAGTCCTCTATTTCATTAAATATTCCCCCTCCCCCATGTATTATATTCGGTTTCCTGGGTAGATTATCCTTGGTTTTAGTCCTAGTTCCTTTGCCTTCCAGAATATGATATTTTAAATATTCTACTCCTGTATAGTGGTAGCTGCTAAATCTTGTGTGATCCTGATTGTGGCTCCATGGTATTTCAGTTGCTTTTGAAGCATTTTCTTTTGGACCATGGAAGCTATGGAATTTGGCTATAATATTCCTGAGAGTTTTCATTTTGGAATTTCTTTTTCAGGAAGTGATCAGTATATTCTTTCAATAATTACTTTATCCTCTTGTTCTAAGATATCTGAGCAGTTTTCCTTTAAAATTTCTTGAAATATATTTCTAGGAGCTGTCAGATAGCCCAACAGTTCTTAGATGATCTCTCCTTGATCTGTTTTCCAGATCAGTTGTTTTTCCTATGTGATATTTTATATTTTCATCTACTTTTTTCATTTTTTGGAGTTTGTTTTATTGTTTCTTAATGTTTCATGGAAAATAAGTTTCTACTTGACCAATTCTAATTTTTGAGGAGTTATTTTCTTCAGTAATTTTTGTGCCTCTTTTATCATGTTCTTAATTCTCTATTTATGATTTTCTTGCATAGATCTCATTTCCCCTCATTATTTCCTCTACTGCTTTTATTTGAGTTCTTTTGCTCTTTTTAAAAATCTCTTTCTTTAACTTGCCTAGGCATTCTTGTTGGACTTATGTCCAAACTGCATTTTTCTTTGAGGTCTTGCTCATAGATATTTTCAAAAATCATTCTCTTTTGAGTTTGTATCTTATGTTTCCTTGTCACTGTCACTGTTGTAGTTTTTATGGTCAGATTATTTTTGTTCTTGTTGCCTGCTCATTTTTAAGCCCTCTTCTTGACTCTGGATTTCATGTTAGAACTGGGTTCTGGTGACCTCTAGGAGTATGTCTTACCTGAGTTTCTATCTCTTATGTCCTTTTGCTGCTTTCACAACTAAATAAGTTTTTGATGCTTCCAGAGTTGCGTGATCTGGGGAGAGTTCTCTTCAATGCCTCCTGATCTGTTTTCTGATCCTTAAACAAGTAGGGCTCCTGTTACCTTGTAACTGCTTCTCTCCACCAGGACCTGTGACCTGGAGCTGGGTAATGAGAAACAGAGCTACTTGATGATGCCCAGTCCTGCTCTTTGTGCTACTATAGGAGTCCTTTGAGATTGCTTTCTGTCCAGATGTTTAGGTCCCTATTGTTCCCAATAAGGGAACTTATGGGACTTTTCGCAAGTGCTGGGCTACTCTGCTTCTCCTGTTGTAACCACAACACAACGTGTTTCTGCTACTATCTACTCCTATGTGCTACCAGATATTCCTTACCCCAGTGTCCACAGACCTTACTGTTTATTTCCTAATCTACCTTGGGCTTGAAAAATGACTAACTCTGAGTTTTTCTTTTGGTGTCCTTCTCAGAATTAGCTTAATGCATTTGCTGTGGTTGTTGTGGATGAAGTTTTGGGACTGCTGAAGTAAAGTTGTGACCTCTGACTTCACTAATTTGATTCCTCTCCCAGGAATACCTACATTTGAATGCTGCCTAAAACCTTTATTAGTTTTGTGACCTTAGTCAAGTCTCTTAACCTTAGTTTCCTCTTCAATAAAGTGGGGATTATAATAGCACCTACTTTTCAGGGTTTTTGCAAAGTTCAAATGAGATAATATTTATAAAGTATTTTGCAAACCTTAAAATATTAAATAATCCTAGATATTATCAGTCAGTCATTCAGCAAACATTTGCTAAGTGAGCCAGGTATTGTGATCAGTAATATTATCATTGCCTCTCTGCCAAGAGCAGGACGCAGCATTTATCATTAATCTTCTGGTTTTTTTCAAAGACTATGGGAGTTTTTCTTTATTGTAACTTACGAAAAATAAATACAACCATAACTAATTTTTGTGAGTAAGTTTTGCAAGTAACATTCTAAATTCTAGGACTTAAAAAAAAGTAATTTCTATTCTGAAGGTTAACTTTTTGTAAAAATTCTCTAACTTAGAGAAGACAGCATCTGCAGTTTAATTTGATTATGCAAAGACATGAAATAAGGCTATTTCTAGAGTTACTAATAAGAAGCTAGTCAAGAAGACTAAGGTCAATGTGAAAGTAGAAATAAGGAAAATAATCTTGGTTCTTTAGTTGTAATCCAGGAATATCCACAGATGCATCCAATATACTTGCTGCCGCTACTTCATCCAGGTGTTTGAAGACTGAGTTTAGAACCTCTCTTAAACATTTTGTGGCCTTCTTGTGGGGTTGTAAAAGCACTGCCTGAAAATTCAGGGGTTGTCCATACCTTAGCACAGATTCAACAAAAACTCTCAAAGCCTTTAGATGAATCCAGGCAATAAATGCTTCCGGGAAGTTCACCTTGAGCCAGCACAAAAGGGGACCCGGACCTTCACCCTCCCCCTCCCCTCCCCCTCACTCTCTTTTTCTTTCTCCGTCTTCCGGGTGGTGGAGCTACCAGGGTTTCCTCTCCGAGTTAAGTTAACCATGTGATCCGGGAAGGTAGATGATCTCTTTTTAAGAGTAACATGTGAAGTTTGATACTATTGCTTCTTTTCAGAGAGCAATTTATTCACTTCTTCCCTTTCAGTTTTAGTTTCTTTTTCATCATAGAAAAATTCACGGACAATGAACTTGTTTGCTTTGGCTTTGAAATCATTGATCACCTTCCAAAACATCATGATTGTAAAAAGGCTTCCCTCCTTGTCCTCAGCAATCAGTTTGGTTGATCGAGGTACCACCGTGTCTGAGAGAGATTCATATCTTTTTTTGCCACTGTGAATAGTTTGGCTTTGGAACTATCACCAGGAGAGTGATGATGAGATACTCTGAATCCAGCACAAAACCTTCTTTGTTCACAATATCAGCTAATGTCCGAGTGAAGAGATTTCCCATGGGTTTCTTTTACCAAGTCTCCAGGTTTCCTTTCAGAGTGTTGTAGGCAGTTGTTCGAGCTTTCAGATCTGTTTCTGTTTCTGCCAGTTGCTTTGCTCATGTGTCCACTACAGACCCAAGGGGCTGCTTGGCAGGATACTTGGCCACGTACCATTCAAAGCGGGTCACAAAAGAAGTTAAGTCAATTCCATTGGTCAACAAGTTCTCATAAACTCTGCCCTTCGCATCTTCCATAACTTCTACTACACATTGAGCCATCTTCTTTATAAGGCTTTCAGCAAAGCTATTGAGTTTCCCCAACTCATCTGAGAGATCAACAAGAGAATCCAAGGTCCCCACCTTCAAGTCAGGAATGGCAAATCTGGTGTTGTGGAACAAATTAGACTTGAAGGTTACTGTGTTCATCCGTTTCAGAGCCTGCAAATTCTTCTTATCTCCAGGGGCAGAAATTAGCCAAAATTTGGACAAAATGCTTCAAGTGTCGCCTTTGAATCAAGGTTACTGGTGTAGAATGAGGGGGGCTCGCATGCCCGATTGCGTGTGAAGGAGTGAGGGCAGAGAGACTGGAGGCTGGAGGTGGACGCGAGCTCGGGTTCGGGACGATGCATTTGATCAGCCTGGGCAGCCTTGGGGTGGGGGCACCTCAGGCCCTGTGAGGAGTCACTTTGGGTACTGCTGGAGGCGGAGGAAGGGAGGACTGGGGCGAGCTGGGCTGCTTCCTGCAACTGGTTGCCGGGGTCGCTAGAGGGCAGGTGCTACCCCCCTTTGCCCAGATCAGTCCCCTGTGCTCGCGAGCTCCGGCTTCTGGGCGGTTGCTGCTCCAGCTGCTCCAGCTGCTCCTCGTTAATCTTCTAAATGAATTCATTCTCAATTAATCCTCTAAAATCATGATTGCTTATTATGTTGATAAGATTTCTTGACTCTTTTAAAATTGTTTTCCATTATGTTACGTACATTGTTTTTCTTGTTCAGTTTATATCTGAATACTCTATATCACTTAATACAAGGCTTATACATTTTCTACAAATTCATATTTATCATTTCTTATAGTAAATCATATTCCATTACATTCATACTGCCCAATTTAATCATCCATTCCTCAACTGATGGGCACCTATATTTTTTTGTTCTCTTTATGACCAAAAATGCTACTATACATATTTTCATGAATATGGGTGATTTTCCTGTGTCTTTGATGTCTTCAAGGTTTTAAGTCTAGTACTGGTATTGTAGGGTCAAAGGGTATTTATAGTTCAATACTTTTCTTGTTTACTTGCAAGTTGTTTTCCAAAATAGTCTGTCACCCATAGCATACTAATATGTTTGTCCTCCTATATTCAATTACTGTTTCCATTTTTGTCAACTTCCTCAGCTATTTTAATGTACATTTTTTCTTATCATTAGTATTTTGGAGCATTTTTCATGTAGTTGTTGATGGCTTGCATTTTTCCATTTGAATGCTTCCTGTTCATATATCTATATCTATCTAGTTATAGATGAGAGAGATATCAGAAGTATTCATTATAAAGATTTTTCCCTCTCAGGTTACTGCTTTCTTCTAATTCTGACTATATTCAATTTGCTTAAATAAAACCTTTTTAATTTTATGTAAATGGACTTTTCATTATTTATTACCTACGATCACCTTCATCCTTTATTTTGTTAAAAATTAACCCTCTGGTTATAGTTTGTATAGTATTTTCCCCTTTTCCTTTAAAAAGGTTATGATATTTATAATTAAAAATATTATGATATTTAGGTCATTTTTATATTTGGAGAGCTTATTGTGATGTTTTTAAAAATTGGTCTAAACCTTGCTTCTACCAGACTACTTTTCAGTTTCCTCAGTAATTTTTGTCAAATAAATAGTTTTTATTCAAATAGTTAGTGCCATTGAACTAACTGAAATGATACTACCATATTTTCTTCTGGGTCTTATCTAATTTGTTCCACTGATCAATTAAAGCATATTTTTAACCAATACCAAATTGTTTTGATGATTATAGCTTTATTGTGTAGTTTGAGATCTGGTACTGTTAAACATCCCTTCCTTCTGGGTTTTTTTTTTTCATTATATCCCTGGAGAATCTTGAAATTTGTTTCTCCAGATGAATTTTGTTATTATTTTGTCTAGTTTATAAAGTAAACCCTGTAATTTCTTTCTTACACAGCATGGAATATCATCCCAATGACTGAAGTATTCCATGCTCTGCTGCTGATTCACCGTGTGACTTTAGGCAAATCGCATCTCCTGTTCCTGTTCCTTTTCCCAGAAGCAAGGCTCTCCTTATAGTAGGCAGGTCACTTATGTGATATGAACTAAGGAGAGTCAAAGTTCACTTCACAAAGTATGGTGGAATGAAGCCGAATTGTTTCACTGTCTGATATTCCGTTTAAATGTCTTGTTTTAAAATGAGAATGCCATCAGGAGAAGTAACACATGAAGTTATAATACCTTAAAGTGAAAATTCATCACTTGTTTTCTTCTATGCTAGCCTCACTCTGAGCACTAGGGAATGAAAGATTCAATGAAATTAGAGAAAGGAAAGATTGTGGAGCATAGTTCCTCCCAGGGAATGTTGGACCCGGGTGGGTAAATGGGAAGTGTTCCAGTAGATAACATCAGAATGCTTAATGATTATTGATTGGTAGCAAGAATCAGAAAAATCTTAGAATTTTAGAATTTTAAAGAATGCCTAGAGTCATCTAGTCCCAAAAATCCCTTGTGCAATCTTCCTGACAAATGGTCATTTATCCTTTGCCTGAAGACTTCTAATGAGGGAGAAGCCACTACCTCCCAAGGCATCCCATTCACTCCATTTTTGAGAGATCTAATTGTTAGGACTTTTATTCCCCTTGACATCAAAATTAAATCTACCACTTTGCAATGTATACCCATTGTTTCTGCTTCTGTTCTCTGGGACCATATTATTGGAGAAGTCTAACACCTCTTTCGTGTAATAGCCTGTCATACTTGAATAGGCATTGTCTCCTTTAATTCTTCTCTTCTCCAAACTAAGCATACTGAATTCCTTCAACTGATGATCATATTTTCTGCATATATGAGGGCATAATATTCCCTTAATGAAACACAAGCTCCTTGTGGGTGGGGGATATAGGTATTTTTTTGTTTTATACCCTCAGTATGTAGCACAGTACTTGACGTATAGTGATTGTCTTATCAATGCTTGTTGATTGATTGAAATCATATATACTCTGGGTCCTTCATCATCCTGGTCAGCCTTCTTTATATGTGCTACAACTTATACAGATCTTTCCTAAAAGAAGGATTAGAATATATAAAACATATCTGAGGTATATTACTCTTTAGCTGGCACAGTGATGTCTGAAGACCAAGATTTTGCCTTCTCTAATTATGTGACCTTAAGTCAGTTACTAAATCTTTCAGACTTTAATCTTGGTTATTAGTGAAATGGGGGTTCAGCTACTTCAGTCCATCAAACATTTACTGCCTATCAGCTCTGGGCATGAAATAATGCGAAGCATTTTGCCTACTTTGCAGGATTGTTGTGAGGATAAAGTGAGGCAAGAAATGCAAAAATGATTTGGAATCTATAAAATGCTTTCACTAGTATATCTTCTGAATACATGTAGCTTCTAAATAGAGGAAAAGCATCATTTTTTTAGATTATTTCTCAGTCAAGTCCAAGGACATTGCTTGCCTCAAGGTACTCAATTTCTCTATTTGTAGTCAGACACTGTTGCTAAGAATATGTCTTTACTTCAAAAGGATATGAGGATGAAGACATCCACAGTCACACAGAACTTTGGGCTCTTTGGCAGAAAACTGATTCAGGAAAACAAAATATTATTGTTATCACTTGATATTCTTGGATTGTTGATAGCTCCCAGCTGTATTAGCTGCCGAGTTCCTTTTAACATCCTCTATGCTCTATTATTTTCATTATTGAAAGGGAAAATTGACTCTTAATTCTGAGTCACTTGTTGTGGATTGTTGTCAAAGTGCTTAGCTCTCGAGGACATTGGCAGAGTGACCTCCTCATTGAATGATGTTATCAGCATTGACCTAAGGAACTTCCTTTTTGTGTTTCTTAAAATAAAAAAAAAATCAACCACTACTACCAACAAAACCTCAAACCCATCTTTATTCTCTTGCCCTGGAGCCCTAAAAAGAAACCATTGGTTTTCATTTTTTAAAAAATTTTACAGAAACCAGGAATATCAAATGAACAAGGGAATGTTATACATGGCTTTTTGCAGTGTTAAAAGAAGAACTAGATAGCTAACTTGAAAAATGAACATCGAGCTTCTAGAGGTAGTAGTCCCACCATGGAGCCAGGACTTTAAGTCCTGCTTCTGACATGTAATCATGCACAAACTTCTCAAAGCCTCAGGCAAATCTACAAGTTACAAAAGAGTGTGAGCGTATAGGTCTGGGGAAGAAAACTACGGAAACTTTTGTGGATAAACACTTTTGAATTCAATTTCTTGTCCCTAATTTTATCACTCTTCACTACAATTCTCCTTAGAGGAGAGAGAACTCCATCTTGGCATAGAGGTCTTGGATTATTTGTGATAATACCAGGAGAGGTTCTACCAATTTGGAAAGGTTTTCATAGGGTTTGTTGCTGGACTATTTGAGTGATGGACTTTAATAGCTGTTATTATATCACTCCCAGACCTATATTCTCACACTCTTTTGTAACTACTATGTGTCAGCCACCATGTTGGGTACTATGGATCATCTTTCTACAGGTAGACCATAAATAAAAACAAAACAAAACCTATTTATGTTGACAGCTGGGGCAGTTCCAGAAATATTCTAGAAACACTGGGTTAAACTTACTTCTCAGTGTGATGTAGAGGATGCCCTGGGGAGGTGGTGTGGGTAGGGGTGGGGAGTCTAGCTCCATATTATTTTTTACTAACTCTGTGACCTTGAACACATTATTGGAAATCTCTTGAACTTCAGCTTCTCTATCTCTAAGGGTTTTTCCAGTACTGAAATTTAGTTTTTTCTAATCTAAAATACTAGTTGCAAATTGTCTTATTTCTACTTATTCTAGAATGCAAACTCCTTGAGGTCAGGGACTGTTTTTTGTTTTATCTTGAGTGTCCAGTGCCTGACACTTCAGAAGTGCTTAATAACTGCTCATTGATGGATTGATGCTAGCTAATAGACACATAAGCACATTCATTGGATGAAATTGACTCCTCTCTGAGAAGCCATGTGCTTTAGCATTTCACCCTTGCAGTCTTAAATAAAATGTGTACCTCTAACATTTTTGGCTTATTGTCCTGTTTATGAACTACCGAGTTTAAGCTGCAGGAATGCTGTATTTTATAATATTGAAGATGATCTGGATTCTGTGGCAAGGATTCTGATATGTCTATAATTCCAACACCAGTGTGAGGAATATGATTCTGAACTGACACAGGTTGAAAACTTTGTAATTAAGAATAGAGACTTTTTAAAATTAACTTTTGTTTATTTTTAGTTTACATTATTCATTTCCACAAGATTTTGAGTTACAAATTTTCTCCCCATCTTTCTCCTGCCCCTACCCCAAAATAGTGATCCCACTGTATATCCCCTCCCCCAGTTTGCTCTCGCCTATATCCTCCCCCATCACCCCTCTGACTTTCTGGTAGGGCAAGATGGATCTCTCTACTCCAGTGCCTGTATATCTTATTACCCAGTTACATGTAAATAATAATAATTATATATATATATATATATATATATATATGTATTTTAAACATTTGATTTTAGAACTTTAAGTTCTAGATTCTTTCTGTTCCTCCCTCATCACCCACCCCCACTGGAAAGACAAGCAACTCAATACAGGCCATACATGAGTAGTTACACAGAACATCTCCACAATGAACATATTGTGAAAGACTGATTAAATTTCCCTCCTTCCTATCCTGCTGCCCCCCTCCCCCAACTTGTTCTATTCTCTACTTTGTCCCTATCCCTTTACAGATGTGTGTGCTTCTAATAACCCTCCCCGACAACCTGCCCTCCCCTCCATCATCCCCCCTCTCATCCCCTTCCCCCCTACTCTCCTGTAGGCCAAGATACCCAATTTGGAGTGTATGTCATTCCCTCCCTAAGCCAAATTCAATGAGAGTAAGGTTGGCCCATTCCCTTTTGCCTTCCTGTTTTCCCTTCCATTGCAACAGTTATCCCTTGCCTCTTCTACATGAGATGATTAATCCCATTCTGTCTCTCCCTGTCTCCTCTCATTCTGTTCCTTTCTCACCTCTCAATTTCACCTTTTAAAATATCATCCCTTCCTATTCAATTGATCCTGTGACCTCTGTCTATATACGCATATATACAGACACTCACATATGTATTCCTACGCATATAAACCCTCCTATATAGATGTATGGATACATAAATATGTATATATTTATATTCCCTTCGCCTATCCTCGTACTGAGAAAAGTTTTGCAAGTTACAATTACTGTATTTCCATGTTTGTATGTAAGTAGTTCAACTTTGAAAAGTTCTTTGTGAATTCTTTTCCATGTTTACTTTCTCATGCTTCTTGTATTTGAGTGTCAAATTTTCTATTCAGTTCTGGTTTTTTCATCAAGAATGCTTGAAAGTCCTCCCCCTGATTGAATGACCATCTTTTCCCCCTTGGAACATTATACTCAATTTTGTTGGGTAGGTGATTCTTGGTTTTAATCCTAGCTCCCTTGATCTCCAGAACATCATATTCCAGGCCCATCAGTCCCTTAATGTAGAAGCTGTCAGATCCTGGGTTAGTCTGATTGTGTTTCCACAATATTCCAACTGTTTCTTCTTGGCAGCTTGTAATATTTTCTCCTTGATATGGGAACTCTGGAACCTGGCTATAACATTCCTTGAAGTTTTCTTTTTGGGATCTTTTTCAAAGAAGTGATCAGTGAGCTCTTTCAAGTTCTGTTTTGCCCTCTGGTTCTAAAACGTCAGGGAAATTTTCCTTGAGAATTTCTTGAAGGATGATTTCTAGGTTACTTTTTTGGATCATGGCTTTCAGGTACTCCAGTAATTTTTAAATGGTCTCTCCTGGATCTATTTTCCAGGTCAGTGGTTTTTTCAATGAGATATTTCACATTGCTTTCTATTTTTTCATTTGTTCAGATCTGTTTAATAGTATGTTGATTTCTCACAAAGTCATTTGCTTCCATTTGCTCCACTCTAATTCTGAAGGAATTATTCTCTTCAGCAAGCTTTTGAGTTTGTTTTTCCATCTGGAAAATTTGGCTTTTTAAGGCATTCTTCTCCTCATTGGCTTATTGGGCCTCTTTTGCCATTTGAGTTAATCTATTTTTTTAAGGTGTTATTTTCTTCAGTCAGGTTGTTGACTCTTTTTTCATGATTTTCTCACATCATTCTCATTTCTCTTCCCAATTTTTTTTCCCCTTCTCTTATTTGGTTTTCAAAATCCTTCTTAAGCTCCTCTATGGATTGTAATCAGTTTAC
>CM053594.1:250682644-250697475 GCA_028646575.1 Pseudocheirus occidentalis
TCCCCCCAAATGGAATCTAAGGTTGGATTGCTGTGCTTCCTTTGCCTGTTCATGTTGCCAGTCAATTATTTGACTTTTGGGCTCAGTAGAACTCTGCTTTCAGAGGGGAGGGCTCTGTCCCAAATTGCTGGGGTGTTTGCAGCTGCCAGAGTTATTAGGAGGCCACTGCTGTTTCTGCAGCACTCTCCAGCTTTGGCTCACTGGTCATGCACCATAGGACCACCACCCAAGACCATGATCAGGATCCAGGCAGGTTTAGGCAAGAGCACTTAGCCTCTGAATGATTGCTTGGCCCCCCTTCAATCTGCAGGCCAGGAGCTCTGAAGCAGCCACATAGAGGTGGCTGCAGGGCCACCATTTCTGCTGCTTTCTTGCCCTGGGGGCATTTGGCCAGACCTGCTTTTCTTCTCCCAATTTAGCTGAGTTCCACTGACCTTTCACTTTGTCCTTGACTCTTATTTGATAATTCTGGAAACTACCACAGATGCTGGTGATCCACTCTCCTGAGTGCTCCAGCTGTGGCTTGTCCTGGCTGCCCTGTAGCTAATTACTGCTGTTTTAGGTTGGGTGGGCTTGACTCCCAGCAAACTGCAATGAGCTCTTCCCATCTGCCTGCCAGGCTGCCTTCATCAGGAGCTTTGTTTCTCTGGCATTTTGTGGGTGCTGAAGCTCTAAAATTTGTTTAGAGTCATATCTTATAGGTATTTGAGGTGGTTATGTGGGGAGCTCATGGAGTTCTCCTCCTTCTATGCTGCCATCTTGACTCCACCCCCCTGGATCATCTGGAAGAATAGAGTCTTACTCTTGACTTGAATACTTCATTTTAGAATGCTTCAAAATAACTCTCTTTTTCAGCTTTTGTTTTCTGGGAAAATAAAGAAAAACACTCTTGTGGATTCACATTAGATTTTCTGGCCATTTCTATACTAAAATGCATTATGATGGCTTCATATGCTACTTGTACTTGTGACTTGTGTAAGCTGCAATTAGAACTTTAGGATAATCTGCGTCCTTCCTTTTCCCCTCCCCCCCATAGGAATATCAAATTCTCCAATAACTATTTGCACTGGATGAAATCATTGGGATTTTTTTGCCATCACGTAAAACATTTCTGTATTAGTCATTTTGTACAAGAAGACTCAAATAAAAAGAAAAAGAAAGAAAGAGAAAGCTTCAGTCTGTATTCAAACTTTGTCAGTTCTCTCTCTGGAGGAAGACAGTATTCTTCATCATTAGTTTTTTGCAGGTTGTTGAGAATAGGTAAGTTATTCATAGTTCTTCACTGTACAATATGTCTGTTACTGTGTACAATGTTCTCCTGGTTCCACTTACTTCACTTTGTATCAGTTCACGTACATCTTTCTAGGTTTTTCTAAAATCGTCCTGCTTGTCATTCCTTATAGCAAAATAATATTCTGTTACAATCATAGACCACAGCTTGTTTAACCACTCCACAATCGAAGGACATGCTTTCAATTTCCAGTTCTTAGCTCCCCACAAAAAAAGCTGTTATAAATATTTTTTGTACAAATAGGTCCTTTTCTTCACCTTTTTTGGGTTTCTTTGGGATATAGAGCTAGCAGTAGTACTGGATTAAAGGGTCTCCACAGTTTTATAGTCATTTGGGCATGCTTCCAAATAACCATTGCACTTTTTTTTTTTTACTAGAAGTTACTCACAACATGAATGAAATGCCACTGAGGAGTGTCAGTTTTGGGGAACTGTCATCTGTACTCATGTCTTTCTTATCTCTAATCTTTTCTCTTCTCTTCTATTTTCCTATGTAGTCAGTCTTTTTCTCTCTTTTTTTCCTTTTATTCATCATCTATTTATTAAGCACTTACTATATGTAAAGCACCATGCCACATGCAAAATGACTACATAGGGCTTCAAAATTACTAAGAAGAGAAGATATAGATATAGACATCATGCAATATTATATCTTCTGATTGGACTGTTGATATAAAATGAGGTACACTTTATAAGGCCTGCGTGGGTGTGGGGGTAAGGTAGTTGCTGCTGAAAGCAAGCAGGAATGTTAAAAAGGTGCAGAGACTTCAATCAATCCAGTTTTTGCTTAGTCCCTAATATGTACCAGGTATTTTGCTAGGCAGTAGGGATTCAAGTGCAAAAGTAAGAAACAGTTTCTATTAATGACACATATTTTAATGGGGGTGAGAATAAGCACAAATTAAAAATATACATTATAAACACAAACTGAATAAATACAAATATATAGAACATTGTTAAGTATAGGATATTTGGGAAAGGAGGCCACTAGCAATGGGGGGATCATGAAAGCCTTCAAGTAGAAGATAACATTTGAATTGTGTCTTAAGGAAGAGAAATTCATTATAATCCAGCTATCAGAAACTGCTTTCATTAGTTGTGATGCAAAATCCATAAAAGGCTCCCTTTAGTTAATTCTTAACTATCCCATAGTCTTGTCAGCAAAATATTCTTAAGTAAAGACTCATTTATTATTATTCTGATAAATTATTTATGTCTGACAGTGATTCTGGCTTTCTAAATTAGACCCATTGGTTTATATCTGGTTAACCTCATTAAACTTTGTCTTGCACTAAAATAAAGGAAAAACCTGAGCTAAATAGAAAAACAAGGTAGCATACTAAATGCAGTGCTGAATTTAGAGGCCAGAGATTGAATTCTGATTGAGATATATACTACCTTTGTCATAATTGTCAAGTTACTTAGATTCTAAAACCACAATTTCCTAATCTGTAAAAGAAGATAATAATATACTAGTTACATCAAAGTTTGAGGAAGGTACTTTGCACATCTTCAGAAGAAAAAAAATTCATCTTAAAGCACTATACAAATATGTTATTGATCATTGCCATCATGATCATAATGTCTTGTCCTCAGCAGGGGTAAAGAAGGCTGTGACTAGGATGAAATCGGGGCAAGAAAACACAGTGTGGTAGAAAAGAAGGCCGGACTTGGGATTTGGAGAGGGCCTTGGTTTTCATTCCTTCTATAACATTCACTTGCTGTTAGCATGGGTAAGTTACTTAACATCTTTGAGTCTTTTAAGGCTCATTTGCAAAATGAGAGTAATACTACCAGTAGTACCTACTTTATAGGGTTATTCTGAGGATCAGTTAACACAATATATGCTAAGCCTTTGCAAACCTTAAAACTCTATATAAATGGCAGCTATTTCACACCTATAACTATCTAAAATCCAAAATTGGGAAGACAAGAAAATAAGTTAATTATATCAATTAAATAAGACCCCAATGATAATTGTATTTCTCATTTGAAAGAAAGGATAGCTAAGGACAGCTGGTGTTTGCATTAGCATTTGGTAGGAATCTGCTAATTGCTTATCAACAGAAACTGAGGGAGCTAGCATCATATAGTGAGAAATAGCAGGGAGTCTGCCATATATAAATAAAGCTTCTTTCAAGAGCTTGTAGCCACTGAACATAGGCATGGCAAAGAGGAGAGGCAAAAAGGCAATTTGTTACATGAATTCACTATGAAAATTAGCCATGACAAGCCACCAAGAGGAACAACAGAGGACTGAAGATCTTGTTTCAGAAAGTATGGAGGGCAAGAGTGATTTTGCAGTACCATGGAGAGTGCATTGTGTGTTTTTGTTAGTAGGAAGTAATAGTTACATATATGTAAGACTAAAGGGTTGGGCTTATGTATGTCCACATTAATAAGTCTTTATATTATTTTCATATTGATATTAATTCATATTAATAAGTTTTTAAAAGAGAAAACAAGGAAGAAAAAATGTCTGAAGACGTATAGAGGAATCCTGATCTTTGCTTGGATGGTAAAGTAGTGTGAAAGAGAAGGAAGGAAAGAAATTTCTAAATATTTGCAATGAAAATTTCACATGTGGAGGTCTTCCTGTAGGGTGATATCTGGACCTACTTAAGATACAAAGGAACTTCATTTGTTTTGAGGAATGATGATGTGTATTCACAGGTACCTTTAGGAGAGATGGTCATCTAGTAAAGGCCAGAGAAACAAGAGATAAGGAGTAGTGGGTTGGTGACTTCCTTCTGAGAGGTACTGAGGCCTATGGCTAATGCTAACATTAGCACTGGAGAGATCTGCCAAGTTCCATGCCAGTATCCTGGACATGAATCAGGTCCTCCAGAAGCTTGTTAAAGTTCATAACTAGTCCATATTCTGCATAATTCATGCAGGGACAAATGATACTTACTATGAATTTAAGCAGCATTGCTTAGGGTTATAAAGTCTTGGGCAAGGAATAGAATATTCTCGGGAAATAGGTGGTGTTTTAATCACTACTCCAATTTCTCCTGTATATCTCTTTTGTGAATGAAGTTCTTGCATATTGTCTCTCCCATTAGAGAATGAGCTCATTGAGAGCAGGGACTATTTTTTGCCTTTGTGTAGCCAGAACTCAGCACAGTTCTGTAGTAGGTGTAAAATAAATGCTTAGTAAATGGTATTTGACTAATTGCCTCATGGTATTTTCAGAAGAAAAAAAGCACATTTACACAATGGACAATGAGTTATGAAAATGGTGTCTGAGAATAGGATTTGGATTTCTGGATCACAGATTAAAGTACTAGCACAGTGGTTCTCAACCTGTGGGTTATGTTCAACTTGAAACAATGAATATTTTCATATCAGATAGATTCATAACAGTAGCAAAATTACAGTTATGAAGTAGCAATGAAAATAATTTTATGGTTGGGGGTCACCACAACATGAGGAACTGTGTTAAAGGGTCGTGGCATTAGGAAGGTTGAGAACCACTGTACTAGCATGAGAGGCATTTTCCCAGAGATGGAATACACATAGCAAGGACTGATTGTATACAGTTGACTGGAGTTGTTAATTTGAACAAATGATTTTAAACTATGCTAAGAAAGGAAGGAAGAATGCTGCTCAAATATCTGGCAAGCCAAATATCAGAATTTAATGGGTACAGCACAGGAAAAAGGCCCTATCTGGGCCTTTGTTTCTTCATCTGTAAAACAAGTGGGTTGGATTTAATGACCTTTAAGGTCTTTGTTAACTATGATCAATCCTATGTATCAAATGGCTCAAGGGAAGGATAATTTGCCTACCATGACCTAAATCAGTCTAAGTGGGATGGAAAGTTATTAATAATAAAATTTTGAAGCTACAAGAGCAAATAGTTTTGCTAAAGAAGAAAAATCCTCAGAACTGTCCAGAGAGACCAATGTAGATCCACAGAAACTTTAGCAAATTCTATTATATATCCATACATATACAGATATACACATACACACATATATGGGGTATATAAAGTGTTTAGGGAGGACTAGCCCTAGCATGTATGAGGGCTTACTTGTCAGGGCTGTTCATCTACCTTTGGTGTCCACCTGTCACCCAGCTCTTACCTGTGGCTCCAAGATGCTGTAGCATGTACAGTGGCTACATCCCAGTCTTTCTTTTACTCTTTTTGGCAGATGAGCTAAATCAGATTGAGGATAGTTAACAACCTTTAAACCTACTGTTGAGTTAGGGGATGCTTACTCCAAGCATATGAAGACTTCTCTTGGAAGAATGGATGGATGAGAACAATTTCTTCCAACAGCTACAGAGTGCTTAGAACTTGGTCAGATATCAAAGATGCCAAGGTCATCCATTGCATTCTGGGCCATTATCAGCCATTCTGACTTTTATCTTGCTACTGGACTTTGATCACTTCAAGAGAGAGTGAGGCTGATGACTTTGTATAACTTTGCTTCACATAAATCCAATTCAATGTAAGTCAAGATATCACCCCTATTAGGGGCACGAAGAAGATTTTTTTAAGTGCCAATACTTCTGCTTTTAATAGGTATGATGATTATGATGGATTATGGGACTAGGACATAACTACTAATTTCTCAATTTATTTCTCTTTTCTCTGTCAAGATAAAAGGTCTTTGGATGGAAGATGGAACAAAATGGTTAGGAAGGAGTAGAAACCAGTAGCAAGTTAGGAGACCATAAGAAGATACTGAGTTGCTCTCACTAAGTTTGAGTCACCAGGCTTTGATAACTTGCATCCCAGAGTATTGAAAGAACTGGCAAATGTTAGTTATGAACAGATAAAAATGATCCTTAGAAGACTGGTGAATACAAAGAGTGTTTCAGGACTAGACAAGGAAAAATAATCTCTTTTTTTATAAAGAGAAGGATGAGAGTAAAATATTCAAACTGTGGATTAATTAAACATTGATTTTTTGGCAAAATTCTCGACCACATTATAATCAGGTTTTAAGGCAGTGTGAGATAATGGAAGGATAGAGAGATTCCCTTGAAGTCAGGAAGACTTAGTTTGAATCCTGCTTAAAACAATCTACTAGCTCTATAACCCTGGGCAAGACATTTAAGCTTTCTTGGCCTTCCTTAGTTTCTTCATATGTAAATGTGGGACTTTATAACTTGTAAGGTCCTTGATAGTTCTGAATTCATGATCTTAAGACTAGAGTGCTAAACAAAATGAAATTCGTTGATATATGTAGAGATTGGCATGTAATTATGAGTACTACCAAGTCTTCGTCAGTAATAGGATGTTTCTGGTTAACTTCATTTTCCTTTTTAGACAAGGGTTAGTAGAGTGATAGACTAGAGGACTACTAATACATAGTATATACTTAGATTTTGATTGAACACTTGATATGTTTTTTTATACTATATTCTGAACAAGGTACACAGAAGAGGACTAAATGATAGTAGTTATAGAATATAGTATAGAATAATTATTTAATAGGCTTATCTGCTTATTAATCCATTAATGCCTTTCCATCATTACTAAAGGTACTATGAAATTGACTTCAATATCCATTGAATTTCAATGCTCATCAATAGGAAATAGTCCCAGTGGAGACTGTTACCAACACTTATAACTTTTAATATTTGGAGATCTTAACAACCAACAGATTATAAGTAGGATGAGGAAGGAAAGCTTCTGGAGTCAATGCCTAACATGTAGTAGGTACTTAATAAATGTTTAATGAATTGAATTGAGTGGAAACCAACACTGAGAAGTGAAGGAAGATACAAAAGAATCCCTAGGTAGAATTCAGCACCACATTCTTCAGGAGCTACAATTTTGGAACAAGGTATAAGAATTGGTACTCATATTAATCAATCATCTTGAATCATCAAGAAAAGGTAAATTTATGTTCAGCGAAAGACTTTTTCAAATTGTCCTTTGAAAGCCCAGGAATTACAGAAAAGGGGCTGATAATGAGGTATTGAACTAACTATAAAAATCTGGTCATTATCACTTTATGAGATGTGAACAAATCCCTTGAATGAATTAAAAAGAGAACAATGTTAGAGAACAAACAATATTTAGACACTCCATTGGACAAAACTCCTGGATGACCTTTAGAAATCTATTGCATAAGTGTAGTGGCAACCACACTAGCATACTCAGGATGGATGCTATCACAGATTCTTAGCTCTGCTTAATTAGGAAAGATAGCTGTTCAAGGAGTCAACAATCTTTTTAAAATTACATTAATTAGTTCAGGAGAAAAATCAGCATCCTGAACTTCAGAGAAAATTCAAACAAAGAAAATAGAGAAAAAACAAGCAGTGAAATAAAGACCAAAAAACAGGGCTTCTAACTGTCTGAGAAATTAGCATAGATCAACAGACAGATCCAACGGCCTGTCCAAGGCAATTACCAGAGAGAAAAACAGCAACATCTGGGTTTTTCAAAGCTGGGGACTCCTTAACAGCTATCCGGAGTCTCATCTGGTCAAATCACAAGAACATTCTTCCATTGAGTGTGCCCCAAAGCAAAATGCTACCCTTTTTAGAGCAGAGGGCATTACAACCCTCATGACTCAGTGCCTAATTAGAAATTAAGAAAAGGTGTGGAAGCCTTCCTACAAGCAAACCTCCCCTAAACAAGCTTCCTTTAATGGGGGTGAGGCCTGCTAATGGGCAGGGAAGGTCTTAAATCCCATTAATATTACAATGAGTCCAAGTCAGACTTGAAGGGGAACACTGAAGAGATCTACGGAATGTGTATAGAGATGGAAAGACTGTGAGAGGATGTGTAAAACTGGGAGTGTGGAATTGAGGGCATCTGCCATGAAGAAAGGAACCAGAATTCCCTAAGCTAGGTTGTTTGGGCTGATGGGGCATGAATCGTATTAGGAAAGATGCTGTGATACTGATGCCTTTTCCCCTCATCCCATCCCACCAGCCCCCATCTCATTGCAGATTCTAGGTGATTCTATATCTCCTTTATTCTCTTGGGTTCTCTCAAGGGAGTGTGGAACCTTTCCCTCTGAGCATGAGGAAGGCCTATTCACATTTCTTTGTTTTGGAAATTTACTTTGTCTTTATAAACAGTGTGAGTGAAGGAGAGAGAAACAGACAGACAGAGAGACAGAGACAGAAATAAAGATATTAACATTGAGATTTGTGTTAGAGTGATGTCTCTGACTTGGAACCAAGAGCTAACAATACAGAAAGAATCGCAGATCCCTTGACACAACTTTTCAAAGCATTTATTCCAGTAGTAGAAATAGCTGAATTATCCTACTTAGCACCTCACTCCACTACTGCTACAAGAATGATTTACCTAATAAGTCAGGATTTTAAATATATTTTAGAAATATTTCTATGAAACTAAATTAACATAATTTTTTGTGCTTAAATTGGAAAGCTTTTCTAATCTAGAAATATTTAGTGATATGGAATCCCTTAATTTCTGATTTTGTTGAATAGATGGGGCGGTTGAAGATAAATGCAAATAAATGTTTAAATTTGAGTCCTCTGCCTTTTCAAAAAAAATAATGTTTAGGTATTGGAGTTGGCATGCATTTGTCCAATCTGTTAAAAAAAAAAAAAAGCTTGGACATCTAAGTTTGTTGGTTAATTCAGGCGTGCTCTTTCCTAGAAGCAAGACCAAAAAAACAAAAGCAAAAACAAAAACTCCAAACCTTGTAAAGCTTAGTCGTGAATGACTTGTTTATTCCTATACTACCAAGAATACTGACAAGTCCATCAGTTTATATCCAACAGTACAGACAGTAGCAGCAAAACAACTTTAAATTCATTAAACTAGTGAAAGATTACAGTGGGAAACAAAGAAAAGAACTGGTTGAAGCAAATGACCACTTGCCTGGCCTGTCTTCTGGAGGATTGTCGAGTTCTTAGCTAGTTAGGACTAAGCTGGCCCTACTAGGAATGCAGTCAGTTCAGCAGGTTGGTTCATTCTGGTCCTCAGCATTTTTGTGAGGATGATTCTCAGATCATCTTCACTCTAGGGGACACAAGGGAAAGGAATCATTAGAGAGCTGGAAATTCAGATTCAGTAGAGGATAAATAAAAATGGTGGAAATAATTCACGTTATTCATAATTACTTTAAGATTTGCAGAGCACTCTCTTTGCAGTAATACTTTGAGGCAGATAGTAAAAAAACTTATTTCTATTTTACAGATAAAGACACTGAGGTTCAGAACACTTGCTCACACTTCTTTGTAGTGGTGGAGGAGGCAGAAGAGGTGAGATATCTAGATTTCTTAATCCAGCAACACTATGCTTGGACTTTTGGGGCTATTCTCAGGTCACCCAAGCAAACCACAGAGCTACAGCATCACTGTGGTCTTCAGAAAACACTAACGGTGTGGTTATTACTGGTCTAGGTTTGAGTATGGAGCAGACATGTAGACAGGAGAATCACCAGTTCACTTTTATAGTACATCTGCTCCCTACCAGAAAGGGAAATCTGAGGCCAAAGATACTAGCTGAAGTGGCTAAAATAATAAAGCAATTATTCCAGTGTAATTAACCATGTGAATATTCTCTATGATTCCAACGACTAAAGATGGTGATGACAGAAAACCTCAAAAGACTTAGCTCAGGTAAACTTAAAAAAAAAATATTTACCTGAGCCTTGAATCAGTAAGATACCCTTGCTTTTTTTCTCCCCTCTCATATGTATGACACCCACACTTCTTTTACAGAGAGGTAGATAGACAGGAAAAATGCACAAACAGGCTGGTGGTAAGAAGCAACACTAGACAAGGGATCAAGAGAGCACACTTCTAGTCTCAGCTACTCAGCTCTGTGACCCTTGTTAACTTATCCAGCCTGTGTTTCAGTTACTTAATTTGTAAAATGTCATTATTTATACCTGTACTGCCTCTTGTATAGGGTTGTTTTTGAGAACTGGAGACAATGTATGTGAAACTACTTTGAAAAGTATATAGAACTATGTAAATTGTTATCAATATGGTTCCACCACAACCATACTCATTCCACATAACTAGAAACTGAAGCCTTCCCTCCTTCTTGCTTGATGCTTTCCTCCCTTTTGAATATGCACCTGGAAGATATTTTTAATGTGATTTGGTTTTTTCTGGACCCATCATTTTGTGTTGTAGGGAAGTTCTCATAGGAAACTTATTGTATTGGAGCATTGCCTAAGGGAATTGAGTCTTAAGCAAGTCTCTCTAACTCTTCCTCTCTCTCCTCCTTTGTCTCTCTGTCTCTCACCTTACCTTCTCTCTGTCTCTCTCTGACTGTTTCTGTCTTTCTGTCCGTCAGCCTGCCTGCCTCTCTTTTTCTTCCTGAGCCAAGACACAGCTCCCACTCCTAGTTATAGTTTCAAGGGAAACCACCCTGACTGGCAGTTACTCATTTAGTTGTTTATATTTGCTAATGATTTTAAAAATCTGTGTAATTCCAAATGGCTTTGTTCTATCCCCTAATATCCCTGAAATTCTTCTGGTCTTCTGAGTCAATGACCCGTTACAATGGCCATTCAAACTCTGAACTCTTTCCACCTAGCAGTAAACTTTGCAGAAGCTAAGTGGTGCCTGTCATCCTGCTCAGGCTGCTCAGCTTGACTGATGTTCATGGAATAGAGAGAGAAGGTGGATTAGATTTTGACTACGAATTTGTTTACCCAAGTTTCTATTCTCTATCTAACCCAATTCAAGCCTAATCGCTCTCACCATAATTTGACCTGCAACTTTCAATAAAGACTTTGTGAAGAATATACTAATGATTTCCAGAAGAGTGTAGTATGTTTTAAGGCCACAACAGAGATAATGATTTCACTGATGTTGATACCCTAGCAATTTCGAGGTATATTGTGATTATGCTTTTGTGAATGTATATTGCAAGGGTGGTCTTGGGAGGAGCCTTGCCGAGGTTTGTTGTTTGTGATGGGAGTCAGAAGACCAGGGATCAAACCCTGTCTGACTTTGGGTATGCCATTTAAACCTTCTGTGCCTGGGTTCCCTTACCTGTAAAACAAGGATGCTGAATGAAATGACCCTTAGAACTCTCTAGATTCTATGAACAAAATGTCTTTTGGTGATTTTTTGGTTTTGTTTTGTTTTTTAGTGGGAATCATATTCTTGGTAATTTGTCATATTATGTTACTTTTACTTTGGGGAGATAAAATCCAGATAATGAAAAAAAATATTCTTGCATTTGTTGATTTGGAATGGATAAAGGTTATAATAATATATCTTAAACTCTTCATATCCTGTCTTTCTTTTGACTCTATGCGGGGTTTGAAATGCCAAGAGGAGACAGGCAGATGAAAGACATATTTTAAACTTCTTGGACTTGAATCTGGAAAAAAAAAGCACCTCTAGCTCAAATATTCCTAGTTTTGTTCCATGATGACTTTTCCAGGAAAAATGAGCTGCCTCAGTGTGTAGGCAATGGGAGAACCGCACCTTGTGAATTGCTTCATCCACTTCCTGGGCAGATTATCATCTCTGTTTGAGCATGCCACTAGACCATTAGCCTCTGGCCAAGGCAGACTAGAGCACTACCACCCAGGGAAGTGGAAGGACACTCAGAAGGGTCAGTACTGCCAGTTCTTTTAGAAGATTCTGATAAGCAAACATGTCATGTCTGACAAAAAAATTAAAATAAGAGTTTCTACTAGGTACAGGAGTGGGGGTAATGGTGGGAGTGGTGGTGGTGAGAGACAGAGAAAGGGAGACAATTCTGATGAAAGTTGTGAGAATAAAGTAAAGTCTTCTTTTTATTTTATTGTCATCATCAGCTATTCTACTATTAATTTTATTTATAATTAAGACCAAGCCAACATAAAGGACCATTTCCATTATTCAACTCCCTGAAGGAAATATTTGAGAAAACAAAACTTCTAATATCTATTGAAATATTTTGCTTTTGAGTTCTTGTTCTAGACAGCCTATCCAAGTTTGTCCCTAAAATGCTTCCTTTGATGATTAAGGGCTGTTCTGAAATGATCTTTAGCTCAGGTTTGAGCCTATGCATTAGAATTCAGCATTTGGACCTCACCTTCAGCTGATCTCTGCTTCTTTTCTTCTACTTTAATGTATATCTATCTATATTTAGGTATATATGACTCCTCATGCTAATGACAAAGCACAGCCACGTAGTATCCAGGAAAATGCCTACTGGTCATTTAGCACTGAACCATGACTAATAGATATCTAAGTGGATGAAAGGGTAATGTTTCCAAGACAGCCACAACTTTAAAAAAATTAATGTTTATAAGGAGGAACAATATAATGCTTTCACCCCCTTCCCTTTGCAGTAACTTTTATCCAAGGATCTCAAGATTTTTTTGTAGTTCCTCAAATATGAACCTTTTCATATGTTCTATGAAGAAAGCCAATGGTTCTGTCCTCAAGAATATTAAGAAGGAAAAAAAAAGAATATTAAGAAGGGGGAAAGAAATGGATTAAATATTTATATCTACTATGTCCTAGCACTCTAAGTGCTTTTTACAGATAGAATCTCATTTTATTCTCACAAAACCTTGTAAAACAGATGCTGTTATGGTCCCCATTTTACAGTTGAAGAAACTGAGGCAAACTGAGGTTGAATGACTTGACCAGGGTTGCAAAGCTGGTAAGTGTCTGAGGTGGGATTTGAACTCAGGACTTCTTAAGTCCAGGCACAGCACTCTATGTACTATATGATTTATGACAGAAGAAATAAGAATTAGTGGTCTTGCTACATGAGGTAGCAGAAAGAGTTCTTGGATTTGGGGTTCAGGTCTGCTACTTACTATGTGATCTTGGCCAAATCACTTAACTTTAGTGTGTCACCTTTTCTTCCTCTTTACAATTCTGGGGATAGACTAAATGATCTTTAAGGATGTTCTGCTGTGCCCAGTCATCCTCAGATAATGTAAATCTTTCAAGTAACAAGAGTAGTTGAAAGTGAAGAATGAGGGATGAGTTGAGGGGGAAATCCCTATTTAGGTTTTCTAGTTAGAATATTTTAAAAAAAAAGGGATCTAAAATTTAAGTTGTCATCTTCACCTGCATTGCCAAAAACAGCTGAGTCAATCTTTTTGGAAAGGTTTTGAGAATGCAGCTTCATGTTCTCCCGCTGTGCTCTGAAAATACAAATGATAAAATATGGCATTGGGTTTGACATTTGTCCCTACCTGCATTATAATTTGAGGAATGAAGTCCTGAAAAAATTGGCAACCAAATTATCTTCGGCTTTTGGTGGTAGACTTGTTCCGGAAAAGCCATCTCTATTTGCTTGATATGAATTAAGGAGTAAGGTAATTCATATAACATTCTGTACTGTATATCCCAAGGGGTTGGCTTCATTTCAGGAACCTCAACAGGCTTAAGAAAATGAGATTCATTCCTGCTTTGGAAAGGGTGAAACATTTCATTTGGCTGGTTGATGAACTACACCACCTGTACACCTATGCCTTTGCATTGACTTGCTGTCCCCCTCAGGCCTGGAATTTTCTGCCCCCTCTTACTTTTAATGGCATACTTCAAGACTCAGCTCAGGTCCCACCTTCTGCAGGAGACTTTCCCTGCCCTCTGCCCCTTAATTAATGGCTTCCCTTCTGAGATGATTTTGCAACTAATCTGCATATATCTTATATTTGTATGTGCCTAGCTGTTCTCATACTTCCTCTGTTAGAACATAAGCTTGTTGGGTATAAGGACTCACCAGCGGGCCCCCCTCCCCTTGCTTTGTTTCTTTACCAACAAGCACAGAGTCTGACATGTATAATTGTTACTTAATGAGTGATGGTTGACTGACCCTAGAATAATGGAATGTACTTTCTCAGTCATCTCCCCAATCCAGTCACAGGAACTTTTCATTTTAGGCTTTCTTTTCCCTTATAGATATTGGTGGAGGTTAGATGTGGCAGGTTAGATGATATAGATTTAAAAAACCCCACATATCAAATTCATTATCATATTTCATAATAATTATTTAATACTCAGGCCTTAGGAATGAGGCCATAAACCTCTCACATATCTATCTATCTATCTATCTATATAGATGTACATATATATATATATGTATATAAAATCATTTATGATTCAAGACTGCATGGAAAATAAGCAGCAGTTATTAAATACCTAAAATTTTCAGTTAATCTGACAATAAGTACCTACTCCCAAACCTAAAGGGAGTGCCTCTTTCTCACTGTGTTCTCTTTGGTACAGCACACACAGTACTTCAAGATTCCTGTAATTTCATTGATGTGGGTACTGCCCCTGCTGATGCACATCGCAATCTCTATGATCCATAACAGATATTCTTCATGAATTATTGTGACCAAAAAGAAATAATTATTTGGTGACTAACCTTCTGGAAATAACTATGTCTGCCCTTAGCCTTGTGATTTAGCAATGGACAGTCAGTGACCATTGCTCCCCGCCACCCTTTTCCCCCCAGTATATCTATCTAGCTTGGTGTATCAATAATGAGATATTCACAACACCCATGATGGTTATGAATATGCTGGTATAGTTTTGGATCACAAAATGTAGCAAACTCTCCACATGGAAGGCAGAACCAAGGTCTTTATTCAGAAACCATAACACTGAGTCCCAAA
>CM053594.1:250697975-250718370 GCA_028646575.1 Pseudocheirus occidentalis
AACCCCTTCCTGTTAAGGTGTGAATTACTCCCAAGGAGTTAACTGGAAGTAAGGAGCTAAGCCTTTGAGGTGCTAAGTGCCTTTAGTAGGTGCCAATAGAAAGGGACATGGAAGATCTTCTGATTTCATTAACATTACACTTGGTAGATTGTCTAAGCTTGTATTCCATTGATAAAGTATTTGGGAAGCTGACAACATACCACAATGAAATGTCAGAATGGGAATCTTTGTGAAAGGTAGACATTTAATAGGGATTTGCTTCTTGCTTGTCCAGGTGTCTAGGGACTCTAGAGACACTGAGGATCTTCTTCTTGGAGAGGACAGTCTACATTCATCCACCATGTGAGTGGGAACAGTCTCATTCTATTTGTTGCATCTATGGAACTAGCTGCATTTTTAAAACCTCCAGACTGGGATGATTCCGCTTTTCTTTTTGGTTAAATGCAGAAGGTGTGAAGACTTTGTTTACCTCTACTTTGGCACCATGAACTGAGCAAGACTGAGGGAAAGGATCCCTCCCTCCCTCTCCCTTTGAGGCCCATGTCCCTGAGAATCACTTGTGGGGTTTTGTTGATCTTTTTCTGTTCTTGCCCAGCACACTTGAATCAAGGCAACCTTGCAGGCAAGAGTCCAGGTGTCTCCTATGAAAGGTACCGCTATGTTAAGTGATGTGGACATATGTAAAGCAAAGCCCTGTTACATATACTTAGCTCAATGTAGGTATATAGACATAATAATAAAATAACAATAGAATACTAATAAAATAAAAAATAACATTTTATAACACTTTAAATTTTGCAAAATGCTTCACATACATTATCTCTTTTGATTCCCACAACAACCCTGTGAGGTGGATGTTATTTTTATCTCCACTTTACAAATGAGGAAACAGACTTAGGGAGAATCAATGACTTGCCGATAGTTGCAACATCAGTAAGTCTTGGAGGCAAGTTTTGAACTTAGCCACAGTCAACAAAGACAGGTTCTAAAAGGCTTACCATATAAGCCTTTTTATCCTTTCTCCTTTGGAGAATTTGAGTCTTCAAGTAAAGTAATTCAAATCTATACCTTCTGCCTCTCAGAAAATATGATGATGGCGGGGTCACTCATCTAGAGTGAGAGATGACCAATGGACAAACCTACATACTATGTTGGTGTAAAGACAATCACAAGCAGCTCTCCTGGGGGTTGGTGCTGTGAATAATTTTAAGGATCTAATTGCATAGTATAGTGAACTCTCTATTTATTCAGCAGTAAACTAAAGAAAAACATTCAAGAAACTAAAGTACAACATTCACAACAACAGAACATAATAACTTATTACTAAGGTGGTCACATAGTCTTTTCCTTTTTGCAGGATGGAAAGCAGGGCAACTGGGGTTAAGTGACTTGCCCAACATCACACAATTAATAATTATTAAGTTTATGAGGCCAGATTTAAACTCAGGATTTGAACTCAGGTCCTTCTGACTCCAGGGTGGGTGCTCTATGCACTGCACCACCTAGCTGCCCTGCCACACAGTCTTAAACAAAACATATCATTCAGTAAGTTACAATCTCCTCAATCAATATAAAGTACCCATCTAAAGTCTTCTTTCCTCTTGATTGGAGACTGGTTTCCAATCATCCTTAAAGCAATCATCCTTACAGGTAGTGGAAAGTACAAAGGCCATCCACCCTAGTAAGTTACAATATCATCAGTCACTACTGAATACTCAAGTAAAGTTCTCTTTCATTTTGACTCAAGGCTGGCTTTCAAACTGTTATACAGAGACCCAAATCCCAGGTCACTGCACATCATCTGATTCATGGCCCACCATTAAGCCCCCTTTATATTTCTGTCTTTGTCCCTATCCTATATCCTGTCATAGTTTGAAACTGCTTAAGGCATGTCTGGGCATCGTTGTTCAAGTCTGGGCAAAGTTGCTTAAGGTGTAATCTCCTGCCCCCTTCTTCCCCAAGCAGCATTTTATATACTCTATTTGAATTATTATAGTCCATAAGGTTCATTATGGTGCAAGGATCTTATCTAGGGACCACCCTGTCCTGTTCTGCTGACCAAGCAGGGCCCTCCACCCTCTTCACCCAGAACATAACCCTAACCTGTTCTGGGGAATTCCAGCCCCTTTTACCCCCATGACCCTCCATCCTGCTCTGGAAAGTGGTGACTATGGCCCTCCACCCTGTTCCTTCCACCCCATTCTAGGAGGGACCCCCATGACACAGGAAGGTTGCACCCTTGTACCCTTGCACCATATTCCCAAACTAGCCCTGAGCTATAGATTTGACCAATGGTTAGTTTTTGCTTCTGTATGTCATGCTTCTGCTAGCTCCCCTCCCTGATCATGCTTTTTGTGGTTTTGGCCTATATAATCAAGTCTGTAAAGCCCAAAGATTACTGCCTGATTTGAGTGTACACTCCAGGTAGTCATGCACTTGATCAATACATCCACACCTAAATTTATCTTGAACCCAGGTCTTGGCTCGGTTTTATTCTCTGCACAACAAAACCCCATAGCTCCTCTTCCACGCTCCCAGCTCTTGCCTGGATTTACCTGACTTACCTGGATTCACAGGCAGGCAACTCTCTGCTCCTGTTCCATATTGAAGCTCACAGGGACTGCTCTACCCCAAGCTCTTCACAGTCTTTGATTCTAGGAAAACAAAGCTCAAAAGGTCTACAATATTTACATACATTGCCAGTACTATTATCTCAATTCACTTTTTGTCTGAGAAATTAACATAAATCAACAGAGTACTTCTGTCTGACAAAGTAACACCAACAGAACAACAGAGTGCCAACTTCACAAACATTCTCACTTTTAGCTCTGCTTGGTTCCAGCTTGTGCTCAAGCTTTTATCTGCTCTGCTCCTTCCTATTCCACCCTTCCTGTTCTACTATTTCAGCAAGCTCCTCCCACCGTGGGCTCCATGTGATGACCTTAGATCTATTAAGGGCAGGGAAGTCTCCAAACTCCCTTAGACCTATTAAGGGCAACACAATGTATATTGTTTCCAACAAAGACTTGACAGAATCAGACGTGAGGCTCAAAGGCATTTGATTAGCTGAAACAAGGAGCAAAGTACTACTTTGCTAGCCATTGCAGTTGATATCTTTCCAATGATATAGAGGAAGGCTCCTAGCACACTGGAGTGATACTCTATGGAAGAGTAACAAGAGCACAGAGAAGAGTTATCAAGGATGAGCCTGCAGGTATGATTTGGAATGTTTATCGATGGAGGTAGTATTGGCAATGATGAAATCCTGGATCTATCTGATTATTGAATGATTAGAGGAGATAGATATATCTCTATGAATCACATTTAACAAGAGTTGAGTAGTGGCCTCACCGAGGGGGTAGAATGAATCATTGCTTTAAAAAAGCCCTATAATAAGAGTCAGGAGCTTTAGGATCTAATCTCAGCTCTGTTTCTACTAATATGTATGACTTTGGGCAAATTATTGAATCATACATATGTATATATGTATATGTTGAGTTTTTGAACTTTTAGTTATTTGCTGACATTAATAATAAACACAAATTGTGTTTTAATTCAGCAACAGGAAAACAACTTTCAAATATGCAAGAAGAAATTAGGCTTTCACTTCATAAATCATGAATACAATGTGTCTTTCATAAAAATTTCCCAGTCCATTTGTCATCTTATAATCATAAAAATATTGCTACATTACAAATTCAATGATAATTGCTTGCCTTCTTTTTGAAATTAGTACAGTTGATGAAAGTGATATTAGGGGAAGTGAGGGATGAAGATTTACTGATCTCCGTAGGTTTTCTATGAAAAAGAAGAATCATAAATAGAAGTTAAAAGAAATCTGTGATTGTGGTACCTCAAAGGACCAGTGAAGCAGTCACCTGAAGAATATAATTAAAAGTCTCTAAGAATTAATCCAACTCTAATTTGTTCAAAATAATGCATAATTCAAAACAAACTTTATTCTCCAAATGGATGTATTAGTTCTAGAACAAAAGCCTAAGCAGATGAAGTTTATACCCATTTCTGATGGGTATAAAACACTTAGCACAGTGTCTGTCATATAATAGGACACTCAACAAATGTTTATTGATTGATTAATTGATGTTATCATTCTCATTATCCTTTGGGGAACCTTTTTTGTGGGCCTAGTTCTTTCATGCCTCAAGGCCCTGTGCTCTATGTGATCCAGAACTTACAGTCACGATAAGACTGACAGCAACAGTGATAACAGTATACTTTTTAGAGCCCTTTATGGTTTGCAAACTACACACATCATTTCATTTGATCCTTGCAACATCCTTGTGAAGTAAGTGCTATTATTCTCATTTTACAGATGAGGAAACTAAGTCTTAGTGAGGTAAAGTCACTTGCCCAAAGTCATACACCTATTGAATACCTGAGGAAGGACTGAACTCAGGTATTTAGCACACTACTTCCTCATGCTGACTCATGTGCTACCTCGCACACCGTACCATCTCCTACTTCGTCTCTTTACCCATCACCCATCTACACATCACCCCTAAATTACAAATGCTCTTGTAAGGCCCTAACAAAGACGATAAGATGTGTTTTTTGTGACTGGGTACCTTTCTGGTGCCGCTTTGTCTACCCTGCCCCACCCCCCAAATGAGAGTTTTTCCTCCATAGATTGTGCTCTTGAAATCATGGTTGGCCAATTTATTTTCTCTATGTTACCCTGCTAAAGTCCTCTAAGGCACACTACACATGACTATGTTAAAAATATTTTTGAAATCTGTATTTAATAAACACCAAATAAAACAGGCAATTCTATAAACAAAATAGAATAGAAAAAGAGGAGAGTACATGAAACTGCAGATCTCTATTGTGTTATTATAATAAAATAATGACTGTTGAAGTTATATACTTTTTACCATGTGCCAGGGATTATGCTAAGTGCTTTACAAATATTATCTCATTTGAACCTCACAAAAACCCTGGGAGCTAGATGCTATTACCCCCATTTTATGGATGAGGAATGGAGGCAAATAGAAATTTACTGGCTTACCCAGGGTCACACAGCTAAGAAGCATCTGAAGCTCGATTTGAACTTAGGTCTTCCCTTTTAAAAAAAATTATTTATTTTCTTGTTTACATCATTCATTTCCATGAGATTTTGAGTTACAAATTTTCTCCCCATCTTCCTCCCACCCAACATCTCAAAACAGCTCTATCCCACTGTATAACCTCCCCCCAAACCCCAAGATGATTAATCCCATTCTTTCTCTCTCTGTCTCCTTTCGTTCAAACGCTGTTTTGAAATAAAAACTTTTATTACAGTGTTCAGATAGCTCAGGATCAAATCTGCATGCAGAAAATTATAATGCAATTTCATTAAGCAACTGAGTTTGGTACAGGTTTATGAATTAGGTTTCTACTTTCATCTAAGAGGCAAAATGCTACTTATTCATAGAATTTAAGATCTGAAAGGACCTTAGGTTCTCTAGGCCAAACCCCAAATCTTAAAGTCAAAGTTCTGAGGCCCAGAGAAGGGAAATGCCCCACCCTAGGCCTGAGTGGCAGAATTAGATTTCAGTCCCACAACTCCCAAATCCCAGCCCAGTACTTTATCCTATTTTGCTCTTCTAACTTCAGTCCCAAGGAGTTTTCCTTGCAACCCACAGGATCACTGAAGAAGGAAGCTCCACTCAGTCTGGGTCAGCTCACACTATAATTCCAGGATGATGTTACTTTCCTTTCAAATACCTGGATCCCTTACTCAGCAATAGGCCTCAATTCTGCCCTTAGCATTTCCTTGAATTCTAAGAATATGTTTCTCTTTCCTAGAAAAGAGCCCAAAGCGATGATCTAAGAGAGGCTTCTTTGTGCCCACCTTCCTCCCACCAATCCTGGCATTATTCAATCCATTTTTATCTTTCACTTGGGCCTAGTTTCTTGAAAAAAATAACAACTCCAAGTTTCACAATTCCTCCACCATCAACCTCAGTAAGCTATGGTGGCCTGAAACTCATGTTATCTCTGGATAAACATCATTATATAGAATCCAAATTCAATTCCTAGGCAGATTAGGACTATTCACAAACACTAAAGTTGACAGAATGCCAGGGCCTGGATAGTTGCAAACAGATGAGGCCTTTTGCAGGTACTCATCCTCCAGTCCTCAGCCAGGTCAGCTTTTCTTGGATGAGCTGAACCACATCAAATACATACAGAATGAATCCATGCTGGAAGTGACACAGCTTTGGGGACAAGAGATCTAGTCACATGGTACATGAAGGGTCTGGAAAAAATTCCAGACCTTATTGTTCCTCCCAAAAGATGACTAATAACATACCAGTAATTATCAACCAAAAGGCACATATCTCTATACAATGTAATGAAAATGACTTATACCTTTGCAGAAAGCTTCCTTAATGAACAGAAAGTTAGCTGGCTTTCGTAAATGATATTCTAAAACAGACTATACCTTTACAGTCACACAATTACTGAAAGGAATGGAGAATACAAGATCCTACTGTCCTTCTTGTTTATAGATTATATACTATTTTTTATTTGCTAGAGGAGAATGCCAGTTTAATGTCATTTTTCCAATAGACTGCAAGCTATTTCCCATGCATATCAAAATCATACAAGACCTTGAAAGATGCAATAGTAAAGATAACTCTTTTCAGGAATCCTCTGACTATAAATGTCAAGTAAGACATAAAACAAGAACATGTATACTCACCAAAGGTATTTGCCTTTGTCATAGAGGAAGTCCAACATAGAATCCAAATGGAAGAGGGATACCAGGTGCTCATATTTGTAGATGAAATTATAATGATTTAAATAAACCTAAGAATATTGTGGTGCCTACTGAGATTCTTAATTACCCAAACAAATTTGGACTCATTTTCCTCATGGGAAAAAAAAGTGGATGAAGTATTTTTATTGTTCATATTAATGATAAATCGTTAGATAGTCCATAGAACTGTCCCATTAGCTGGTGTGGGTGTGGGTGTATACACACACACATTGACATATGTATATATACCTACACAAACATACGTATATGTACATATCCATAGATATATCCTTTCATCCAAATATCTTAGACAGACACTGAATGTAGATAATTGGACAATTAGTAGGAAAACAAGGGAGCAGGCTGTATTACACAATGCTTTTAATGATCCTAGGCTTGTCTTTCAAACAAAGAGCTATTTCTCCTCCTCCTCCTCTTCCTCCTCCTCCTCCTCCTTTCCTTTCATCCAATTTTTTTTTCTATTTATCCTTCTCTTTTTTTCACCCTGTCCCATCCTCAAAAGTCTGTTTTGCTTCTGATCTATATTTCCTATTATTACTGTCCCCTCCTTTTTTTATCCCCCCTGTCTTCCTACTTTCCCATTAGGTGAGATAAATATTATACCCAACTCCATGTGTGTGTATGTATGTATATATGTGTATATATGAATACACACATATATTCTTCCTTCTTTGAAAGAGTTCAGATGAGAGTGAGCCTCAAACTCCTCTTCCTTCATTTTGCTCTACACTGTAAAACTTTTCCTTCTGTACTTCTTTTATATGAAATAAATTTCCTCACTCTTCCTTTTTCTTCCTTCTTCTCCCAGTACATCCTTCTTTCTCACCATTCTTTTTCCTTTTGAGATCATCCCAATATAATAAGCTCACACCCATACTCTCTAAGTAGATTACTTACTACCCTAATGATGATAAGGTTCTTAGGGGATATGTGTGTGTGTGTGTGTGTACACATATACATATATATACACATACATACACCTACCCACACATGTATACATGTATATATGTACACAACATACATATATAAAAAATCTTCCCAATTAGAAATGTAAACAGTTTGTCCTTATCAAGTTCCTCATGATTTCTTACTCTTTAATCTTGTATTTGAATGTCAAATTATCTATTCAACGCTAGTCTTTTCATTAGGAACACTTGAAGTCCTCTATTTCATTAAATATCCATTCTCCTGCCTCCATTGGATTATATTATGTTAGATTTGCTGGATATGTTATTCTTGGTCACAGTTCTAGCTCTTTTGATTTTCAGAATATCATATTCCAAGTCTTCTTCTTAATAGTGGTAGCTGCTAAATTTTGTGTGATCCTTTCTTTGATTCCACAGTGTTTGGATTTTTTTCTTTCTGTCTGCTTGAAGGATATTTCTCTTTAACCTGGGAGTTCTGGAATTTCACTCTAATATTCTTGGAGGTTTACATTTTGGAATTTCTTTCAGCAAGTAATCAGTGGATTTTTTTTTTTAATTTGTAGTTTGTTCTCTGGTCCTAAGTTTTCTGGGCAGTTTTCCTTTATACTTTCTTGAAATATGATGTGTAGGATCTTTTTTTGATCATGGTTTTTAGGTAGTCCAATAATTCTTTTTTTTTGGGGGGGGGAAGAGGGAGCTTTATTGAGTACAGCCAGTGGGGAGGTATCTAAGGGGATGGGTGTTTCCGAGCTCCCAGATCCCCAGCCCTGGAAGGAGGGGAGGGTCAAAGGCCATTAGCTGGAGAATTGGGGGAGGGGATCCAGGAGTCAGCTGGTGCTGCCCAAGAGAGCAGAGGGTCATGTGTGGGATTTGAGGGGAAGGGCTGGGGGGGAGGGTCAGAGGTAGCTCTCCCCATAGAGGGCACTGGAGAGAGCTACATAGTCCAGAGCTCCTGAAGGAGCACCAGGCCCAGTGTAGGGGACCATGCGGCGGATGCAGTACTCGGTCTGCTCGGGCGGCAGCTCTCGCTTCAGCTCTTCCCCCGTGATGTAATTCTTGTCTCCTGCCAAGATCTTGAAGGAGGCCACCACCTGCTCTGCCGTGTCTGTCTCCGCCGTCTCCCGGGTCAAAAGTCAATGAAGGCCTGGAAGGTGACGACCCCAGCTGCGTTGGGGTCCAACATGGTCATGATTCGAGCAAACTCAGCTTCCCCCAAGTCATAGCCCATGGAGATGCGACAGGCTCGGAAATCATCCACTTCCATCATCCTGTTCCGTTTCCGGTCAAAGTGGTTGAAGGAGTGCCGGAACTCGTTCAGCTGTTCTTGACTCAGGCCCTTGGCATCCCGGGTCAGCACCTGGTTCTCCACCTCATTGATGGTCCGGGCAATAGCGGTTAGCAGCTGTTCCCAACCCACTCGAATGTGCCTACTTCCTTAGGGCTCCTCCTCTTGGACAAGTTCATTTCTTTTTCTGGGCCTCAGTTCTCTAAGGCCCCTCCCAGCTCTCCAATAAGTCTTAAATTATCTTTCCTTGATCAAGTTTTCAGCTCAGTTGTTTTTATATGATATATTTCATATTTTCTTCTATTTTCCCCATTCTTTTGACTGTTTTGTTTCTTGATGTCTTATATAATCATTAGCTTCCACTTGCCCAGTTCTAATTTTTAAGTCTTATGAAGGATTTATACCTGTTCTGCCAACTAGACAGTTCAGATTTTTTAAGAAGTTATTTTCTTTAGTATTTTTGTGCCTCTTTTTCCAAAATAATTCTTTTTTAAAAAATAATTTTCTTGCATTGCTTGCATTTCTTTCCAAAAATTTTTTTCTGTTACTGATCTTATTTGACTTTTTGCCCTAAAAAAAAAAAAGTTTTTCTAGGAATTCTCATTGGGACTGTGTTCAATCTGTGTTTTTCTTTGAGGTTTTGCTTTGCTTATAGATATTTTCAAGTCATTGTCTTCTTCTGAGTTTGTGTCTTGAACTCCCATGTCACCATAGTAGCTTTTTATGGTCAAGTTCTTTCTATTATTGTTGTTGTTTTTCATTTTTTCCAGTCTTTTTCTTGACTTTGTGTTAGAGTTGGGCTCTTATCTCTAGGGCATGGGGAGGGGACTATTCTGAGCTTTAGGCTTTTATGGCCTTCTGTTTTCACATTTAGGTCTGGGAGCCTGCATGTTTTCATTGCTTCTGTGGTGGTGTGATCCTGGGAGAAGGGTGGTCAGTGCCCTCCTGGTCTTTGCTCTGGTCCTTATCTAAGTAAGGCCTCTGCTCCCACCCAACCACAACTCCTCTCTCACCTGAAACTGCTACCCATACCAGGTAGAGCCCTGCTCTCTTGCAATTGTGAGAGCTCCTCTTTTCCTTGGGACTTCAATCTATAACTGGGTAATAGAATTACCAAATGGCCCCCAATGCTATATTGAGTGCTAGAATAGGGATCCTTTGTAATTTTCTCCTGACCAGGTGTTCAATCACCTTACCACCTCTGGGCATGGACCACTCTGCTGCCTCAAAAGCCCACAGCTGTCATTTCTACCAGGCTTTGCTCTGAGCCAGCCCCCATCCCAGTATCTGAAGAACTCTCATTCTGACCGCCTAAGTTATCCTAGGCTGGAAAAACGACTCACTCTGACCTTCTGTTGCTTGATTTGATGTGTTGTAAAAAGTTGTTTAGTGGGGAATGTTGGGAGAATTTGGGAAAAGTGCCCTCCATCGTTTGGCCTTTCTTTGGACTCCTAACATTTTAAATGCTTGTGACTGTGTGTGATGTGACTGCTAATCATGGAATACCATGGTTTCTGAGGAATTAAAGTTGAAATCCACCTGAAGGACAATGGAGAGGTGACTAGTACATGTCAATAGTCTACTTACATAGTGCCAGTCATTCAGGATATGTGAACCATGTAAACAACAGGTAAACATTGATTTAATCCTTAGAAAGAGCAAGGCATAAAACTATTAAATGTCTCTGAATAGAGGTAAATAAGTAAGAGAATTGAGTTGTTGGGACCTGTTGATTGGTTGCAGATTTTGTATTTTGCCCAGAATAGATTTGAGTGTCTCTGGCTATAATACATATTGTGCCCAGATACTTGGGAAAGCAAAGTTGAAATTTCCTTCCTATTTATGACAATTTAACCAGCTATATTGAAAGAGGTGTGTTGTATTTGGCTCCTTTTGAGAGTTACAGCTAATCCTGTGCCTTGTCATTCAGTGAGTGACATGGGAGAAACAAAACTCTAAGCAGTCACGGCTGCTGACATAGTGCTGCTCTCTGCCAAAGATTCAGACTCCAGAAGGAAAGTACCCTGTCTAGGGTCTCAAAACACATAACCCCATTGCTGTGGACTAATGAAGACTGGCAGCTTGATAAACACACCCAGGAAAATTACTCCAGTATGTCCAACATACTGGAGTATGGTGGCTGGCATGTGCCAGCCAGCAGAGGGCGATGGTATAATATAGCACTGTTTCGTCAATGTTGTAGTCAACTTTAAAATATCTTTTTATCAAAAAGATTTCATGGAATCTTAGTGTTGGAAGGAACCTAAGAAGTCTTCAAGTTTCTCCTCCCCTTTTAACTTTAAAGATGATGGAATTGTGACCTGGAAAGGTTAAATGACTTCATGGTCAGAGAACCAGTCATTAGCAGAGAACTTCTCTTGGCACCCCATTCAATACTATTGACACTGTACTATGCTTCAACCCTTTCAATGGCTTCTCTTTGGTCTAATACTTTCTGGGATTCTAATAGAAAAGAAATATGATCCTGAGGTAGAACTGAGCAAAGCTATGATGAAGCAGATGGGGGTGAAGTAAGCATGGCTTGTGAGGGATTTTGACTCCAAAAAGTTTACCCTCTTGAGACTCTACAATGTGTCTTCAGGGAAGTAGCCAAGACTCTCATTTCCATTTCTGGATCATTGTTGTACTTTGTGTGAGTTGATATTGTTGGGAAAAGAGGGTTGTCTTGAGCCTTTTGATTCTTCCTGCTCAACCCTTGATGTTGTGTCTATGGACATGCAACAAAGCAACAATGTAATTGACTTATTGTGTAATACAGTTTTCTTCCGGGAAATGCAGAAGCCTGAGCACCAAGCATTAAAAAATCATCTTACAAAGAAGCCATTAAGTTGTGAAACGGCTTATACGAGGCTGTTTTCAACACTTAATGTTTCTTAGCTTTGCTTGTGGGGCAGCTAGGTGGCACAGTGGGTAGAACACAGACCTTGGAATCAGTAAGACTTTTCTTCTTGAGTTCAAATCCAGCCTCAGACACTTTGTAGCTGTGTGACCCTAGGCAAGTATAATTCTTTGCATGAGCAGCTTTCTAGAAGAATGCTACTGTGAACAGCTTTTAAGGTTCTGATCACACAGTATAGTGAACACTCTATTTGTTCCATAACAAATCAAATCAAAATATTCACAGAAAATCAAGGTACAGCATTCACAATATTACGACTTTTCACAGAAAATCACAATACAGTATTCATAACAGCTTATCATTAAAATGGCCACATAGTTTTCACTAAAGTGGCCTCAAAGTTTTGAACAAAGAACAGTCATCTGGTATCCCTAAGGAAGTTTGCCTCCTTACTCAGTCTCAAAGTACAATGGTCAAAGTCTTCCACTCATGGGGCAACTAAGTTAACTCAATCAGCACTTATTCAGCAATCAATTGCTAAGTATCATCAATCACTAAGTACAATCATTAGAAAATGCACAAATCCTCCACCCCTAGGTCACTAGTAAACCACATTCTCATCACAGCATTCAACACCCAAGGAGAGGTCTTTTCTTCATCTTGACCCTAGGCAAGTTCTCAGCAATCTCTGTTCCTGGGGAAACAAAGCTTAACAAAGCCATGATATTCATTGCCAGCGTCCTCATCAATTCATTCTCTGCCTGCAGAACAGTCTCAGGACCCCTGAAAACATCAGCAAGACCCTCTTATGGGGTTTCTGTAAATGGAAAGCAAGAAAATCCTTTTTCAGGGCTTCTGAGCCAACAGCAAGGTTCCAGGACTTCTTCAACAACAGCATTGTCCTTCACCAGCAGATGAGTCTGGCAAAACAACATCAAAATACACAGACAGAATACTGGCGCCATAGCCATGCTTCCTTAGTCCTCCGGAAGTGGCTGGCCCTAAGACCCAGAAGAAATCTCAGCTGGCTCCCAGTATTGAAATCACTCCTCCCACATTTTCAAAATCAAAATTGTTTTCTCCAACGGGGGTGGGGGGGTGGGTGGTGGGGGGGGGCGGAAGGGGAGATTGGGTTGGGAGGCCTTCAGCTTTCCTGGTGGCAGCAACTTTAGTCTCCATGATTTTTGTCCACAGAAAATTCTGACTCAGTTCTCAGTCCAGCAGTAGCAGCTCAGCCTCCAGATGCTGCTGAAGAGAAACTTTCTCTTCTTCCCAGGAGAACAGATTCTGCCATCAGATTCTGATCTCAAAGAAATTCTGACTGTGCTTCTCTGGCACTTTTCTTATATACACACAGCACTGGCTTCCTGTTTCAGCCAACCCCTTATTGTTATGTCAGCAACAGGAGACAGAGTTCATACCTTCTATTTCTTTCAAAGAGGTTTGATTAGTTACTGAGGGCTAAGTACCTGCTTACTTGCCAATACAAAAAAGGGGTCTTCAAATTCAAATTCATTACCATTACAGCAAGTTGCCTAACCCTGTTTGTACCATTACAGCAAGTTGCCTCACCGTGTTTGCCTCAGTTTCCTCATCTATAAAATGAGTTGGAGAAGGAAATGGCAACCCCCTCCAATATCTTTGCCTAGCAAACACCAAATGAGGTCTCAAAAGTTGAATGGGACTGAAAACAAGCTTCCTTTTGGTCTTCTAAGTGCCCTGGCCACGATTTTCTTTTTAAAACCCTTGAAAAACAACTCATTGGATAGGATTATACCTAAAGAATTAGAGACTGTTAGAGCAATAGAAGGTCTTAGAGATGATTTTGATGGTTTTGTTTGAGTCTCTCATTTCATATATGATGAAACTGAAGCCCTGAGAGTGGAAGTAATTTGCCAAAGGTCGCAGAGCTAATTTTTGGCTGAGCCCAAAATAGAACCTAGGACTCCCCATTCCTGGTTCAGAACATTATGCATCTTCCCTGAGGCTACTACATCACTTTTTTATTCATTAATCTTATGATATATAATGCACATTTTCCCTACCATATGGAAACTTTTATAGTGAAGTTTTAAGCCTTAGGCTTAGAATTGATCATTTAGGGCATAAACTTGGGTTGTGTTATTTAAAGATACAAATTCTTCAAGGAAATTTGTTTCAAGGTTGTATTGTTGCCAGGGGACACATTGCAAACCTAGAACCTGTCTCATCTAAGTTAATTTATATAGTAGAGCCCAACAAGCACATTCCTCTAGATCTTCTGACATCATATGAAGTCTGTATACTTGTTGGTCATCTCAGAACCAAAATGCAGGAAGCTGGTGCCACATTTTCAAATGTGCCTTCAGAAAGGATTTGTACCATTTAAAATCCTTCTTAGTATAGTCTTGTGAGGGCATGCACCATCTCATGCCCATCAGCCTTTCAAAGAAATTAGGGGACTTAATCCTTGTTCACATAACTAGTATGTTTTAGAACAAGAATTTGAATCAGATCTCTTGGCTCTAAGTCCATTTCTTCTATTATAATGGCACAAAAGGTACCTCAGCTATGTTGTACTTTTTAGAGCCTCACTTTCTCTTTCACTTCTGTTTTTACTGTCCTTTGACCTATATAAATTTTTTGATCACTAGTTGTATCACCAATGCAAAATTCACAACACCAACAGTGACTATGAATATACCAGCACAGTTCTGAATTGCAAAATATAACAGACTCTCCATGTGAAAGACAGAAGCAAAACATTTATTCAGATACCAGAAAGCCAAATCTCAACACCAGAAAGCTGATTTCATCATCAATGAAGATGTTAATACAGCATAACACAGTAAGCCTTCCCACAAACTAACACTCACAATCCAATCCTAGCTGTCTTCTTGCCTCTGTCCTGTCCCCCAGCTCTAAATTCTCTGACTCCCAGTTTCCTGCTCCATGCTTCAACAAATTCCTCCCAACACAGGCTCCATGTGATTACATTTGGCCTATTTAAGGGCAGGGAAGATCCTCAAATTTCCATGACCATTACACTGGTTAATAATCCTCAGGAGAGAAAATAATAATTCACTTATTCATGGTACTTTAAGGTTTACAAAGGACTTTCTTCACAATAGCTCTGAGAGGCAAGCAGTACAAATGAGGTAACCTCATTTTATGGAGGAACAAAATTAAGTTTCTGAGAAATTAGGTGACTTAGCCTTGATCACACAGCTGTTATGTGTGTTGGACCAAGAATTTGAATCCGGGTCTTTTGGCTCCATGTCCATTTCTTTTATTATAATGGCTCAAGAGCTACTTAAGATATGATATGCTTTCTACTATTTTCCTTCTTCCAATGTTTTTTTAAACTGGGTAGATCTTGCCCAGGCTGGAAGTGTAGGTGCAATTCACAAGGCCAAGTTTACTCCTAATCAGCAATGAAAGCTTGACTTACTCTATTTCCCACTTAGTCCTATTTACCCCTTCTAAGGCAGTTTGGCAGCTCCCTGCACTGGGAGCTTACCATATTTGTGCCAGAGTCAATGTAGGAACCTTATTGACTTCAGTCCTGTTGCAGCCTAGAATTCCTGAGTCCAGAAAAACTTCCACCCTTAGTCTCCAGTTGCAGCAGTTACAGGTGTATTGAGACATACCAAGCAATTTTTTTTTTTGCATCTAGTTCTCTGTAAATAGGTTAATTGGTGACTTTAAAAATGCAACTGTCACTGCCTTCTCTTGTCTTGACAATTTGAAATTATGCTTAATTTTGATGAAACAAAACCCAACCACTCAGACATAAGGGCCCATTTTGGTTAAGACTAAGGCAAGACCAAAAACAAATACATGTCTTAGTGGTGGCACAGGGCAGCTGAGACTCATCTGTGATGGTTTATATGGGGAAGTTAGAAAACAAACTCATTCTTGGTGAAGAATTAGGATAAGCTACTGAAATAGGTTCCAGGGCAAGGGGATATTGTTAATGGACACATCTGCAAACCAACAAATGAACTGAAACCAATCTCATTTAGTTTAGCTTCCATCATATCCAACTTCTTTTTGGCAATGTGGCAATGACCTTGGTTATGTTTCATAACCCATATTCCACATGTGTTGATGCCTTCCTTGAAAAACTGGCAGTTCTGTAAATGATGATGTAAAAACCCTTAATCATTGCAAGAAGCATTTTCTGGTTTCTTTTAAATTTGGTAGAAATCAAAACTTTGAGACTGTATACACAGTCACTCTAGTGTAGGGTAGTATGTTTTATCATAAAACTTATGACTTCTTTGATTTTCTAGTAACAAACACTAAGGACACAGAGACATGTCTTCCCCTGACAATTTGCAAACAGATATTGCATGGTGGAATCATCACTAGATGTAGACAAAGGACCTGTTGCTGCCGCTTATGAACTATGTGTTCTTGGGTAAGTCATTTACCTTTCTAGAACTATATCCTCATTTATAAAATGAATAGACTTTATCAGGTAGCCTTTGAACTCACTTCTGGCTTTAAATCTGATATTCTGTTGACAATTACTGAGAGTTTTTGATATGTGGGCTCTTTCCTTTCTAATATAGTCTAAAAATAGTAGCACTATAGCCTGAACTATTCATAATGATTTTCTTTTGGTTTGGAAGATAACATTCGTGGATTTTTATTAAATGTGTTTGTTTATAATTCCACTGATAGGTAATGAATTGAACAGACAACATTGAATAACACGTACACCCTGGGCTTGGACTCCTACATGAGGTTTCTTCACATTAGATTTCATATTTATTTGCTAAAGAGGGTTATTGCTTCTGTCCACATTTTACCTTAAACTGTTACATCAGAGTATGTGTGCACTGGGGGCTACACTCTTAAATTGGAACCTTGTCATTATTTTTCTTTTAAGTGGCACAGATTCAATATCCCACACATTTCCTGCTTCCTCCACCCCCACCTCATCACCACTTCCTTACTGCCTCATTTTTTAGACAACTTTCCACATTACATCTGCTTCTGGGATGTGGGATGGAGGGTAACTCTTTAGTAAGGGCTTATAGTATGTGCTTATTTTTATGCATCTCTCAGCTGTATAAACAATAGTAAGTTTTCTTGAAATAAAATTTAGATGCTTTCTTTGGGAATATGTTTCTTGTAGAAAAATAAAGGAATTTAAATACCCCTGCCTTGAATACCAGACAAGATCAAGAACTGGTCATGTTTCCTGCCAATGGGCAGGACCACTCCCTCCCCACTTTCTATTTCTTGCTCAGTAATTGTCAATTAAATCTATATTAGCATTGCTTTTGTGAAGGGTTGGCAATCTATTGCCTTTGGCTCTGCCCCCCCTAGACTGCCTAGGTCAAAGCTCCCTTCTCTGACCATCAAGCCTTTGTTTCCTCAAGCCAATCCTTGTCAGTTCATTGCTCCTGGGTCTCTATCCAATCCTATCTTTTCACCGACCCATCTGAAATCTGTTCTACTGCTAATAATCTCCCCTGTCATATTAGACATATGTCTTTCCCCTCTGAATGATTTTGTAATATTTTGTATTTAATTTTCTACATATATGTTTGATTCCCCTCTTTGAATGTAAGCTCCTTGAGAGCAAGGACTGTTAAATTTTTGGTTGATATCCTCAGTGTTTAACACATAGTAGGTCCTTAATAAATGCTTGCTGTATTGAAAAACAGATTCACATAATTCCAAAAGATTCACTTCCCTTGCACTGCCCAACAAGAACTGATTTAATACAATATTATTGTTACTCTATCAGTTCATACTTTAATGAAGTATGGGATATACTTACTTGTATAGCTTTGTAGTTTATCTGCTTGGAGTAGTAAGTGACTTTATATTCTGAACATTTTGACTATTTCACCTGGCTACTTTGAAGGCTTCATCATTTAATTTGTCATTTTCTTCCACCATGCAGTCTGATTCCATTCAAATCAACAAGCCTTTATTAGCCACCTTTCCACATGGGAAGTGCTAGCAATACAAGGAAAAGAAAACATTCGTTTTTCTCAAGAAGTTCATAGTCTACTAGAAAGAAATAACATGTACACAAACGAAGAAAAATACATACAAGGTAAAGTATTGTAAATACAAATACTTTATATGACAATGTGTTCAACTAAGTTGGAAGAACACGGATGGGACTGAAGTGATCAGGAAAGGCCTATGTAGGAAATGACACTGAAGCTGGGCCCTCAAATTTAGTTTAGGAATCTAAGAGGCACAAGTGTGAAGGGAGAGCATTACATTAGTGCGTGTGTGTGTGCGTGTGTGTGTGTGCATGTGTGCTCAAGGGCCTGGTGGCATAAATGGAGTGTTATATATAGGGATGAGCAAGTAGACTAGGATAGCTGGAATATAGAGTTTGTGAGGGGGAGTAATTTGAAATCAGCCTGGAAAAAATAGTTTGGAGCCAGATTGTGAAGGCTTTTAAAGTTAAATAGAGAAGTTTATATTTTCTCATAGAAGCCATAGGGGGCTATTAAAGTATATTTAGCAGGAGAGTGACATAGTGAGACATATCTTAGAAATATCTATTTGGTAGCTGTATGGAGCACAGATTAGATAGGAGAGAGACTTGAACCAATTAGATAATTGTATTAGTATTGGCAAGAAGCTATAAGCACCTGATTGTGGTGGGTGGTCATAGTAGCACAGAGAAGAGGACAAAAGTGAGAGATTTTTGTAGACATAGACTCAATAAGATGCAGAAACTTATTGGATAAAGGATGTGAAGTAGAATGAAGGGTTGAAGTTTTGAATCTGGGTGACTGGAAAGGTGATTTTGTCTTTGATAGAAATAGAACATTAGTAATAAAGGCAGGTTTCAATGTTGAATTTATTACATGACTTATAGTGAGAGGGAGAGAAAGTAAATGCTTGCTAATAAAAAATTAAGGAAATAAAATACATAATAGTAGTGGACTAATATATACTCATTTTCTGTTCTATCATGTCTATAGAAATGCTATTTTTTTCCCTTTTCATGTTTGTTAAGTGCAGAACTTGTAAAAAAATAGAATGTGTTTCAAGGGGAAAGATAATGATTTTGTGTTTGTGATATGCAAATGGAGATAGGTCATGTGGGGCCAGAGCTCAGCAGAGAGATGAAGACTGAATTTGAAGATATGAGTCACCAACAAAAAGATGATAATTAAACACATAAAAACTGATTAAATCACTAAGGGAGAGTACAGTAAGAGAATGAAAGAAAACTCAGTCTAGATCCCTGGTGTACTCTCATGCTAGGTTCCAGAATATGCATGATCATCCAAGAAAGGAGATTAAGAAAGACTGGTCAGGAAGGAGGAAAAAGTAACATCATTAAAAGCCAGAAAAGAGAGAGTATTTGGAAGGAAGAGGGGATCAGCAGTGTTGAAAACTATGAAGAGATCAAGGAGCAACAAGACTAAAAACAGGCCCTAAGGTTAGGAATTAAGAGATCATTGGTTGCTTTGGGAAACCACAGTTTCAATTAAGTTTCGAAGTTAGAGCACAGATTGCAATTGATTAAGAATTGAGTGGTGTGTAAGGAAATGACAATGAATATAGATAGCTTTTTCTGGGTGGTTGACTCTTTTAAGGGAGGAGAAATACAGGGATGTATCTTGAGAGGATGTCAGGGTCCGATGAAGTTTATTTTTTAAATAATGGGAGAGATCCAGGCATCTTTGTAGGTCTAGGAAAGGAGCTTATCGATAATGGGAGATAGAATAGACCAGGGGTGGGGAACCTATGATCTCAAGGCCACATGTAGCCCTCTAGGTCCTCAAGTGTGGTGCTTTGACTGAATCTAGACTTCACAGAACAAATTCCCTTAATAAAAGGATTTGTTCTGTAAAACTTGGACTCAGTCAAAAGGCATCACCCAAGGACTTAGAAGGCTACATGTGGCCTCTACCACAGGTTCCCCACCCCTAGATTAGACAAAAAGAGAAGGCTTAATAGAATCAAGGGCAATTGTAGAGCACTGGCTTTAATAAAGAGATAATTTATCACTTCCTTCAAGCCTAGAGGAAAGAGAGGGAAAGAGTGTTGAAGGAATTTGAGCTATAGAATTGGGCAGAAGAAGCAATTCATGAGAATTGGTCTCAATTTTCTTGCTAAAGAGGCTAGATCCTCTACTGTAGGGAAGAGGGAGGTGAAATAGGAGGTCTCCGAGGTTTGCGGAGAGAAGAAAATGTTTGTGTATGGGTGTGGTACTGTGGTGTGCGGTGTTGTTTTGCCCATGTAGGTTATATGTGTCTACATGGGTCTGCTAGATGCGCTTTGCAGGAAAGTAAGAATAAATATCTCTGGAGTCTCCTCCCTCCCACGCCCTTCTCCAAGAAAGACTTTAATTTCTTTTTTTAATTTTTTAAAATTTTTAAAAATTTTTTATTTTTTAAAAAATTTTAATGTATTTTCTTGGTTACATCATTCATTTCCATGAGGTTCTGAGTTACAAATTTTCTCCCCTTTTTGCCCCTACCCCCCAGCCCAGAACATTGATACCACTGTAAGACCCCTCCCACAATCTGTTCCCTTTTATGCCCTCCTCCAACACCCCTCTAGCT
>CM053594.1:250718870-250739129 GCA_028646575.1 Pseudocheirus occidentalis
CTCATGTTGGCCAGTCTATTAATTGCTTGGTTTTTTATCTCTGTGGAACTCTGCTTCCTGGAGGGGGAAAGCTCTGTCCCAAATCGCTGGTGCCCTCACAGCTGCCAGAGCTATTAGTGGGATGCTGCAGCCCTCCCCCCCAGCTTTGGCTCACTGAAAGCGCACCCCAGGACCACCATTCAAGACCACGATCCAGATCCAGGCCGCTCAACGCAAGAGCCCTTGGCCGTGATGGATCGCATCAGCCCCCCTGCTATCTGCAGGCTGAGGGCTCTGAAGCAGCCCAGTGGAAGCTGCTGCTGCTCTGTTCCTGCTGCTACAGCCGCCTCCTGCTGCTTCCTTGCCTTGGGAGCAGTTTGGCTGGACCCGCTCTTCTCCTCCCAAGTTAGCAAAATCCACTGACCTTTCTCTTAGCCTTTTTGTCTTCTTGCCTGATAAATGTGGTAACTGTGCCTCCAGTGGAGCCCTGGGGCATCTGCCGATGCCCCAGGGCTTGAGCTGGCCCAGTTTCGGCAGGGGCTCCCAGACTGCTGAGAAGAGCCCCACCTGCTGCGCTGCCTGTAGCAACAGATGTGCTTTCTGTCTTTTGGAGAGTTTTGGAGCTTGAAAATCTGTTTAGAGTCCCATTGTATGAATTTTTTAGCGTGTTTGTGTGGGAGCTGTGGTGCTTTGCTGCTTCTATGCCGCCATCTTGGCTCCGCCCCCCAAGATTTTAATTTCTTCCAGGAAGGAAAGCAGGGGTTTGGGATCAGAGACTGCTCACTCTGCTCTCCTCAGAAATAAGGGGTACTGGGTTAGAATTATATCTATCTACATCCTTAAGTATTGTTAGAGGAAATGATTTTTTATTTCATGCTGAACTCCTGATTTCTAACCCTTAATGGGCAAGGAGTGCCTTAAATTATATAAAGGTTGACTTCCTTCCCACCAAATGCCTGTTCTATGATGAACACATATAGTAAATAATGAATAGACTAATTTATCCAAGTTGATAGTAAAACAGACATCATAGAAAGTATGCATAGGAGAATATATATATCAGTCAATATACAAAGTAAATGAGCTCTCCCTTTGGGAGTGAGGTAACAGCTCAAACAAGAGAAATTCCCACATCTCACCCAAAGGGAAATTTCCAAGAGTTTCTAGTATAGTATGCTAGGAATAGGTACATGATCCAAGTGTCAACTTCTCTACATGTTGGCTCTCCCCAAAATCTTTCTATTAGAGGAATAGGTTTCTTTTAGAGAAGGTGTATGGGAAATAGTGAGAGAAGAAAAGAATCCCCAGAATAGAACTCTGGTGTATACCTATGCTCTGGGTAGGACATACATGATCATCTAGGAAAGGAGACCAGGAACTATTGGTCAGATAGGAGGAGAAAATAATGTCAAGAAAACCCAGAGAGGAGAGAGTATCTTTTTCCTACCCTTTACTCTTTTCTTCTCTCACTACTTACTATTTCTCTCTTCTCAGAAACTAAAATTTAGGGACCTGAAGAGACTCTAGAAGCAAGTTTCTTCTTTCTTGAAGCTGGAATCCAGAAGACCAGAATCTTTATTCTCTCAAGTTCTCACTACTGCACTCCCAAGTAGGCATGGAACAATGAGTAATAAATCTCCAGCTGGGTTTCTTGGTTTATGTGGATAGATTTAGGGGACTCATAACTTCAGATGAGGGGAAAAAACATAGCCTCCCTAGTCTCTACCTAAAATTTAGCATTTCCTTCAATTACGAATGTAGGCAATGAAACATTATTCTGAAAAGGGTTCCATAGGCATCACCAAACTGCCAGAGGTAAATGACAAAACAAAGAAGCAAACAAACAAAAAACCCAACACTCTTAATCGAATTTATCTTTCTTGTTTATTGACATTACATCTGTATGGGGAAAATATAGACACCCAAGTTGGATAGTTGCAGGCAGAACTCCCGTGCTTCCTTCAAACCATGTTTTTCACTTTGTTTTATTTTATTTTCCCTTATCTGTATTTATTTTCCCTTATTGCCTGGGTTACTTGGACAATCCCCTTAATGTTCTATTGTGGTTGCAAAGTTAGCCTAAATGTGAAATTAGATATTGGAATTGGATCTGCAATTTGACTGATTTAAAGAATTCCTAGATGAAGAAATTCTCTCTACCACTGCAGAATGATACCTTGTTTTAACTGAATCTTAAGATAATTGCCTAGATCACCAACAGATCAAGTGATTATCCAGTATCACAAAGGCAGTCTATGACAGAAACAGGACTTGAACACAGGTCTTCCTTGTTCCAAGGCCAGCTCTCTAAACATTATATTACAATGCCTCTCCAAATGTAAAATTAAAACTTTAAAATAAAATTTCACTTCAGAGGCTTAGTTGTATTCAAAGATGCTTTAAATTTTGCTGAACAGAAAGATGTTCTGTTTAAAGTATTTTTAAAAATATCCTACAAATAAAGAGAAACAGGAGAAAGTAGAGTTAAAATTTATTAATTTTTATTTTCTCTTCTGTGACGAAATTATCTTGAGGGAGCTAAGAACAAAATTAAAATTGTTGGATGAATAAGAGATCAATGACTTCCCTATTTTGTTAACTGGTAAGTGAATCCAGATGTTTACAGTACTCATACAGTAATGTTGCAGCATCCAAGGCCCACAAGGAAGTCTCACCCCACACAGAGGAAGCAGTCTAGGAGGCTAATATTCATGCTGTGAAAGACCAGGGCACACATTCAACTTGTGGTGGTAAAATTTTAGGGTTTGGAATTTTATGTGTGGAAAGGAAAATTTTTATACCAGCTCTTTTCATGTTAAAACCAAAAAAGAGTGTTTGCTTTTAAGCCACTTGCAACCCTTTTCTTGGAAAGTAACCCTTAATGTTTCATTTCAAAATTTTACTGGAAAATGCAAAAGCAAACTTTATGATAATGGGACTCATTATTTTCCCTTGGGTAGTGCCCTGGAAGAGCAGTGGTCCTTAGTTGTGTGAAGACCTGAAAATCAGTCTGGCGTTTCCTATTTTCATCTCCCTTCCTCTCTAGAAGAATGCTGCTAAATGCAGGATAGAGTAGAATATACACTTTGAAGATTGTCTGCATGGATCCTTGGGGTGCCAGAGAGATCACTGTTCAGCAGCAGCAGGCCTACTCTTTCTTCCAGGCACCGCGGAATAAAACAAAACAAAAGAAAACAAAACAAAATAAAACATTTTCCTGACATGCTAAGGAGACTAACCATTATTTTTAGCTGAGAACTGTCAGTAAAAGATTAAGATGAGATTTCCCAGTTGCTCAGGTATTCACATACTTAGGAAAAGGTATGTGGGAGTAGCAGTGCAAACTCACTGAGCACTGGTATTGGGAAGAGGTTCTTATTCATTGAAATTGGGGGGGGGATAGGGATAGGACCTCTGATTTCATAGGTGTAGGGAGATCCCCCGTGTCTACACTCTCCATTAAGAAGTTTAACCTTACTCTTTTCCTTTTTCTCTTTATGTGTTGAATATTTTAAAAATGCTTTTAAAAGAGTATCTTTCATGTTCAGGAAAATTTTCCTGTGATTTATGGGCTTAGTTGCTTTGGGCACTTCAGAAATTTGCTCATGGTCATAACAATCAATATTCATTGAAGGCAAAACTTAAATCCAGGTACCCTTGACTTTAGGACCATCATTATACAACACTTCATTTCTTTGCACTAAATAGCCACAGGAATGACTCCTGTTGTCCAAATGTATTGCAGGTATGGGATTAAAAGTATAAATGTCTTCTTTTTTGGTTACAAAGAACTAAGGACAAAAAGGAAAACAGGTAAACTGAGCCAGAAGCAGCTGGTGGTACAAGTGGGTTTTACCCACTGAACTTGGAGTTAGGAAGACCTGAATTTGAATCCTACCTCAAACAGTTACTAGTTGTGTGACTCTGGTCAAGTCCCTAACTTCTCTGGGCCATAATTTCCTCATCTATAAAATGGAGGAGTTAAACTTGATGGTCTCTAGGCTTTACATATATTATCCTATGTTTAGGTGAAGCTTTAATGTAAATGGAGCATCACAGCTAAAACTACAAAGGTGGAGGGATTTCTGGGAATGCTCTCCAAACCTAAATATCCTTTGAAGTAATTTCTGAGGGAAAAAATGCTTAAGTTGAAGGAAGAGGCATTACTGGGAGAAATGGTAATGACATATAGAGCCTTTTGTCTTTCAAACTGATCCAGTATGGTTGTAAACAACTGTTCATTGGAATCAGACAAATGGATTAATGATCTCAATTAGTAAGTATCCAGAGATACCATCTGCCAGAGTTAGCCATGGTGGCTCTGTTAGAAAAGAGGTTAATTGAATAGGTTTCTGTCTTTCCAAGGAAAATACAACTCTGGTGCAGGACACTTATTCATTTATTTTCCTAGTTGATGAACTCCTTTCTATAAGGCTATTGAGTCAAACCATTTACTATAAGCATTCAGTGATATATTCCTTTCTCCCCATGAAAGAAAGAGAATAAAGGGTAAAAAAAAGACAAGGGAAAAAGAAGGCAAAGAGGGAGAGAAAAAAATATGAATAAGAACAAAAGACAGAAAGGTCAAGTTGAAGAATTTAAAAGAGAGTTGAAATCTTCAGGTCATGCTGAGTCTTCTATTTAGTTACTTGTTTTTTGACTTGCCTCTACCCCAGACTAGCCAGGTCTTCACAAGTTCTACCACAGGAAAAATTAAGTAAACATTACCAACTGTGGCTTGTAATTACTTGACACCCTTCTTTCCTATTAGACATACTTTTCATCCTTTTAAAAAAATTCTGCCGTATTTAATGCCTTGAATCACTCTACCAATGGGAATATTGTTTGCGTCATTACCACTGAGTAAGTGTCTCCAACTTACCATGTCTGGAAAAAGCCCTAGACATTCAATTTTTCATCAGTCACAAGCATGGGAAAATACTACTCGTCTATCCTGTTTATTTCATGACTATGCTATACAATTGTCCATGGCCTCAAAAGAAATAAAAGCAACATAGTGGCTGCCTTTGCCTTGGCTGCTTGATCCAAATTTAACTGTTAATCTCTACACACAGTTCAAAAAGCAATGAGACTTATTTTAGATGTCTTTTAAGTTAAAAACAGATTTTCCTCATGTTAAAGGATGAAGTGAAAAGTTACTGAAAAGCACATGAATAAATCAAAGGAATATAATGAGTTACATAGTAGAATCGGTGGTTCAAGTGGCAGTAACTATTAATCAGTAAACAGTGAGTAAGCATCTGCTATGGGCTAGGCAATGTGATAAGAACTTTGAATATAAAGAGAAGCAAAAGACAGTCCCCGATCTCAAGGAGCTTAAAATATAATAGGAGAGACAACGTGCAAACACACATGTACATAGCGGGCTGTATAGAGAATGAATAGGATATAATTAAAAGAGGGATGGCACTAGAATTAAGAAGGAACTGAGAAAGCTTCCTATATAAGGTGAGATTTTAGATAGGACTTTAAGGGAGCCAGAGAGATAGGTAGTTGGAGCAGACGATGGAGAGACTTCCAGGCATAGGGCACAGGAGAAAGTGCCTGGAGCCTGACAGATGGAACATCTTATTTGTGGAATAGCCAGGAAGTCAGTGTCACTGGATCAAAGACTAAGTTTTGGGGAATGATGTGTAGGAAGACTGAAAAGATAGGAGAGCCTATGCTATTTAGGGCTTTGAATGCCACATAGAGCATTTTGTATTTGACCCTGGAGGCAATAGAGAGTCACTGAATTTTGTTGAGATGGGGGTGGTGGTGGTGGGGTATGTGTGGATCTGCACTTTAGAACATCACTACGGTGATTTACTGGAGAATGGAGTGGAGACAGACAGACCCACCAGCAGGCTATTGTAGTAGTCCAGGCATGAGATGGTGAGGGCCCACACTAGAGAGGTGCTAGTGTCAGGACGGAGAAGGTGAAGTCTTTGACAGACACTGAAATGGTATAATTGACAATTCTTGGCAACAGGTTGGATATAGTGTGGGGGGCTTGAGAGATAGTGAAGAGCTAAGGATGACTTCTAGGTTGTGAGCCTGAAGGACTGAGAGAATTATGCTTCCCTCTATGGTAAAGGGAATAAAGGGGGAAGAGGGCTAGGGAATCATTTAGGGAGAAAGATAACAACAGTTTTGTAAAGCTTGAGTTTAAGATGTCTACTAGATATCCAGTTCAAGACATTTGAAAGACATTTAGAGATATGACCTTGGAAGTCAACAGAGAGGTTGTGTCAGGATAGGTAGATTTGAAAATCATCAGCATAGAAATAATAATTAAATCCACAGGAACTGGTGAGATCACCAAGTGAAGTAGAATAGAGAGAGAAAAGAAGAGGGCCCAAGACAGAACTGAGGACATACAAGGTTAGAGGGAATTCTCTAGAAGAGGTCTAGCCAAGGAGACAAAGAAGTAGTCAGGTAGGAGGAGAACCAGGAGAGAGCGGTGTCCCAAAGATCTAGGGAGAAGAGAGCATCAAGAATGAGAAAGTAGGGGGTAGCTAGGTAGTGCAGTGAACAGAGCACTGGCCCTGGAGTCAGGAGGACCTGAGTTTAAATCTGGCCTCAGACACTTCACACGTACTAGATCTGTGACCTTGGGCAAGTCACTTAACCCCAATTGCCCTACTCTCCCCCCTCCAAAAAAAACCACTCCCCCCCAAAACAACAAAAAAGAATGAGAAAGTGATCAACAGTGTTAAAGGTTACAGAGAGATCAAGGGATTTTCCTGAAGTACAGGTCTAACCATGTCACCTTCCCCTCCCATCCAATAAACTCCAGTGGCTCCTTATTGCTTCCAGGATCAAATGCAAAAATGCTCCATTTGGTATTCAAAACCTTTCTTAACTTAACCCCTTCCTACCTTTCTAGTCTTCTTATGCATTACTCTCCACCACATACCTTTTGATTCAGTGACTCTGGACACCTGGCTGTTTCATGAACAAGACACTCCATCTTTCATGTCCAGTCATTTTCTCTGTCTGTGCCCTCCTCCTGGAAGTCTTTCACATCTCTACTCTGACTGCTGACCTCCTTGACTTCCTGTAAGTCCCATCTAAAATCCTTCTACAGGAAGTCTTTCCCAACTTTCTTAATTCTGCTACCTTCTCTTTTAAAATTATTTCTTATTTATTCTGTATATACATAGTTTGTTTGTACATAGTTGTTTGCTTGTCTCCACCATTAAATCGTGAAGTTCTTGAGGGCAGAGACTGTCTTTTGCTCTTTTTTGTTTCTCCAGTGCTAAGTACAGTGCCTGGCTTAATAAATGCTTATAGACTGACAATGAGTTTCTGAAGGTCTTTGGCAGGGCTAGCCCTTTGACTAAGGCTTACTTCTATACTGTTCCTTTCAGGGCTAGACAAAAGGGTAAGAGTCTTTCATGGCATTGGCTGAAACTTAGCCATCTGAAAGGTGAGATGAGAACTCAGTCAGGAGATTCTCAATCAGGAAGACAGATGGGCATTAGATGTGTTGAAGTAAATGCTGGAATCTATAATTGGTGCTATAGGTACTGAGCTAAAGGGCATATAATAAGGCATCAAACTTACCCAAAATTATAGGAAAACCATGAGACAATCTCAAAAGATGGAGAGAAGAGGGAAGGAATTTCTTAGAATCTGTACCTAAAAGGTTGTCCTCTGAAATATTCACTTTTCCATCATCCTTAATTGTGTTTTTTATAAAGTTTACACCTTAACTTAGCTTTTCTAAAGAGGCAGCAGTAATGACTCATGTGGGTCATGTGATTTCTCTGGGCAAGCATTTTTCCAAGTGTCTACAGGTATCACAGCTCAAAGGGACTAAATGAAAACACAGAGGGTAAGTAATATTGGTTGGTCCTCATAACCACTTAATTCCATTTCAGGATTATGAGACTTTGGGGATCTAACTATAGGGTTCTTTGATAGTGTGCAACTCAAGGGTGAAATATTTACTCATACAAAAACGATACAAAATGGGTATAGTCTCCACTGCCTTCCCAGGTCTTTGGTTTGACTTGATTCAAACCTTCTTCTCTCCACATTCTCTTTCTTTTTAATATCATCATCTCCCATGGACTCAATGATCAGCTCTAAGCATTTGACTCTCAGATCAATGGATCAGCCCTAGTCACTGAACCCCAGTCCTGCAGTACCCACCACCAAAGCAGACTTTGAAGAACCTAAGCAAGTCTAAAAATATCTGATTCATGTTGGTGATATTCATCCTAGTTTAAAATATACATTTTCTCTTTCAACATTTTTATATTAATGTAAGAGAAATAATGAAAGAAACAAATTATACTACAAAATTATGCAACAAAAATGTGTATTCCAGCAGCTATTTAGATATCCAAATGAATGTGTCCTGAAGTGAAAGGTAAGAATAGAAGGCATATCCCCCTCTCCAAACCTTCAAACTAGGCTCTTGAATTCTCATGGCAGTTGTGGTTGACAATGAGTATGCCTCACATTCTGGGAATTTACAGAACTTCGAATAAAATGATTAAAATATTCTGTGAAGATCCAACTCAGAATGAACTAGAAAGCTAGCCAGATTCCAGATTCTCTTCTCTTGCTCATCTTCTCCCTCCCTGTTCCTCACACCATGCTAAAAATATCAATCTTCCCTTCTTGGATTCAGCTGATGGTCTCTCAGGAAATAAGGAAGGAAACAAGAATTTATTAAGCACTTACTATATGCCAAATGCTCTGATAAGTGCTTTACAAATAGTATCTCATCTGCTCCTCATAGTAATTCTAATAGGTATGTGTTGTTAATTATTACCATTTTACAGTAGAGGAAAATGAGATGTATATAGAGGTTAAGTGACTCACCCAGGGTCACAGAGCTAGTACATGTCTGGGGACAGATTTCTATCCCCTGTGCTATTGCCAAAACACTGATTGATTGTCTCTTGCCTTAAAACAGATGAGGGCAGATTGTTAATACATTGGCTTGCAAAGCCATTCTGGATGCTGTCTGGTTTGGGGCCAGGGACCTCAAGCAACTTTCCTTTCCTTCCAGTTGCTGTTATGGGTGGTACACAAGTAGCTCCTAGTTGAGCAACAAAAGAGAGGATAATATATCATCTAAGTCCTCAGAAACAAATCAGTTCTGATGAAAGATAAAAGATATGTCCCAGATACACAGCAAAGTGATAACATGGTTAGGGTAGTCAAGAGTTGACTAACTAGTTTGCAGGTAGAGGTGTCTCATTTACACTAAAAGTCTGACTGTCATGTGCATAACAGGTCAAGAGTTCCAGGTTCAGACATTTTTGTTACCTAAGTAATCAACTATAATACTAATCAGTTTATCAGATACTTAGGGGTAAGTAGCACCTAGTAACTTAGAGCTAAGTATAGAAGGTATGAATTCTGTCCATTGTTGAGAAGGTATGAATTCCCCTGTTGACATGGAAGAAGGCTATTGGCTGAGACAGGAGGCCAGTGCTGTATATAAAGAAGAATTTGAGGGGGGAGGAGAGAGAGAGACAGAGAGAGAGAGAGAGAGAGAGAGAGAAGGAGAGAGAGAAGGAGAGAGATTTGGAATAGGCTCCTCAGTGAAGGAAGATTAGATTCATGGAGACTGAAGTCAGCTGAGAAAGAGAGAGCAAGAGAGAGAGTGTTCCTCTCCCAGTATCTAGAAGCTGACTGAAACATGAACAGGATGGGACTTTGTGGCCTGGCTGATCCATTCATTTGGATCCAGCATTCTTTTGGGAATCTACTGTTGTTTGGCTTTACATCAACTTCTGAATGATATTAAAATAATTTCCTCAATTTTCTTTTCAGAAATGTTGTTAAAGATCTGTAATGGAAGCAAAAATGACCAAAACATTTCAAATTCACTGAACCTGGATATTCCATATGCTTCCAACTCACCATGGCCAAGAGAGAATTTAAGAAAATGTTTTAATACTGTGTAAAAGTTGATTATTCAAATAATGAAATGTCTAGACACATCTTGAATTCCTGACTTTGGCATGTACACAGCAGTCATACATTCAGCATAAGTGAAACATATCTACCAGTAAAATGGTTGACCAACTCTTGTCCACTCTAAGCTTTTATCACCTTGCTGCATATCTGGGACTTATCTTTAATCTTTCACCACCCTGGATTTGTTTCTGATGTCTTTGATAACATTCTCTTTTCTGTTATTGCCCAACTAGGTGATGACTTGTGTGCCAAGTATTACAGTAAATGGAAAGGAAGTCAAAGGGCGGGTGCCTGAGGACTCTTTCCCAAACTTAGATAGCATCCAGAAAGGCCTTACAAGCCAGCACATTAACCTACCTCCCCTCATCCAGGGGAAGAAAAAAGCAACCAGCTAGTGTTCTGAGAGAGCATCAGATGAATCTAAGAAGGGAAGATTCAAAAGCATGGAGTGAGGAGCAGGGAGGGAGGAGTTGAGCAAGAAAGTAGAACTGGGAATCAAATTAGCTTTCCAGCTTATTCTGAGTTGGATCTTTACAAAGTATCTTAATAATTTTATTTGAAGTTCTGTAAATTCCCAGAATGTGAGGCATTCTCAGAGTCAAATGCAACTACCACAAAGCATTCCAGAGTCTAGTATGGAGGTTGGGAGAGGAGGACGTCCAAAGTCTGCTACTCTGCTTTTTCATAGATAGTTGATAGGTAACTATAACTGTATTGCTTAGGTGCTTTTAGCACAAAGGCCTGTGCCTTTATTAAGTTCTCACAACATATTAGTGGTCAATAGCATAGAAGTGAACTAATATGAAATAAGGCTATTTTTACTAATCACTTCAGGGCACATTTGGATATCTAAATATGTACTGGAACATGCAATTTATATTATATACTCTTTTCTTTTCATTATTTTTCTTGCTGCATTTTCTTTTGCATTGATATAAAAAAGGTTGAAAGAGAAAAGGCCTATTTGAAACTAAGTTAAATATTGTTAGTATGAGTCAGATTCTTTTAGACAGGCTTAGCTTCTTGAAAAAAATCTGCCTGACAAGGAAGACAAGAATGAGGATAGTTAATATTGTAGGGTTTGTGGGAAGATAGATACATTGGTGCATTGTTGGTGGAACTGCATTGGAAATTAATTTGGAATTATATAAATAAAGTGGTCAAAAGTCCTGTATCCTTTGACCCAGAGATTCCACTACTAGCTTATACCCCAAAGAGACCATTGATAAGAGGTCTCCATATACACCAAAATATTTAGCAGCACTTTTTTGTGATAACAAAGATTTGAAAACAAATTGGTAGATGGTGGATCCCCATACGTTTGCAATGGCTAAACACATTATTGTACATAAAAGAAATAGAACATCACTATGATGTAGAGAATGATAAATGTGATAAATACAGAGATGCCTTGAAATTATCTACATGAATTCCTAGGAAGTGAAGAAAGCAGAGCTTTGGATAGCAGTATACATAATGACTACAGCAATGTAGATAGAAAGATCAACCATAAACAAATAAAAAATACGTGATACAAAATTACAAATAATAAGCATGCCTAAAAAGAAGAGACTTTAAAAGATAGCACCATTTATATCCCCTCGGCATCCTGCCAAGAAGATGATACATTGCACATATTTTTGGACTTTTTTTTGTTGTGTTGATCTGGCTTTTCCTTCTTTTGATTTTATTTTCGTCTATAAAATATTATTTGTACTATAGGATGGAGGGATACTGGAGGAAAATTTGGTAATGTGAAACAATCAATAAAAACTTATTTAGCAAAAACAAAAAAGTCTGTGCTAGTGTACTTCATCTACTGGTCCTCTGTATTGAGGAAACAGAAAGATCAGGCTCAGAAATATGCCCTCCTTTTGTTCTCTTATTTCCCCTTTCTGCTCTGCATTGTCTCATTAATAACTCAACTCAAAAGTTATTGAGAGGAAAGATTAAAAGTGCAAACCCAGGGGTCCCAGGAAACAAAGATCTCACAGCTTCCAAGACTTTGTGGTTACCAAATCACTTCACTTCCTAATCTTTTTCTTCCTTTTCTAGTCTTTGTATTACTATACCTGTTGAGCACAAGTCTTTTCTATGCCTTGAAGAGTAGCTGAAAAGAGTATTTCATGGCTTAGAGCCTTCTTGCATTGTGTGCATAGGCAAAATAACTTTAACATTTTTAGCAAAGAGGGAGATTAAAAAAAAAGTAAACAGAATCAATTAGCTTGAAAAGTACATGATATTCGAGGGGGTGTGATAAAATGACTCTCCAGTTTATATATTTGCATTGTTTCAATCTCAGTATAATGAAAGTACATTTTAGCAAGTTTTGAAGAATAATTTGACCTTCTACCTGAGCTATGTTTAGTTTCTTATCTAAAATGCAGTCTTAGGGAATGGAAAATAACTTTCCTAAGCTTGCTAAAAAGAAGACTACTTGGAAAACTGAATTAATTGGATAGAATTTAAATGTTTTAGGTGGTTGGTTTCCTTTAGTAAGATAGTAGATACAGTTTTCCAGGGATAGATATTTCAGGGTGTAAATGCTGCCTTTTACTCATGTAAGTACATTTTTATGCTCTTATCAGATGAATGTTAAGCTTGGAATCATAGATGAGAAAAGATTGCCATACTTAACCTCTTTCTATAGGCTTGATTTTACTAGGGAAGATAATTTCATAACATCCTTTAGAAACCTGTTCTTATCTATAATATAAAGAAATTAAAAACTCTTTTAATTATGATATAAGATTATTTCCTTTAATGTACTAAGGGAAATATAGACTAGTTGATTACCAACTTTGGTTTTCTGGTATCAGAAGACTGTTGTTCAAGTAGTGTGTCCTGCCTTTTTTGCCTTTGTGTTTTTGGGGAAGTCATTTAAACTCTCTAGACCTCCTTTTCTTCATCTACACAATGACTGGGTGGGACTGAATGACCTCAAAGATCTCTTCTATTTTTAAATCTATTATGCCATATATTTTATAAAAATGGGACTATGTTTCTCTTCTTCAAGTTAACCAATGAATCTCCAATTTCAAAACATGTATTTATTTTTCATGGTTCCATGATGATGATCAAATAACATGAATTTTCACTAGTTTTAGTATTCCTTGTACAAAAGAGGATTTCAACCCCTCTCCACTGAGACCAAAATCCCTGTAAGGTGACTTTCCTGTTGGTGATAAACCTAGCTTTACTTCACTAGACCCTGTAAGACAGATGCCCAATGTATCAACAACTCCATTCTCAAAGCTTTTCATTTTTGTAGAACCTGTTAGAGCTTGTATTTTGGCCAACATGGTTTCAAGAATACAATATTCCTTCTGCAATATGTTGAGGGACCAGAATAGGCCATTTAGGAGGAGGTTGGGGATAATGTAAAATTTTGTGAATAGGTAAGAAAAAAATCATTCCACAAGGACTGAAGAGACATGGCTAAATAATAATTAATGTAAAAAAATCTGAAGGCTAAATGTTAAAAAATGTTAGTATTAAGAGAGGATTAGTGTCGAAGGTGGGGGAGGTAATAATCTTGCTGTGCTGTACCCTGGTTTGAGTATTGTGCCACTTATTTAGGAAGGATATTGACAAGCTGGTTAAGAGAAGGTCAACCAGGAAGGTGAGGACATAGGAAACTCTGCCCTATTATTTGTTGGAAGAACTCAGAATTTTTAATTTGGAGAATAGATGATTTAGGGGGAGGTACTGAGTTCTCTCTCACAGAAAGTTTTCAAGCAAGTCTGGAAGATCATTTGTGGGGTATGTTGTAAGACATATCCCTGTTCATGCATGGTTTGGCCCAGATGACTTCTGAAATTCTGTGACTGCATAACTTAATTAAGGATTCTGTAACCTTAAGGATATGCTCAAATTTTTACCAGGAGTTGAAATAAACTCACTGGCTAAATGATCTGGAGACTAAATTCTCTTGCCTTTTTGAAAATCAAACAATGTTTGGCATTATCCAATCTTGTGGTAGCCTCCCCATTCTCCACAGTCTCTTAAAGATCCCTGACAGTGACTCAGAAATCATATCTACTCTTTGACTTCACTAAAGCAACTGTGGACTCTTGTAATTTCTCCTTAGGACTTTTGGGCACCAAGTTCCTATTAGTCACTGGGGAATTTCCTGTTATGCATTATTTTCTTCCCATCTTTGCAGACCAGAAATTATTCTTCTTGCTGGTGAAAAGAAAAACAGAAAATAGGAATGGAACCACTCTGCCTTTTCTTTGTCATCCAATATTATCATCCTATTCCTGCTGAGTGGCAGTGACATATCTTCTTTGAGCCTCCTCATTTCCCCGGTATTGCTAACACAAAAAACAAAACCATAAACCTTTTGTGGCCTTTAGATTTCCTCCTGTTTATTTTGAGTTTTGGGACTTCTGATCCTGGGCTTGTAGCACTAGGCCATGCTTTTATGTTCATCCTCCATTATCTGAGCTTGCTTTTATCTTCAAATACATTTTTCATCCAAAGTTTATTGGGATATTCCCATAATTCTCTATTTTCTTGCTCAGTGGAATTATTTCTTGCTCTCCTCACAGTTTCATAGCCCTCATGGAGATGACTTCTGTTATAGAATTTTATTCCATGAGATATTGCCTATGATTTCTTGGAACCTTTTGAAATCAGATCTTCCAGAATATAGGGTATAGGCCAGAATTTTCCTGAGTTCTTTTTCTCTATCCAATTTTTTGGGGGTAGGAATTGGGGTTAAATGACTTGGCCAGGGTTACCCATTTAGTAAATGTCAAGTGCCTAAGTTCAGATTTGAATTCAGGTACTCCTGACTCCAGGGCCAGTACTCTATCCACTGCTCTACCCAGCTGCCTATTTCAAATTCTAGGATGAATGGGTTACTTTTCCAAGGTTCCCATTATTTCTACGATAGCAACCAGTTTCACCATGCTGGTAAGAATAAGATGCATTAAAGAATTTCTCTTCCTTGGTGGCTCTGCATTTTGAAGGATAAAATTGTTGTTAAGTCAGATCAATAAATTATTTCTTATTCTGCTTTTTATTGATAGAGTTCCAAAAGTTGTCCAGCTTACTGAAGTCTCCATCAATATAATATTATGCCTCTCTGCCAGGTTTATGTTTCTTTAACTTTTTATCTGTTTCCACTGTTTGGGCTGTCTGGAGTGTATTTTAATGATCATGTCACTTCTTTTTTGGTCTCTTGATCTTTCCCTAAATATGATACATATTTCTATCCTCTGTCTGGTTCCTGAATTTTCTTACATGAGTATATCCTCTCAAAGTACAGTAATAGTATGTTCTTTAATTATCTTGCCTTATTTCTCTTGTCCAAGACAAGCACTTTCTAGTGCTAGATTTATAAAGTACTTTCCTCAAAACGGCACTGGGAGCAGCAAATATTATTTTCCCAATTTTACAAGTGAAGAAACAGAGGTTTAGAAAGCTTCACAATCTTGCCAAACTCTTAGAGTTAGCATGAAAATGGTTGTCAAAAATATCAGAGGAATGATGGTGATGATGGTGATGATGATGATGATGACGATGATGATGATGAAAATCTCCTATTTACATAGTGGTTTAAAGTTATACAGAGGTCTTTGCATCTATTATTTCATTTGACTTTAAAGCAATCCTGTGAGCTAGTTGCTATTGTTATCCCTGTTTTGAGTGATTTGTCTGGAGTCATGTAGCCAATAAATGTCTGAGTAGGATTTTGAAGCCAAATCTTCTTTACTCCAAGACAAACATTCAATGATAAACATATCCTGGTATCTTCAGAATCTAAAGGAGAAGATGACTCAGGTGTATTGGGAGATGTTCATCCATAAAAATCTGACAACACAATACCAAATGAACCTAATGAGCAGGAAAATGGGTTATTCAATCATTTGTCCATTAAATAAGCTTTCACTAAGCTCCAACATTATGTCTGGAACTGTTGGCTACTGGGGATGTAAAGACCAGAGTGAAAACAGTCTGCGCCCTTACAGGAGCTAGTGCTTATGTTCTATAGCTAGACTCTGATATTCTCTCTAGAGGCTGAAATAGCTCTTCAGGGAGATCTCCAATGAGCTCACATTTTAGAAGAATAGTTAGGAAATATGGAAGGAAAGGGGATATAACCGTGGATTAATAATAATAATTGCTATTATTATTATAAAAGTGCCATCAATCTGTAAGAATATTATCAGAAAGGCTAATGCCCAGAAAAAACTAAGATCTACTGAAAATATTAAGGATAATAAAAAAGCTTATTAAAGTCATATTCAGAGCAAAAAACAAAGCAATAAGGGGATGGCCTATTGTCTAGAGTTAATGTTGTATTATGCTCAAGTCATGTTTTGATTTCATATTTTAGGTCAGCACAGATGAAATTTAAATTGTAAAGGGCAGCCCAGACAACATTAAAATGGAATTAAAGCCCTGAAATAAAAAATATTCTCTTGAAAACATATAACCATTAAAAGAGTGTTGATTGCCCATGTCCAAGAGTAAGGGAATTTTTGACATGCGTCTTATGTGTTACAAAAATATCCAAGAAATATTAGAAACAGAGACATGTTGTGAGGATCTTCTGTGAAAAGTTTACAGAAAGATGTGAGCAAGAATCACACAGGATATGAAGGCATGGATGAGCTGTGATAAGAATCAGTGGATGTAGTAATCACACTAGTGAGACCAGAGATCTAAGTAAGCAATAAGGCAAAGTCAAGTGAGAAGCTGTAAATATATAAAGCAAAAATATAAGGGGAAACATGATAACAGTCTTCAGATATGTGAAGGATTATCAAATGGAAGAGAGACTGCATTCGTTCAGCATTTCTTTAGAACTAGCACCAGTGGATGAAAGTAACAGGGCTCAAATTTTGGTTCAAAATAAGAAAAGTTTTCTGACCATGAAAGTTACCTGAATATGGAACTGTATTTGTCATGAAGCCATGAGTTTCCCATTAAAGAAACTGTTCAAGCCATGAATGGATTGCCACTTGTTAGAGATGGTTTAGAGTAGATTCCCACATCAAGTGTAGGGTTGATGTAGATTACCCTTAAAATGTTTTTCAAATCTGAGGTTGTATGACTAGACCACATCTAGTAATAGTCTTAACCTGAATTTAGATTAAGACATGTTAAACAGATATTGAAAAGGCAATCAGTAGCTGAAGATAGTGTTGAACACTAAATTTAGAATGGAGGAAATTTTTCCTCTAAGTAGTAATTGGGCAAATCACTTAATTTCTCTGAATCTCAGTTTTATTCAATTGTAAAATGGGAATAATAACAGCTTATCTCTCACAGGGCTTTAATAAGGGCTAAATAAGATAATGTACATAGAAAACTTTGTAAAATTAAGCCTTGGTTATCACTGGAATTGGGTAACAAGGTGGCACAATGCACTGGGTTTAGGAAGACTCATTTTCACGAGTTCAAATCCATCTTCAGACACCCTGTTTACCTTAGTCTCCTCATCTCTAGAATGAGCTGGAGAAGGAAATGACAAACCATTCCAGCATCTTTGCCAAGAAAACCCCAAAATGGGGTCATAAAGAGTTGGAAATGACTCAACAACAAAATTGTTGGAATGACCTCCAGTAATTTTTTCTTTTTGAGCAGATTTCATTTTGGAGAAGTCTCCAGAAATTAAAGAAGCAAGTTGTGGGATACCATAGCAAAGCTGAAGTTAATGGTATGTAACTTTAAGGAACCCAAAATTAAATCTTAGAGGAAAATTTAGAGCAACATGCATGTATAATGTGCCTCTGTCCTCAGAGAACCTTTAATTATAGGGTTAACTCCTTTTTAAAAAAGGAAATGCAAAAACAAAACACTCAAAGTCTTTAGTGACCTCATGTCATTGGTAATGACTAACCCAACCTACAACTACCTCCTTGGAAAAAGTACTCATTATATAATTTCTATTACTACACTCTAGAAAAGAATACAGGAAGTGATTACCGAAGAGTTAATTCATGATTATATGTTAATGATTTTGATAATTCCTCATCTCACATAAAAGAAAAGAAATGAAATTTCATCAATTAAAACAAAGTTAATGAGATGCTTTCCTCAACCCCTGGGTAGAATATTTCTTTCAGATTTAAGCATATTTCTTAGTCTTATGAGGAAGCAGATTTCTTTATTAAACAATTATATGTATTCTACCAAGACTTATTCCTTTCCCCTAGTTCCTCCTCCCTCCCATGAACAATTTTTTGATTTAGCATGCGAGTGGTAATTAATGGATTCCATTATATGGTTATTTCTCCCTAACTCCTGTATCATTTTACTGTGAGACAAATTATAGTTTGCATTTCTCCCTTTATTCTTCCTTCTGGTATGCCAGGAAGACAGATAAGACCTCACACTTTAAAATATTTTTGGACCTAAGGAATACTATCTAAGAGCTTGAGGCAAGATTAAGCAAAGATCCTTTATGCCAACCCCTTTATTTAGCAGATTTGGAAACGGAGTCCATAGAATAAAGGTGTCTTGCCCAAAATCACATAACTAGTTTCAGTTGAGAAATAGCAATAATTCTCTTGAAGGGTAGGAAGTCATGAACTGCAGAAAGGGCCCAGGGAAACTCAACTAATAGAATATGTTTAAGGAGCACTTGATATTTATAAATACCATTTGCTGAACATCTTTTAGGAATGTAAAGGATTATGAAAATCTGTGGCAGTCTTCTAACTCCATTTAAAATTATAGAGGACTTTGGTCTCCTACTAAGAACTTCCTTTGATACTTTAATGAGATCTATGATCTTGACTATGTGGGTCTTCCAGCTACAACCATACAGATTGAAATTGATCCAAGCCCTTAATTCCTGTGTAGCTCCCCTGAGGTCTACCCAATGTGGTCAGGGCCTTTCTCTAGTTCTCCTAACATTGGTGAGTAAAATTGGAGCACACACTATCCACAAGTTATCCCTTTGTCTCACCACATGATGATTAGATGACATAGTTTCTGTTGTTTCTCTCACAAAACTCTTGGTTGGTATTGTGTTGTAATCCATTCATGTCCAATATTTCCTTTGTCCTTTAGATGACTCCAAACTGATTATTTGGAGTACATAGTACCATGACAAGGATGGAGACCTTACAGCCATGAATCAGCCTCAGAAGAATATATTAGTTAAAGAGATGGCCCTCTGTGTCTGGGAGTCACTTCTATGGGTTGCCCATCTGATGTTATATCATAGTTTGGGTAGTGGGCATTCTTCACCTATATGCTTTTTTCCTTTGTGGAGAGTTAGGATGAGCTCTTTTGCATGATTGTGGATATTATTTGGGAGATTGTGAGACATTTCCCAGCTTGATGCAACCAACACAATGTCATCCACAAACAAAAGCATCTGAAGGAATCCCTCTTCCATTCAGGCTGTGGACTGAACATTCTTTTAAAAAAAAATAATTATTTTATTTATTTTCTTGTTTACATCATTCATTTCCACCAGATTTTGAGTTACAAATTTTCTCCCCATCTTTCCCTCACCCCAACCACAAAACAGCAATTCCACTGTAAAGTCCCTCCCCCAATCTGCTCTCTTTTATGTCCTCCTCCAACGCCCAGCTAACTTTCCGGTAGAGCAAGATAGGTCTCCCTACACAGTACTTGTATATCTTAATTCCCAGTTGCATGAAGTTAATGATAATAGTTATATATGTGTATATATATACACATACATATATATATACACATATACATATACATATATATATTTCCTTTTTTTATTTAACATTTGATTATAGAGTTTTAAATTCTAGATTCTTTTGATTCCTCCCTTGTCACCCACCCCTACTGGAAGGACAATCAATTCAATACAGGCTGTACATGTGTAATTATGTAGGATATCTCCACAGTGGATATATTGTGAGAGGCTGATTATATGTCCTTCCTTCCTATCCTACCCCCTCCTCGTTCTATTCTCTACCCTGTCCCTATCCCTTTACTGAAGTGTGTGCTTCCAGCAACCCGCCCCCAGACCCTGCCCTCCCCTCCATCATCCCACCTCTCAACCCTGTCCCCCCTACTCTCCTGTGTGGCAAAATACCCAGTTTAGACTTTATGTCATTCCTTCCCTAAGCCAAATCCAATGAGAGTAAATGAAAGTAAAGTTGTAACAGTTATCGCTTGTCTCTTCTGTATGGGATGATTAACCCCATTTTGTTTCTCCCTATCTCCACTCATTCTAGTCCTCTCCCACCTCAGAATTTCATCTTTTAAAGTATCTTCCCTTTGTATTCAATTGATCCTGTATCCTCTGTGTATACATATACACACATGCTCAGATATGTATTCATATGCATATATACCCTCCTATATAGATATATATGTAGGTAGACATAT
>CM053594.1:250739629-250769881 GCA_028646575.1 Pseudocheirus occidentalis
GCAACCATTAACTTTAGTCTCCAATAAAGTCCTTAAAAACCACACAAACTTTCCACCCCTTGATTTCCAACAAACCTCAATTTAGTCCAAGGGGAGGCCTTTTCTTCATTTTGACTCTGGGTAGTCTCTCTGATTCCCTGGATCCTCTTCCCTGGTCCTAGCTCCCTCCTGAATCTGCCAATCATGTAGATTCAGGAGCATACAGCTGCCAGGCTCTCGTCCAGTCCTCAGAGATAAACAGCTCCCAGGTCCTTGTCCAGTCCTCAGGGCAATCCCCAGCACACACTGAAGTTCACAGGGTTTAGCACACCTTAAACCCTTCACCACTTCTCTTGCTTGGAATTCAAGCATCACCAGGCCACAAGCAAACAAAGTCCCATCCTGGTCATGTCTCAGTCATCTTCTAGATACTGGGAGAGGAACTCTCTCTCTCTCTCTCCCTCTCTTTCTCAGCTGACTTGTCTTTTCAATAAGCTTCCAGATACTGAGATAGGAACACACTCTCTCTCTCCCTCTCTTTCTCAGCTGACTTCAGTCTCCATTAATCTTCCTTCACTGAGGAGCCAATTCCAAATTCTGCTCTCTCTAAAATTCTTCTTTATATACAGCACTGGCCTCCTGTCTCAGCCAATAGCCTTCTCCCAAGTCAACAGGGGAATTCATACCTTCTCAACAATGGACAGAGTTCATGCCTTCTGTACTTAGCCCTAAGTTATAAGGTGCTACTTAGCCCTAGGCTACTAAGTGCTAAGTATCTGATAAACTGATTACTATTACACATTTCTAGGACTTTTCTTTTGGGGATCTTTTTCAAGAGGTGATTGGTGAATTCTTTCAAGTTCTATTTTGCCCTCTGATTCTAAAACATCAGGGCAATTTTCCTTGAGAATTTCTTGAAGGATACTTTCCAAGTTCTTTTTTTGATCATGGATTTCAGGTAGACCAATAATTGTTAAATTGTCTCTCCTGTATCTATTTTCCAGGTCAGTGGTTTTTTCAAGGAGATATTTCACATTATCTTCTGTTTCTTTCATTTGTTTGTATCTGTTGAATAGTATCTTGATTTCTCATAAAGTCGTTTGCTTCCATTTGCTCCACTCTAATTTTGAAGGAATTATTCTCTTCAGAATGCTTTTGAGATTCTTTTTCCATCTGGAAAATTTGACTTTTTAAGGCATTCTTCTCTTCATTGGCTTTTTGGGCCTCTTTTGCATTTGAATTAATTTGTTCTTTAAGGTGTTATTTTCTTCAGTCAGGTTGTTGACTCTTTCTTGCCTCATTCCCATTTCTCTTCCCAATTTTCCCTCCACTTCTCTTATTTTGTTTTCAAAGTCCTTTTTAAGTTGATCTGTGGGTTGTAGGTGATCTTCATGTTTCTTGGAAGCATTTGGTGTGGGAGTTCTGACTGTGTTGTCTTCCTCCCACTCCATGTTTTGATCCTTTTTGTCTCCAAAAAAGGATTCTAGAGTTTGATTACTGTTCTTACTTTGCGTCCTTTTCCTCATGTTGACCAGTCAATTAATTGCTTGATTTTTTAGCTCTGTGGAACTCTGCTTCCATGGGGGAAAGCTCTATCCCAAATCACTCTGGTTTTCACAGCTTCCAGAGACATTAGGGGCATATTGTGGCCCCCACCAGCTTTGGCTTGCTGAAAGTGCACCCCAAGACCACCACCTAAGACCACGGTCTGGATCCAGGCTGCTCAATGCAAGAGCCCTTGGCCTTTGACCAGTCACTTTGGCCCCCCTGCAATCTGCAGGCCAGGAGCTCTGAAGCAGCTGTGTTGGGCTGCTTCCTTGCCCTGGGGGCAATTTGGCTGGACCACTTCCCCCCCCCCCCCCAGTGACTTCCACTGGCTTTTCTCTTAGCCTTATTTCTCCTGGCTTTATAAATGTGGAAACTGCCCCAGGTGCCACCAATCTCCTCTCCTGTGGAGTCCAGCTGCGGCTCCTCCTGACCTTCCTGGGGCCAGGCCTTGGTTTCAGGCTGGGGTGGCCTCTGCCTGTGATGAGCCCCACCTGCCGAGCTGCCTTCAGAGAGAGATGTGTTTTCTGTATTTTTGTGAGTTTTTGAGTCCTAAAATTTGTTTAGAGTCATATTTTCTGGGTATTTAAGGTGGCTGTGTGGGAGCTGCGAAACTTTGCTGCTTCTATGCTGCCATCTTGGCTCTGCCCCTGGACTGAACATTCTTCATGCTAGTGGCAAATATCTTTGGCAAGCATACAACTTCTTGTTTTATGTTTCACTTGATATTAATAATCAAAGGAATTAAACATTCCACTCTGTTATAAAGTCTTCCAAGGAGTCTTTTCCCTGTTGGAAGAGAGTCATTAAGGTATCATTTTGCTTTATCTAAAGAAAATGTTTTTTCAATAAGCAATACACCAGTGAGATCTTGTGTTTTCTATATATGTCTAGCAATTGTGTAGCTATAAAGAAGTTATCTATTGTAGAGTATCAGTTGAAAGAGCTTACTTTTTTCTTCTTATATGTTTATCAAGGATGCATGCATAAATTATCATAAAATTTTTGGAGAGCTAGAAAAGTACGTAGCTGGGTTAAGAATTATTAATATTTTTAGTTATTTTTAGTTGTGATAAATCTTGAGATTTCCCTCCCCCAAGCCTTTAGAATCTTCCCTTCTTTGAGATATCTTTAGGATCAGTCCTTCAATACCCTCAAAATAATGTCATCTCCAGCACTGACCCGCTCTGTGCCTACTTAGTCTAGACCAGCTGCTCTCGTCTTTGCTTTAGTACCGTTTCTACTTTTTATGTGAAGCAAATCAAGGACTGTGATGTCTGCATATAAATGTGGTGGCTCCAATATGATTGATGGTGAGAAGATTTGTTATAAATGTCTTTCCAGGTGTTTTCTAATAGTTTTCATTTTCATTGTATCTTTTTGAATTTCATCCCCAAATGTCTTGGAGTGACTTTGCTTAGCTAGACTTGTTTTTCTTTTCAGTCCTTTTTTGATTTCATGATGCAATACTATTGGTATAGTCTTCCACTATCTTTTTCTGTAAGGTATTAGAAACAAGTATAGAGTCTAAATTGGTATTGCCCTTTGTGACTCTCTCAGATTGATAAGGAAATCAAACATGTGCAAGCTTAGGTAGTTTCTAGAATTTGGAGGCCTGCTTGTTGTGGCATTTAGTTTATATTCATTGCCTTTTGGGAAATAGTAATTGGTCAATTCATTTAAATTAAACAACAATTTATTAAGTGCCCACTAAGTGTTAGGTTCTAGGAATCCAAAGACAAAAATGAAATAGCTTTGCCCTTAAGGAGCTAATATTTTAAAAGAGGAAAAAAATACCCAGAGATATAAATACAAATCACAAGCAAGATAAATGAGAGGTGATTATATTGCTTTGTGCATTTTCCATTTAGTTGCAATTTCTTTTTGTCTTTTGGTTTAATTTATAGCAAGTATGTAAAAAATCAGTCTGATTCAGTTCCTATCATACTATGTTCACTCAGTGGCCACTGAACCTAGATCTCACATTTAGAGTACCGATAGCAAATGTTAATGCTTGTGGATGGTTTTAAAATTATATGATTTTGAGCACCTCCTACTTCCCTTTCTGCTATCCTCCAACTATCCCTGAAGAAGTGGACAGAGACCTAGAAGCATAAGGAAGGTGGGTTTTGGTGACTGTGAGAAGGATGAAGCAGAGAGGAGTGAAACTGGTGTTGGAGAAATCAATTACCATACGATTATTAAAGTCCAACGGGTAAAGACTCGACATAAAATGGTGGCTGAATGAGTGGACAAGATGGACCTGATACAAGAGAATCTATGAAGGTAGAATCAACAGGTACTGGCATTTGTGTGGGAACAAGAGTGAAGAAAGGGGGAAAGTTAAAAATGACCTCGAGGTTTCAGGCCTTGGTGACAGCGAGGCTGTTGCTGTTCTCAAGGAAAATAGGAAATGTTGGAAGAGGAGGTGAGCTTAATGCACAAGATCATTATTCTGGTTTTGGATGTGTTAAGTTTGACTTGCTGTCAGAGTATTTATGTAGACAGGTCTAATAGGTGGTTGCAGGCAAGGGTGTAGAAGTCAGAGGAAAGACTGGGGCTTTATACACACATTTGAAAGTCTTCTATGTAGAGATGATAATTGAAGTTATGGGAGAAAGTATAGAGGAAGAAGAAAAGAATATCAAGGACAAAGTTACTGAAGAAAATACAATCTTATTACATTTGAAATAAAAAAAAACAGAGATAATAAACTAGCTGAATTGTCTGTCCTTCCTTTATTAGAAAGTAGAAAATTATTGAGGTCATAGGAATGTATTTTATGTTCTATAAAGTTGATAGTATGATGTGATTTTGAAAAGAGGATGGCTTTAACTGTAGCATATGATTTTGTAGAAATGGAACTGATGCGAAAAGGAATTAAGTGGCTTTTTAAAAATCTCACAACTGGTTGGTGATATAGAGAAGATTAGCTACTGAGAAATTCTGTCTATCTAGTACATGCTTAAATCTTTCATTGTCTTTCCGGTGGAATTTTTTTTCCCCAATAGGACAGTATGTTGTCCTTAACTGTTAGGCATTACAGGATTTAATGGAACAGGAAGATTCTTGTTATTATTTTTTTTCCCTCTAAAGGACAAAGCCCTTAATCTCTTTTATTATCCTCCTCTACCTATATGCCTTAGACCTTAGGTGTGCTATGAGATAAAAGATTTTCTAAGAACTTTCTAAAGTTGCATTTGTTTTGTTTTTGTTAACTAAGGAGAGACTGAGCAAACCTAAAATGTATTATAGTCAGCCTGCATTTTGAGAAGATAAGTATACTGCCAATACATACTAACTGCTTATAGTCTCCAGGATTATATTTTTTCTGGCACAGACAATATATACTTTAGAGTTATTCTGTAGCACTTCGGAAAAGAACCTGGTTTGGCAGCTGGGGATTTCAATTTTGCTGGGTAACCAGAAAAAGGTAAGCTGGTCATTATCACTTTCTGCTTCCTGGCCTAGGTAATTTTCTTCTATATAATTATATGCTGTGCTACTAAGCCAATCTAATAATTATATTTATGAAAGCTTTTTTCCCTTCCCTTTCCCCCTTTCAGTGGGCAACCACTAAGCATTTAACAGTAGCTTAACAATGAAATTGCCAATTTAACTTTATGCACAGTGCATCCTCAGGGAATGTTAAAGCCTATAGTTACCTTTATTTGGTTATATTTCCCTTTCTACACATTTACATAGACCCTATAGTACTTAACTCTGGATTTTGTAGGCGCCACAATTTTTGAACTAGAAAGGACATTAGTATGACCTCTTATGAGAGGTCACGAGAGGCTAAAGATTTACTCAAGTGCCACAAACTTATCAGAGAGCTAAAGAGGTGTCCCTGTGGCACCCTGATGGTTTAATGGTAGAAGATGGGAGCCTGCTTCCTGGCACTCTGCCTGGAGATAGGCCTTAGAAGAGAAGAGGGAATGAAAAGTGATAGGTAGGCAGGAGAGACTGCTAGGGTCCACTCTATGGCCCACATTCCTCTGGTCACGCCTTTTCTATTCAATACTGCCATCACACACAAAAAATGCTATTGCCAACACTGTCAATATGCTATTTCTAATAATTATCAATGAAAAGTTCTCCACTTTAATGTCTGATAAAGTGCATAAACCTCTCATTTCACACATGACTGTAGCACAGAGTTAAAGCAATGTGACCAAAGTTACACAAGTAAGTGACCAAGTGGGGATTTGAACCAGGTCCTCTGAATGCTAACCCAGTATTTTTTTTTTTTCAGCTCAACCATGTGTCCATAAAGCAGTAGAACCTAATATAGTTTGGACTTGAACTGGTAGAAAGCATTTCGTTACCTGGGAGTTCCCTGTGCCAATGAAATCACAGGTCCAGGCCCTATTAAATTGGGTATGGAATATTAATAACCTAAAAAACTGAAAACAAAAAACCTAAAAAGGAAAAATTGGTAATTTTCCTGAAAGAGGGGGACAGAAAAAGCTTTTAATACCTATGCCAGGTTTTTAAAAAAATTGTATCCCTAGTTTTATAGGCCCTGGTGTCCCTTTAGCACTAGCATGTAGATACCCAGTACAGGTCCCTATGGAAAAAAACTGATTCCTGATTTATTATGAGGTTCCCCAAATGCTTCCATTTGCAGATAACATCACGTTGATGATGTCAAATCCCAGGAGTTTGACATCATCTTATAGGAGTCTTCACATTAAGTCTTCTCTTATAGGAGACTTCACATCAACTAAAAAGACCTTAGTCTTACAAAATAAACAGGAAAAACAAGTAAATGAAGAATGCCCTTTTTTTTTTTTGCCAGGCTATACTTTCAAATGGGCAACGTATTAAACTAGGCTTTCGGTACATGGTACATATATATTATGGACAGGCAGTGAAGATGGACAGTGAACTGGATCTGTGATTGAATAGGAGCTAATTTGCATCTGGAACATTGCTGAGCTTCCTTGATCTATCTATCTATGTTCCTTCCTTCCTTCCTTCCTTCCTTCCTTCTTTCCTTCCTTCCTTCCTTCCTTCCTTCCTTCTTTCCTTCCTTCCTTCCTTCCTTCCTTCTTTCTTCCTTCCTTCTTTCTTCCTTCCTTCCTTCCTTCCTTCTTTCCTTCCTTCCTTCCTTCCTTCCTTCCTTCCTTCCTTCCTTCCTTCCTTCCTTCCTTCCTTTCTCTCTCTCTTTCTCTCTTTTCTTTCTTTCTCTCTTTCTTGCTCTCTTTTCTCCCTCCCTTCCTTTCTCTCTCTCTTTCTTTCTTTTTCTCTTTCTTTCTCTTTTTCTCTCTCTTTCTCCCTTTCCCTCTCTTTTTTTTGGGTCTTTTTGGAGGGGGGAAGGCAAGGCAGTTGGCATTAAGTGACTTGCCTAAGGTCACACAGCTAGTAAGTGTTAAGTATCTGGGGTGGAATTTGAACTCAGGTCCTCCTGACTCTAGGGCCAGTGCTCTATTCACTGTGCCACCTAGCTGCACCCTCAACCACAATTTCTAAAGAATTAGAATTGTAGGGGATTCAAAGTTCAAAGGAAAACTAAGTAGTCGTCACACATAGGTTGAAGGATGTTACTTATTTTCATGTACAAAGTGATATGAGAGAAATCATATAAGAGGTCAGAAATTTATGAAAGGAGATAGGTCAACCATGTGGCAAGAATGAGAGATGTTGCATGGATATCTATAGGGTACACTGGTGCCTGTGAAATGACCAGTGGTGAAGTGGAAGTGTGGGGGTCATATTCTTTACGAAGGCTTTCTGGAAGACAGTAGACAAAAAAGCTCATGGGATGAAAGAAGCAGGAATGAGTTGCAAGCTATCCCAAGAAACAATGGATCTTAAGCTTTTTGGTGTCAGGGCTCCTTTGAACTCTTAAAAAATTATTGAGGATTCCAGGGAGCTTTTGTTTATATAGGTTATTTCTATGAATATTTATCATATTAGAAATCAAATTACATATTTTAAAATATGCATTATCATTTACAAAAGTAACAAACCTATTATACATGAATATATTTTAATGAAAATATCAAAATTTTTCCAAAACAAAAAAATGGTGAGCTGAATGACTTTTTAAAAACATATATGTGTATGTATACATACAGACACACACACAGAGCAAATTTCTAATGGTAGGTTTCATAGAAGACAATTGAATTTTCATTATCTACTGCATTCAGTCTGTTGTGATACATTGTTTGGGTTGAAGCATATGAGGAAAACTCCAACCTCACACAGATATGTAGTTGGAAAAATGAGGAAAATTTTAATAGGTAAATAATACTTCATTACTATCATGAATACAGTTTTGACCTCAGAAACCCCTTTTAAAGAGTCTTAGGACAACTCTTCCCCTCCAGGAATACAAGGACCACAGTTTGAGAACCAGAGAAAGACTGGTCTTGATTCATATAATCAGATTCCTTGAATTCAACATTGCAATTCCTTGCCTCTGCACTTTAAGGAGGATGAATTGCCTGAATTATTTTCATTCAGAAGAAGAATCATTTGGCTGAATGAATATTCACTGTTAAGTGAAACAACCCTAACCAGCCTTTATTTCTATTGCTTATCTGAAAAGGTAAACACAACAAGATGAAAAAGTTAATGGAAATATTTGGCTGACTGAAAATGGGTATGATATTGTAAACTGCTAGGTGGTACAGTAGAAGGAGTGTCAGGCCTGGAGTCATGAAGACATGAGTTTAAATCCAGTCTCAGATACTTACTAGTTGAATGACCCTGGACAAGTCACTTAACCCTATATGCCTCAGTTTCCTCATGAACTGGAGAAGGAAATAGCAAACCACTCTAGTATATTTGCCAAGAAAACCCCAAATGGGGTCACAAAAAGTCAGACATGGCTGAATATCCTATTTGAAAAATATGCAAGAAGTTTTGTTGATGCTCATTTCTCACCTCCAGTTTCCACTCTCCCTCCAGCCCTCATCCTGTTGCCCTGTCCAGGGCTTCTAATATAATAGGAAGCTTTCCAGGGCAGTTACTGTGTGGTTTGTTTTACATGTTAGCTGCTTCAGGGACAATAAAAAAAGAATTAAAATTTGGCTGGGGCAATCTATTTGTCATATAGAAGTGCTGCTACCAAGAACTTAGTAGCCAGTTTTCCTTATTGTATTTGTATTTAACATTCAGCAATTTCCATGATAAGCTTTAATGTAATCCTCTCTCCTGGGTCATTGTATATAAGATCTTAAATCAGCAAAGGGTGAATCAGCCCCTAGCAATGCATAAGCAGCTTCTGTTGATTGGAATGGAGTTTTCATGTCTTTCTCCAAGTGTAGGTTGTTGGCTTAGTGTCTTTACTCCAAATTGAAAATCAAATCCTTGGCTTAGAGCCTTCATATTTGAACAAGATAGTTTGCATTAGGGGAATCAGTCCCTGAGTTTGAGGTCAAAGAGTTCTTGAGATTTTGAAGGTTAGCATGGCTGAGTGACCAGGTGATGAAATGTACCAGAAAGTTTGGCTTTGGTTTCAGTTTTGAGTAATGTTTCCTAAGATTCCTTGTGTGAAATAGGGCAAATAATCTCCATGTGCCAACTCTAATAACTCTGATCAGGAATTTATTGTATAGAAAGGAAGCTAAAGCATTTTCATTCTGTTTACCACTTGGGATCATTATCATGAGGGGGAAACCCTTCTCTAATTACCTTGGAGTTTGTGACATGAATAAAGAAAACGTGTTATATACAAATACGGTACCTAAGCAGAGGTATGCTGGTAAATATTTAGCAACCATATTTCCAGGAGAAAAAAAAGTATGTATGATATACTTTTAAGTTTTATCTACATTATTAACATTTTCTCCATCACTTTCTCAAGTCTAGACAATCAACTAAATAATAAATCAAACCCTGATATATAGTATTTGCAGATTTCTGAGATATAACTGATCACACTGAAAATTTAGCATACTCTTTCTCCTAATTCACATGTGAATCCCAACCTATCCCCACATGGCTACTCTGTTTCCCAGTGTGTCTCCAGTCACTTAAAATCATGGCTTATGAATTCCACCAACATTTTTTACCTTTCCTAGTGATCCAGAGGATTAAATTGTTTTAATACAAAAGAATTTAATGAAATAACACAACAAGAAAAGTAGCAATAAATTATGGATTAGCCAGGGGGCATACTATTCCTAAAATTCTCAAACCAGCAGTGGGAAGATTAGACACACATAGTAAGTAGGGAACATACATACATACATACATACATACATATGGCTGGAACACATTTGTGAAGGGGTTATTCATTACTATAGGGCTTCAGATATCTTCTGGTGATATCATCATGCTGTTTCCATTGGGCTTGCTCTCACTGGTTTTGTATGGCACACAATACTCATATATAAGTTTCTGCTGGATATATAGCCTTCATAGGGCTTGGTTCCCTGTGAATCTCATACAGTTAATGTGTTGCTATATTGGCCCTATGGTCAGTGCCAGAGATGGCTGGCTCCAAGAGGCATGAATTTGTAGAGTTTATCTCCACTTCTAGCTTCTGGTTTTATAGTCCTGACCTGGGGTTCTACTTCTCCATCGTAGGAAGAATTGATTCTACCATGATCTTTTTAGTTTAAAGCCCCACAGCTTTTTAAAGTCTTCAAAATAATCAGTCATTTGACTAGGAGGGGAAAAGGAACTGTGTTTCTCCCTCCTTTCCTCCCCCTTCCCCGCCAAACCAAAACAAAACCCAAAAACAAACCAACAAACTTATTAGGAAAAAAAAATAGAACAAACCAAACAATCCTTCCAGGATTTTCCCTCCATTAAGGTACAGTCTGTCTGCTTCAGAACATTGACTAGAAGATGTCTACTCACAAGAAGGCAAGGTCTTGTCCTAGTCATCACACTCTGGAACATATAGCTGGGCCTCTACCAGCTCTTACCCTCAGGCGTAATTCTACATTTTGATCAGTATTTTGCTGGTCAGTACAGCTTTGAGAGATAATTCTCTAGTTTAGGGCTAACAAATCTTTGTAGCTCCTTGCTTAATTTCTATCCACTAAACTGTACATAGTAGAGGCTACTCTTCCAGCAAACTTCTGAGAGTTCTGAGGTCCAGGGTCCCCCAGTTTTTCAATTTCAAAGTTCTCATTCAAATTGGGGAAACACACCTTAGCACAGTTACCTTCCACCTGCTTAATTACTTCCCTGTTTTTATTATGTATGCAAAGCCAGCAAACCCTTTTAAGGCTTTAGGCTCACCCTTTCTCAAAAACCCATTTTTTTTCCCTACTCTGCCTTTTTTTAATCACCTGTAAGAACTTTTTTGGGCTTATCAAGGTCAACAATACAATGAAGAGATATTTGCTTTTTGAAATCATTCCAAAAGAGCCTGGATGTCCACATTTCCTCTCTTCAGCACAGAAACAACTTGCAGAGGAACTGATGGAGTTTGTTGTATTTTCTCTTTACGTTCGGTCAAAATCAGTGGGAAAATGGTCACTATCTCACTCCAAAGTTGTGATACTTCACATGGCAATTAGGAATGAGGAATAGGTGCTTTGCTGGTATTTGTTTTCCATGGTTAGCAGGAAACACCCCGAGAAATTCTTTCTGTTGGATTAATCTTGTAGAGACTTGCTTACATCTTCTTTGTAGATAGTTTCCTGAACCTCTCCACTTATTATTTTCTATCAGAGTAAACCATTGAATTTTCAGAGACTGGCTTGCTTCTTCTCTAATCCTCCAAGTCCTTTCAATCAAAAGCTATAAGACACTTTGAAGGATAAATTCTAGTACTGGGAAGATTGTTGACCCCTTCACTCCTTCCTCTACCATAGCAACTCAATTCTTTCAAATCCTTAAACCATTTAGTAAATATCTGTGCTTTTCAAAGTGCTCTGCTAGGTACCAGGAACACATGACAAAATGAAAAATTGTCCTTGACTCGAGGGAGCTAACAGTCTATAAGAGAGCTCCAATTAGAATTCTAGGTCTAGCTTGCTATCCAATTTCCAAGCTCCTTCAAGGGAACGAACAGTCAGTTTTCAAAAGAATTGAAAACTTAACAACACGAAAGATTTTTCCAAATCACTAATAATAAGAGTAATGAAAATCAAACAATCCTGATGTTTTATTTCACACTCAACAAATTGGCAAAGATGAAAAAAGATGGGAATAGTCAACGTTGGATGGTCTGTGGAAAGACAGATGATAGATACACTGTTTATAGATCTGTGGACTGGTCTAGCCATTCTGGAAATCAATTTGAAATTATTCTAAGAAGGTGACTAAAATGTCCATATCCTTTGACCCAAAGATTTTAGCATAAGGCATATACCCCAAGGCAGCAAAGGTCAGAAGGAAAAGACCCATAGACACCAAAATACTTATTGCAGCAGTTTTTTTTGTAGCAATATAGAACTAGAAAAAAGAGGAGGTCTAGGGCTTGGGCAATGTCTAAAGAAACTTTGGTAATAGAATATCACCCTACTGCAAGAAATTAAGTATTTGAAAAATACTGAGATGCAGGAGAGTCTTATTTGAATGGATACAAAGTGAAGTAAGAAGAATCAAGTTCATGATGGCTAAAATAATATAAGACTGAAGAATAAGAATATAACAAAACAAAACACAATTGAATGCTCCATAATTATAATGACCAAGTTTGGATCTGAGGAAGAGATGAGAAAATGTACCTCCTTTTCTTCTTTGCAGAGATTGGGTACTATGGGTACAAAACTTTATATATATACAATGGATGTTTCAGCAAACCACTTTATTTTGTTATTTGTTTCAATGGTTGACACTCTGGGTAGGGGGAGGGAAGAAGAACATATCTGGAGATTAGAGTGTTACAAAAAAGTTATCAACAAAATAGAGAAAAATAATAGAAATTTTAATTTGGCAGCTGTGAGAAGGGTGGGTTGGGGGAAGAATCAGGCTGTGTGCAAGAAGACAAATCAGGAGGCTCTTGCAAAAGTCAAGGCTAGAAGTGATAAGAAGTTTGATTAGTGTGGTTGTAGTGTAAATAGAATTTATACACCAGATGGGGGAGATGTTGTGGAAGTAGAATTGATAAGATTTGGCAAGTGATCCTGTGGTGGAGTGGGGGTGAGTAAGAGACAGGAAATCAAGGATGATTCCTAGGTTATAAACTGGGGGACTGAGAGAATAGTGGTACCTTAAAAAAAATAGGAAAGTTGGAAGAGATATGGATTTAAGAGAAAGATAATTAGTTTTATTTCAGACATGGTAAATTTGAAGTTTCTATTGAATATCCAGCAGGCAACATACATACATAACTAGATACATACATAACTAGATAAGACGATACATAACTAGAGCTCAGAAAAGAGATTAGGGTGGGCTACTGATTTGGGAGTCATCTGCATAGAGATAATGGCTGAAGTCATGGATTGTGATGAAATGACCCAGAGAAAGATATAGTGTAGAGAAAGAGAAAAGAGAAGAAATTTGGCATATAGTCACAGAGAGAGGGATTGGAACATGGATGATGGTTCAGCAAAGGAGACTGTGTGGAGGAGAGGCCCCACAACTATGGGTGGAACAATGTTAAAACAGTGTATGAAAATCCAGAAAGGAAGAGTAATCAGAGGATTATCAATGATGCCAAATGCTTCAGAGTTGGAAAGGAATGAGGACTGTGAAAAGGCCATTGGTTTTGGTATTAAAGATATCATTGGTGAAGAACTTTCAGTTGCATCATAGGGTTGGAAGTCAGGTTATAAAGGGATGAGGAGAGAGTGGAGGGTGGAGACAAAATTTACATTAGTACAATTGTCAAAGGGAGGAGAGATAAAGGGAAATAAGATGAGTCAAGCCAACATTTCTGAAGATGTTAGAGATCTGGGCAAATTCATAGGCTGCCGGAATGGATCCACTTAAGTAATTCTCACTTATTTTTCTAATAACTCTCACTTATAAAGTGATTTATAACTTACATAGTCCTTTTCTATCCTGTATAGTAGATGGTACAACATCATTTATTTTGCAAATGAGAAAGTCTGTGCTTCAAATCCCACCTCAAATACCATCTGCTCAAATAAAGTTTCTCTAATTACCCCCAGAAACAATCTTTTCCTTCTTTGAACTCCTATAGCATTTTGTACCTTTCATGTGGCACTTGTCACATTTTAACCCATATGATAATTATTTTTCCCCTTTTTTACTGTACACCTTTCAATAACAGGGGCTATGTCTCTTTGTTCTCTGTTTTCCATGGAACCTAGCAAGATTATGAATGTTCAGCAAACAACTCAATGAAGATACTACATGAATGTATCTTAACATGAGACCCACAGACTCCTAAAGTGTTTGTGGAAAATTTTCAGGGGTGCTGTGAACTAGGATGGAAAAATTACATATTTATTTTTATTAACCTTTAAGTGAAATTTAGCATTTCCTTCAATTATAATAAAAAACATTGTTCTGAGGAAGGGACCATAGGCTCTAACAGTCTGCTAAAGAGAATCCTGACGCCAAAAAGGTTAAGGAGCCCTTGTCCTACCCTTTGTGTGGTTATAGCAATGATGCTGCAGGGCCATTGAAACTAGTATAAATGATGTGTCTCCTGGTTACAGTTATACAGCAGAAAGGGCCCACCGAAGGTCATTGTGATAACTGGATGAATAGTGCTGTAGCAAGCGCTGACATCAGTGATATCTCAGCCTGGTATATGAAAGGGATGTGAATGTTGAGCTGATGTATCACTGGGACATGCTGTTCCTCCTGTCAATGCAGTGGCCTGTATCATTTCCCTGGCTCCTTGCTATCAATCAATCAGTCAACACCAAGCTCCTCCTTCATGTAGACTCTTCTAGCTCTCTAACAGCAGAGGTGAATGTGGACAAGTAAGGAAGAACAGAAAAGAAAAAAGAACAAAAAGAAGACAGCTTGATAAGTAAAACCCTTCATACTCTGGTGTCAAACTACTTTTCAAGTTTAATCATATACTATATTGGATCTTCAGTGAATGACTCATTGTTCCCCACTTTCATCCCATCATTTTCTGATGCTGTTCTTTGGGGCATGATGTCTTGGGTGCCTGGGATGGTCTTTATATATTTGCCTGTCAAAATCTCCCTTTTCTTCCAAGGTGCCAGCTCCTTCATGAAATCTTTTATCTTCTTCCCTCCCACTCACCCCTACCCACTATGTAATCTCACATAAAGAAAAGAAAAAAAGATATATTTTATTTTGACATATCACTTGCCAATAAACAGTCCTTGTTATATCTTTTCATAAAAAAGTTAAGCAAAATCAATAGTGATTGTGACTAATGATACATGTCATGTTCCATTTTTTTTGTATTTTGCTATTTGTTGACAGAAAGGAAGAACACCAGTCAGACAATAAATATTTATTAATTGCATTCTATAGGCACTATGCTTATTACTGGGGATATGAAGAAAAGAAAAAGACTACCTGCTGTTAAGGAGCTTGTAGTTTAATGGGGAGAGAATAATGCAAACAACTATGTATGAATAAACAGTATTATATAGGATAAATAGAGATAATAAATAGATAGGAAGCTTTGGAATTAAGTGGGATCAAGATATGTTTCCTGTAGAAGGTACAATTTTATCTGGGACTTGGAAGTCAGGTAACTGGGAGGCAGAGACAAGGAGGGAGAAAATTCTAGGCATGAGGGGCAGCCCAGGAAAATGTCCAGAGTCTGGAGATGGAGAGTCCTATGTGAGGAGTAGCCAGGTGGCCATTGTCACTGGATAAAAAAGTGTAGATGCTGATGCTTAAGGTGTAAAGAAGACTGGAAGATTGGAAGAATGAGAGGGGAAAGGGGAGGGGGCAGACAATGAAGGGCTTTCAACGCTAGAGCATTTTGTGTTGGATGCCGCAAGTGATCCATTGGAGTTTCTTGAATAGGGCATTGCTGTTGTTAGACCTGTGCTTTAAGAAGATTACTTTGGCAGTTAAATGGAGGATAGACTGGAATAGGGATAGAATTGTGACAGGTCGAACAACTAGGAGCCTATGGCAGCTGTCCAGGTAGGAGGTGATGAGCACCTGTACCAGGGTGGTGACAGTGAAAGGGGAAGGAAGGGGGCATATTTAAGAGTTGCTACAAAGATATAATCAACAGGCTTTAGCAACAGAATGGATGTGGGGGTGAGAGAGAGTAGGGGTCAGGGATGATACTTAGGTTGGGAGCTTGGAAGGATGGAGGTGCCCTCCATAGTAATGGGGAAATTAGGAAGAAAGGAAGGGTTGGGGAAACTAGAATGAGTTTTGTTTTGGATGTGTTAAGACATCCAGTTTGACATGTTTAATAGGCAATTGGAGATGAAGGACTAGAGGTCAGCAGAGAGATTAGAGCTGAATGAGTAGATTTAGGTATCATCAGCATAGAAATGATAATTGAATTCATGGCAGTTGATGAGATCACCAAAGGAAATAGTATAGAGAAGAGAAATTCCAAGACAGAAGCCTGTGGGACACCCATGGGTAGAGGGTGGATGAAGCTGGATGAAGATCCAATGAAGGGAACTGAGAAGGAAGCATCAGGTAGGTAGGAGGAGAAACAGGAGAGAAAAGTGTGGTGGAAACCTAGAAGACAACATTAAAGGAGAAAGGAGTGACTAACAGTGCCAAAGAAGGATAACAACTGAGAACAGGCCATTAGCTTGGGCAATTAAGAGACCATTCATTACTTTGGAGAGATCAGTTTTGGTTGAATGATGAAGGCATAAGTCAGGATGTAGATTTTAAAAGAGAGGAAAGGAAGCAGAGGCATCTATTGTAGAAGGCCTTCTCAAGGAAGTTAGCCACAAAATGGAGGAGAGAGATGGGACAATAGTTATTGAGGATGGATGGATCAAGTGAGGATTTTAAGGAGAGGGAGACATGGGTATGTTTTTAGGTAGTAAGGAAGCAGTTAACAGACAAGAAGTGACTGAAGATAAGTGAGAGAATGGGGGTGAAAGAGGGGGCAATATATTGGAGAAAATGGAATGGAATCACTTGTGCATATAGAGAATTATGTCCTGGCAAAGAGAAAGGTGAAGGAAGAGATAATGGCTGAAGGCATCTGAGAGATGAAGGTTGAAGAGGAGGAAGGGTTAAGGGGGAGCTCTCAGAGAATGACTTAGTTTTTTCAGTGGAATATGAGGCAATATTCTCAACCAAGAGAGTGGGGGAGGTGGTTTGAAAGAGGTTGAAAAGCTTTGGAAGAGCTGTGAGGAGTGGAATAGTGAGTAAATTAGGGAGATTAAAAGGATATCCTTGCCACAGTGAGAGTCCAATTGAGATTACATAACATAAATTTACAGTGGATCCAGCCAGCACAATTTCATAGTTCTCTCCAGCTTTGTTTAGTGTAAAGTAGTACTTTAACTTTAATAATTTGGAGCAAACATTTGTTGTATTTGACGATTGTGATTACTGCCTTGCTTCCTGAAACCTACAGAACACTGGGCTGTCAGTTGATCAATTAATTAACAAAAAAGAACAATAGTATGTAATTTGGCCACCATATGGTGGTACACCTGGTCCACTAGCCAAATAATTATCAAAAGGTATTAAAAATGTGCCTCTGCTGGCTTTCCCCTCTTTAAGTTGGAGAGAGGGTACAAACCTCTATTAGTAGAATGACTTTACTCACCCAGTTCTTTATCAAGGAAATCACAGGCCCAGTCCCTATTCTGATATTTGTGTACCACAAGTTTTCTCAAATTCCCTAATTGTTATCCCCAACGTTTTTTCTAATCCCTATCTTGTCCTCTTATTCTAGCCGCATTGATATTGTTAATGCAAATATTTTTATATTTTACATAACCAAAACAGCATTTTTTATTTTTTATTATTTTATTTAAATGAAGATTTCATAATTGTCCTGTTACCTTCCCTACTCCTTTCACTCCCTACATATAAGTAATATCTTCCTTCTCAAATCTCTCATATTACTCTATTTGGAATTCTCGTATGCATATATACTGATCCTTTTAAATTATTTGTCAAAGTGTGCCTCTGCTGGCTCTTCCTAAACCTATAACATGCTCACTGCTCATGAGGATACTCAGCCTAAAACTTCTTAGTTTACTTCCCCTCCTGCTACCCGAAGCCTCAGGGCTCATCCTATGGTACTGACCTTAGAATCAATATAGAGCTAGGGATATGACATAGAATATGCTCAAAAATTAATAATATAGGAAATCTGTTGTGCATATTCCAGTCCTCATTCCTAATTTTGGTATCTCCTCATTCCCAGACCTTTACATTCATTATTACGTAGGCAATTCATACTGCATACATATATACACACACATTTTATTCTATCAAGAAATGAATGATGTTTGTTAATAGCTACTCCATTTTCACCATCTTCACCACTCCCAGGTGGGGGTGAGAGCTGGAAAGAAGTTCAAACTCTTTTAGTACCTGAAAGTCATGAACTGACTCTTCTGGACCCTATTGGGGGGAGAGGAGAGGGCAAGACTTCCTTAAAGGAAAATGAGGAATGAGAGTGATGATCTTCTCCATCTCACCCTCCACTGATATTTATAGAAGTTGCCAGTTCAGTTCAGTTCGTCTTATCGTTATTTGCTTCTTGTCTCTGGTCTATAACTCACACCTTAACCTGTTTTCTATTCCATTTCTTCATGTGGTCATGACTATGCTTCAATATCTATCTCTACTAATCTATTATTGTGCCCATCTCAGGTTGCCTTCATAACTGCAATACCATAGCAAGCAGTAAGAGGTGAACTAAGGACCCTTGGAGGTGGCTACATGTCCCACATGGAAATACTGACATGGAATGATGGAACAGAAGTGTCTTTCAAGAGTGAATCTCAAGAACGGCAAAGGAGAAAGGACCCACAAGAAAAATCTCTTCCTGTCTTCTGACCTTTCTCCTGGTTTCATCTCTATGTTGAACCTCTTAGAAAGTACTATTTTTAATGTTTGACAGACTTAATTTCTTTTATAAGAGCCCTCAGGAACCCTTAGTCTTCAATGAAGATGAAATGTGTTACAAACTCTGCTACATCTTTGAATCCTCAGCATCTAGCATGGTTCATAGCACATTTAATAAATGCCTCTTACCCAGAGGAAAATGGAGAATAGAGAATTAGGGATCAGAGAGGAAAAGAGCACTTTTCTAGTACTTGTAGTATAAGGCAAGATAATCATTTTCATGTCTTTAAGCTGACTGTCTGACACAGTGACAAGTCTGAATACTTGCAAAACCTATGTCCATATTTAATAACTAAAATTATGTGGTTATCTCCTACCTTAAGCAGTGAACCTAAAGACCTTGTTTTGGAATGCTAAATTTTCTTTGGTGACCGTAGAAAAACAAAGAACTGTGCTTGGCTGAACCTTTATTCCTTCAGTATAGTCTCTTCTCTCTCTTCCCACAGCAAGTTAAATCATTAAGATCCCATATAATTAAAATTTCATCCAAGTCATACTAGTTATGTTTACTGGCCACAGTGGAGTATATAAATATCGCAGAAGGGCATAAAGACAGAGGCTGCTTCCTGCTCGTGGTTTTCCTCTCACCAGTCTGCTACCATATATCATCTACAGCTGGGTTACAGTTGAATTCACTTTTCTAATATGGCCTTTTCCTGAAGGGCTATTGGTCCTGTAGGACTTATAAACACAGTCTTAAGATTAGAGAGCTAAGTTCAAGGGTTCAGGACATTTTGGAGGATTAATTTTTCTTTTTGGGGAGATTTTGTATCTCAAGTTTCATGAAAAATTTCACCTTTGGTACATGTGTTGAACTATACATACACACACACATATTTATATCATATCCTTTCTCCCCCTACATATAATAAAGAAAGAAAGGAAGGAAGAGTTAAATATATAAATATATAAAATCTGGTTTGAGTACATTTGTTGAAATACATATTTATATACATATTTACATATACATGCTCACAAATCCTTTTTCTATATATATATATATATACACTAAATAAATATACCTCTAAAAATAAATAAATGTAAATACACACACCTTTAGATTTTTGCAGTAGCTTCCTAATTGGTCTCACTGTTTTCATTCTACTCAATACAATCTGTCCTTTATACTACTATGACATTAATCCCCCTGAAATACCTTTTTCGTTATATCATTCCCTTGTGGAAAAAGCTTACACAGCTTCCTGTTATTTATAGGATAAAGTCCAAACTCCTTAGCTTCATGACCAAAACCTTTCATAGTCTGACCTTAAGAACATTTTAAACATCCTTTCTTACTCTCATACACGAATTCTCTAAATGAAGTATGGACCAATCAGAATGGATGCACAATGCACATACTTACCTCCAAGTCTTTGATCATGCCATTTTTCCCCACCTGGAATGCCCTCCCAACTACTTTCTGTGTGTCTAAATCCTACTATTGTACAAACCTCTGCTTAAGTTTTTTCTATTGTTTTAAAATATTCCCTTTCTACCCACTCAAAACTTAAGTCATTTTAATTTCATAGCATTTACTTTCTAGACTACCTTCAAGGCACTTAAACCTGCCTCTTGTGTTGTGGCTATATTAGGACTGCATGCCTTTTGTATCCATAAAAAGCACAAGAACCTGGAACCAAGAGGTGATGCCTTTGGGTTCTCATAGTGCCAAGCAAGGGTTGTTAAAATAGTAGGCATTCAATATTGGTTGAATAAATAAATGTATGACACAAGAAACTAAACATACTAATGCATTCTGCCTCTTTTCTTGATGAAATGGAGAATAAAACTTGAGGGTCCTCAGTTTAACTTAAGGTTTGTGGTAGCATGGGGATTAGGCCAGAGAATAGTCAAGTTCTTCCTCATCTCTTCCAACTAGCCACTCATAATCCAGGCCTTGGTTAGAGTCTCTTTTCTTTGGTGTTATGTATAATAAACTTAACAATTTCACAAACACTTAAAAGCAACACAACCTTTATGTCTACAGGCTTGATTAAATGAAAGAAACTCTTATTCCCCTTTAGGATGCCCTGAAAAATACAAATATTTTTTGGAATATTGAATGCAGATGACTATAAAGAGCTCTTCATAAGACTTATAGGGAGATAATATATAGCCCTCCTTAAGGAAAGACTTCCAGGTTTCTCTGGCTTCAGGGACTTGTGGGAGTTTTCCTCTTTTTCTTCTCTGATTTTCCATATGGGAAGATGCTGAGTATATCACACTAGGAGAAAACAGGAGCAGTAATGGATAGGACTTAATAGCAGGGGAAGATTTGAGAAGGTAAATAATCATCAGGGCAGAGCTGACTTGAAATCTACATCATCAGAGAACAGAGAAAGATGGGAGACAGTCATTTTACTTTAAAAGGAAAATGCTGAGGAGGGACCTAATAAAATATATTTGAATCTGAGAAAAGAAGTAATGAAGAAAATATTATTCATTCATCATTGCTGCTTAGGGAAGGTGTTTCAAAATTAATAGCCCTTCTAACTCATCCTCCATTTTCTCTTCCTCTATTCCAGTCTCTGATGAAGAGATCAGTCTTATCTTAATCATGTCCAACCTCTCTGCTTCAGTCCTGGAACCTATTCCTTCTCATCTAATAAGGGGGATTGAACCTTTGATCATCTCACTTCTTCCTTTCAACCTTTATCTCTCCTTAATAATTAGATTCTTTCCAGTGACTCACAAAATTTCCCAGGCTTCCTCATCCTTTATAAAGCAAATAAACAAAAATTTTCACTTGATACTGTTATCCATCTCCTCAAACTATCATCCCATACCTCTCATTCTTTTCATAGGCAAAGTTCTAGGAAAAACCTGTCTATACTCATGACCTTCTCCACATTTCTCCTTCCTCAACCAGTTTCACTGTGCTTTCTGACTCACTTACTGGAATGGAGTTACTGATGGTTCTCTGAATCTGATAGGTTCTTCCCAGTTCCCATTGCTCTTTACCATTCTCCAATTTTTGTTGTTGATGGCATTTCTAACTCATTCTCCAAACTGCTTCATCTCCATATTCATTTCTTGACGCTCTTCACTCCAAAACAAGGCTGATCCAATGATTGTTACATACCTTTTTATTTCTCCTAGGAAGAAAAAAATAATAAACCACTCAGCTTGACCTCAAAGCCTTTCAAAATTTGGATACAACCTACCCTTCCAGATTTATGTTATTTCTCTTTGAGGATGACACCCAGGCTTTGAGACTGCCTCACTCTGAGGATGGCAGTACTCTACAGTACTAGGGCAGCTGGGAAGAAGGGGAGGTTTTAGGGAAAAGATAAGTTCAGTTTTGGACATCTTGAGTTTAAGATGTCTACAGGATATCCAATTTAAGGTGTCCAGTATCCAGCTGGAAATACAAGATTCAAGATTAGTAGGACAGATTTGAGAATTGTTAGCATAAATGTAGATAATTAAATCCATGGGAATTTTGAAAACATCAAGTAAAATAGTATAGAAGGAGGAAAGAAGAGGGCCTAAGACATTTGTTGGACATTCATGATTAGCAGTTGTATTCTGGATGAAGGTTCAGCCAGGAAGACTGATGAAGAATAGTCATACAGGCAGTTAGAAAGCAAGCTTAATAGAGAGGGTGATTGTCTGGAGAAGTTGGGGTGGAATGGGGTTATTTGTGCTTGTAAGGGGTTTAGTCTTAGAAACAATCACCTCTTTATGTGAAATGGGTGAATGAGGAGATAATGGCAGAAAGCATCTAGTTGATATGAGATGAGGAAGAGGGGAGAAGATCAAGCCTTTACTGAATGGCTCCTTTTTTATTTCTTAGTAAAATCTGAGACAAAGTTATAAGGAGAGAAGGTGTGAGGGGTGGAGATGGAATAGGGGGTTAGGTAGACCCATGAGAAATTTAATGAGGAATGAAAAGGTTTGGAAGAGCCACTATGACAAGTGTGATTGTAAGTTAACGAATTGCCTAAAGTACCAGGATTTTCTGCATTCATGTGACTCTATGATCAGTTTCTATAAGTTTGTGCCCACTCTGTGCAATAGACTAAATGTATTTATGGGAGAGCATGGCCCAGGTCCATGTGTATACTGTGATGTATTAATTATTCTTGCATATATTTTTTACTTTGAATAGCTGTAATGCTATGATTATTCTTGTTTTTGCCTTATTTTTAAATAAATGTTTTCTGTTTAAGAGTTATTAGTGTTATAGTAACTGCTCCTGCAGGCTGAGATGGACTCTGTATATGACAAAAATGAGGGATAATATTTGGATTATCTGAATGATTCACTAGTAATCATGACATATTAAAAGGCTTGAAGGAAACCTTCTAGCAGTTGGTGAATCTGTGAGCTCCTTGAAGGCAGGATTCTTTTTTGGCCTTTCTCTGTAATGTTTGTTGTAAATGTTTGTTGATTGTCAAACTGACTGATATGGAGAATTTATTGGAAGTCATGGATAAGATGAGAAGGAATAAATAGGTGAAGACCTGCATCATTGAGCAGCCAGATCTATGAAATCAAAAAGCTAGTTGAAATGTTGAAGTAAATGTCTAATTCTACACTTGCATTTTAAAAATCAGCTTCAGAAATACAGGAAGAAAATAGTTTGCTCAATGCCAGTGAACACAAATACAGTTACACAGGGCAAATCCACTTGGAAATGGGGCTGCCTAGATCCTTGTTGCTATGAAATGAATGGATTTGTGTCACATGGCTCTCTGATCTCCCTCCTATAAATATGCTAGGATCAATATTCAAAGAAGGAGCACTCATCTGGAGAGATGGCCTCACTCTGATTCTCTTTGCTGCCAACAGGAGATCTCCAAGTGGCCCTTGTTGAGGCTATTGGTGATGGATGTTGCTTTCATGTTCCCATGTATCAACTGCCATACATGAGCACATTCAGAAGAGGGTGAACAAGACAGTAAAAATGACTAGAGAATATGTCATAGGCACCCTTGTTTAAGTAACTATGGATATTTAGCCCAGAGAAGAGAAGGTTCTGGGTAATCTGGCACATAGTAGCCACTTTATAAGTGCAAATTGAGTGACTGGCAACTAGGTGGCACAGTGGATAGAGTACTGAGCCTGGAGTCAGAAAGACTCATCTGAGTTCAAATCCATACTCAGACGCTTACTAGCTGTGTAACCTTGGGCAAGTCACTTAATCCTGTTTGCCTTTTTTTTCCTCATCTATAAAATGAGCTGGAGAAGAAAATGGCAAACCACACAGGTATCTTTGTCAAGAAAACCCCAAATGGTATCATGAAGGGTTGGACACAACTGAAAAACGACTGAACAACAAGTGACTGAGTCCCATGAAAGCTTTTCTTCCAGTTACTCAAAGGGTTTATGTGGAAGTGTTGTAACCCCCCATTTTGGGAACATCCCCCATGTCCTCCCATCATGGGTAAGTTTGCCTAGGAAACCTGCCCAAACCCAACAAAGCCTGCCTAGGCAGCAAACCTGCTACCCGGAGCACATAGACCCCCTTTTTGGTTTAGTTCTCAGAATAGACTTGGGAACTTTCCAGTTGGGAAGCAAACTAATTGCTGGGCAGCAGGTTGTTGGGCAATAAACTGATTGCTACCTTTTGGCTTCTCTATTTTCCCCACTTGTGTAGCAACTTACTAAGTTGTGGTTTCCTCTTGGTAACAGTTATGTTGTGACTTTTGTCTACATGAACCCCGAGGAAATGCATCTTGGGGCTGCTTAATTTGAATGGTACTCACCCCTTGCAGTCCCCAGCTCATTAAACTCCACTTAAAAATGAATAATGATATCACTTGTTAATTTCTCAGTACAACAGAAGAAGCATTAGACTTATTGTTTGGCTTCAGAGGACTGATTTAGAAGAGGGTGCAAATAGGCACATTTTGACTTAGTGAAAGGAAAAACTTCCTGACAATGTCAGTTTTTCAAAATGAAATTGGCTTCCTTGGTGGGAAGTGAACTTCCCTTCACTGGAAGTCTTTGAGGAAAGGCAGGATGACCACTAGTCAGTGATATTGTTGGACGACTCTTGCTTACCTATGAGTTGGTCTAGATGGTCCAGGAAGCCCACTCCAAGTCACTGGTTCTAGAGAGAGTCACTTCATTAGGAGCAGCCACAGTAATGAAAACTACTGCCTAAAATGAAATTTGTGTGTTACAGAGTGGGCAAACAGGCACATATCCCGGGCTTCTATTCCGTGCTGTGGAAGGCCTTATTGATCTAATATGCTTTGTCTTGGATGACCTCTGAACTGTGTTCCAACCCTGAGAACCTGTTATTGTGTGATGATTTCTTTCTGCTAAAAGGCAATGACAGTTGACTCTGAAAGTACCTTAGGAGCTCTTTCCTCCAGCATACCTGAATTAAAATGAGAAAAATTGTTATAGTTAGTAGTCATGGCCTGATAATTTAAGGCACTTAGATGTTTCTTAAAAAAAAATCTGTATAAATTGAAACCTATTTTCCCATTATATAATTGCTGGGATGTTTGATTATCCTTCCTGACTGATCTTCACTTAAAAAGGATTCCTTTCTTAGATTGTAGCTTCATGTTTCTTTTGCTTCTAATTTATCTGTCAAGTAGTTAATGATCTGTAAATATTTAAAAGTATTAAAAGGCCTTGGTATTTGACTTAGGGGTGCTTTTGTAGTGTGGATAATTTATCTGCTTTGTAACTTTGGGTTTTCGTACACAGATTTTTCTTAGAACAGTATGCATTCCTATTTATGATGACATATTGAGGTCAGAGCTAGAATTGAAAAGTTTAGAGAATTGACTTGATTTTGGAGTTAATAGTCATGTCTATATGTGTATGACAAAAAAGGTTGGAAAATAAACCTTGAGGTAGCATTAAAGTAGATGATTCCATAAATGTAGCTATTCATATGTGTATATACACATATACATGTACACTGTTAAGGTTGAATGTTGAATTTACTTAATTAGTTCAAAGTGAAATCATTTGGCAGTATGTGATAGATTTGGGTCAGTTCCAAATGCCATATGGTTAGATGGATTCGGATGAATAGTTATGAAAATGCAAAAAAATTTTTGTTTTCTTCCTGGAGGATACATTAGAATATTGAAATAAATGAAGAATAGGATGCAATCTTCACATAGTTAAAACAAAAGGTCATAGATCTAGAGGACGCAGAGACTTTAGAGGTCATTTAGTCCAAACCTTTCATTTTATAAATGAGGAAATTGAGTCCCAGAGAGGCTAAGTAATTTGTTTGAGAAAGAACGCTGAATTTGGTGCCAGATGACCTGGATTCAAATCCTGACTCTGTTACCCATGTGGCTTTGGGCAAGTCACTTAACCTCATTTTAAGGTTGGGCCTTAAAATGGCCCCAGGCCTCATTTTCCTCTAATGTAAAATAAAGGGGTTGGATTCAACAACTTGTGAGTTTCTTTCAGCTTCTAACTTGAAGTCTATTATTCTTAATGCTGGGTTTGCCTGATTTCTCTAAGGCCTTATTTTTCAACTTATGTTATCATAAGATTAAAGTGAGAAAATATTTCTTGATTGATCTTGATTCTACAGGGGGTATCAATAATCTTCTCAGTTTGGAACATTTTTTGAGTCTCTGTGTGTATAGCATTGAATATTCTGTAGTAACAGATTTCTCTTGGGAAAAAATAGCCATAATAACAAACCTAAACTGAATTATTTCCAAATAATTTAAAATCTCTCTTGATTTTTTATTAGCCATAACTGTGATTTCATTGATGGAAAGAATTCCTTGTGACGAAATTGCTTTTACCAGTGTCTATTGGCAATTACTCATTTATAGTCTTAGAGTTTCCTGGAGACATTTAGAGATTAAGTGATTTGTCCAAGGTAACTCAACTAGCATATATTAAAGACAAGATTTGAACCGAGGTTTTCCATACTTCTTTATTCAGGCCAATTCACTCTTTAATATGCCAGGTTGCCTGAATTTTGAGACTACTTAATTAGATTTTGTATTTATATAACATGTTTCTTCATTAACTCATTTTTTAAAAAGCTTCACTAATTTTTCTTGGAAGGAAATAGAAAGATTTGTTGCTACCATATCTCTAATGAAACAGTTTTATAAAAACTTACTGACTTGCTAGAGGTTCTGTTGTAGGACTCAATTCTCTCTATCTACTCATCCTTAGAGCTTCTAGAAAAAGGGGAACAAAATTAACTTCATGGTTCCCTGGATGGCTTAAGGCACAACTAGATTCTTGATAATTATTTTGAGATGTTGACAGACTATTGTTCATTCAACAAATATTTAATGAATACTCTCTATGTACAAAATATGATACCCAGTGCAAGAAATTCAAAAGTGTTTATTTTCACTTAAATTTACTAGAAGTCTATTAGTCAGCTGGATGGCACAATAGATGGAGCACCAAGCCTGGAGTCAGGAAGATCAGGGTTCAAATCCAGCCTTAGACATGTACTAGCTGGGAGGGGTCTCTGGGCAAGTTACCTAACCCTGTTTTCCTCAGTTTCCTTATTTATAAAATGAGCTGGAGAAAGAAATGAGAAACCTTTTCCAAGAAAATTCCAAATGACTGAACCACAACAATTAATCTTTTGGGGGAGAGTAATTAATAATTTTATTAATGATGCTAGTATTTTATTAATAAAAGGGCCAGTAACAATCTGAATGGGAAAAACTCCAACAATTAGTCTTTAGCAATTCATTAATACAATTCCTACCTCCTTACCATGCTGCTGGTATTCTGCCCATTATCCTCATCTCTCTTTTATGGGAAGAACTGTGATCCTGGAAAGACCAGCTATGGGAAGTGAGCTTTCACCTTAAACAGAGCAGACCTCCACACCACTTCCTACCATCTGCACACCATGCAAATCTCCCAGTTTGACCCCACCTCCACTCTCTCTTATGTGCTGTCTTTCCTCAGTAGAGTGGAAGTGAAAATTCCCTAAGGTCAGAGACTATTTTGCCTGGGAGCATTTATATCCTCAACACTTAGCACTGCACCTGGCACATGGTAAGCACTTAATCTCTCTGTCTCTCTTTCTCTCAATATTTCTACACATCTGCTTTACCTATAACAATAGGTAACAATCATTTTAAAAATTAAACCTAATATTCCAGATTTCACTCACATTTTATACAAGTTTTCTTTTTGTCTGCATTGTAAGATCTTTCCCTTTATAATGTATATCTTATCTATTATTATCTATATATTATCTTATTCTTCAGAAATAACAGTATCTGCTAATTTTCCTACCCACTTTTTAGTCTCTTCTTCACCCTATTTTGACTGAGGGATGCAGGGTGGGCTCATAAAAGGGGTACTGACCCTGAAGCCAGAAGACCTGGGGCTAAATACATCCTGTAATATTAATTATGTGACACTGAGAAAATCATTTAACCTCTTTGGTTAAGATTTCCAAAATCTCTAAAATGAAAGGGATGTATTAAAGGACCCCGAAGTTTCCTTTTGGTTCTAGATTGATCATCTCATAAACTTCATTATTAATTCCAGTTCTTAGGGTATTTGCCTAATGTGTCAGTCCCTTCTTGGCTTCGTGGACTGGAGCAAACAGCAAGGAAGAACACTATTTCAAACCTGGAGGTAAAAAAACCCTCAGATTTTCAGTCTATAATTAGGTCATTCTGGCTACCAAGAAACTGTTCCTGTTCGTTGGTAGAAATAACAAATGAATAGTTTTGCTGTCAGTTGTAAAAAATTGTAACTAAAGAAATAATACATAAGAGCTGGTAACATTCCTGCAACTGCACAATCTCTAATATTTATTATGAAAAATTCCAGTTCTTAATGTGGAGGGATTTCACGAGGGATCAATTTTTTGAAGGAAGACAATTGTATTTTCCAATTCAAATCCTTCTGTATAGAAACAATTTGTTAGAAACAATTTATTACTCTCTAATGGCCATCAAATCACTGTGGTGTGGGATAAATTGAAACTGTGGAAAGATATTTTCCCCCTCTTTCATTTGTATGCCTTTCATTTTTTAGTGACTCCATCATATGGAGAAGCAGATATTCAGAGAGGCTCAGGGATGGCCATCTGAGTCAGATAAACTTCTGAATTCTTTCTTCATGAAGGTCCTGAACCAGGTCTGTGATGTTTATTTCCTGAATGATAACATCAAGGCACTGGTTATAGTCACTTGATTAAATACACATATGAAAAGACTGGTCTCTCATTTTCTCTTTAACTCAGCAGGTAGGCTCTCTTAGAGCTTATTTCTGTTTGGAGAGAAGAGGAATGCAAAATTTTACATTGAGCTCCCATCAAAAATGTGATTTGTAATAGTAAATCTGGAAGGCAGCTTCAAGGTTGCTTTCACACACACAGTCACACACACACACACACACGTGTGCACACACAGAGGTACTGAGAGGTTAATTCATTTACCTAGGGTCACACAGCCAGTGTGCTTAAGATTCAAGGCCTGAATTCAGATTTTCCTTACTCAGAAGTTTGCTTTATATATACTATATTATAAAGGTTTCCTGTTAGTGCTATTTTCTGGAAAATAGTGGGTTCTTTGTCTGGGAGTTCATTATCAAGTTTAAAACAGCTATACAAAACCACTAGTGCTTTTTGTCTTTCTTAACAGTAATTTGTGGAAAAAAGATCTCTTCCTGCCACCTGAAGACTGAATTCTCTCATATATGAAAGGAAAACAAATATATACATACATCTTTATATCATATGCACACACATGTGTATATACAGTATATGTGTGTGTGTGTGTATATATATATATATATATATATATATATATATATATATATATATATATATATATATGTCCATGACAACACACACACAAGCATATCCATGACCACAGCTGACAGTGTGTGCAACCTTCTGCCCTAGGAGTACCTTGATTCTTTGCTTAAAGGAGAGAGATATATGTTTTCATTATTGATTCTCTGGAACCATCATTCATTTTTCAGTAAGGTATAGTCTAGATTCCTTTTGTTCTTTTGGTTCTCTTGATTTCATTCTTTATTAGTTCACACAATTTTCCCCACATTTCTCCAAATTCCTTACACACGTCATCTCTTACGACACAATAATATTTTGCTATTTTCATATAAAGAACCACAGATTTTCCAGCCATTCTACAATTGAGGGGTAACTTTGTTTCTAGCTATTTACTAATGCAGAGCCCTATTAATATGTATCTTACACAGCTATTTGTAACTTTGCTTCCTTTGGAGTCTATGGACAGCAGTTGCATCACTGGACCGTGTTGTCAGGGACTTTGTTCCTTTACTTGCATATTTCCAAATTGATATTCAGAATGGTTGATCCAATTTACCATCCTTACAACCCCAACAGGTTTCAAATGAGTCTGACCTGTCTGAGCTCCTCCAACAAATGGCTTCCCTTTTTTGGTCATCTTTGCCACTCTTTTGGAGTGTGAGGTAAAACTTAGAGATATTTTCATTGTCATTTCTCTTAGCGAATTGGAACGTAATTTCAAATGGTAATGTGTTGCTTGCAACTTGTTTTGAAAAAAAAAATTCCAAATGATCGCTTTATAATAGCTAATAGAGCTTAGTATTATGCATTTATATCAATTCCCTCTGTATCTTGGCTATCAGATTTTTTTATTAAAGATAATTGATATAAATGTTTTCCTCACTCTACATTTTCTCTTTTTTGTTGACTTTATCCATGCAAAAAAAAATTAGTTTTGTGTAATTAAAAGTGTTTATTTAATCTTATATGATATCTCCTAATTTTTTTTTAAAGGTCCAGATTCTCTTTTAAGTTGTATTTGTGAAAATTTGTACCTTGTCTATTTTTTAAAAAATGATGTGACCTTTTATCTTCAGATTGAATATGCATTTTGAATATAT
>CM053594.1:250769981-250799663 GCA_028646575.1 Pseudocheirus occidentalis
ACTTCTCCCATGACTCCAGTCTCCACATCTTCTCAGCTTGAGAACATTTGCTCGTATTTCACTGAAAAAATTGAGACCATTCACTATTTTCTCTTCTCTCCACCTCCTCATTCAAATGCCTTTTGCCACTATATTCTCCTTTATAAAGAGATATGAGAATCATTAATATAGAAATGATTGTTGAATTCATTGGGACTAATGAGATTTCCAAATGAAACAGTATAGAGAAAGAAAATAATATGGTCCAGGACATAACCCTGTAGGACATCCATGGTTAGCAGGTATATCTTGGATGATGTTCCGACAAAGAAGATTGGGAAGGAATGTTCACACAGGAAGGAGGAAAACCAGGAGAGAGCAGTGTAAGAAACACTCTACAGAGTATTTTTATTCTATATATTCTATATTTTCCTTTACCCCATTTCATATGAAGAGATGACCCTTCCTCTTGCCAAAGCAAACTGCTCTGCATACACAAGTGATCCCATTTCATTCCATCTTCCCCAGCAGATTGTCATCTTTATTATCCTCATTCTTTTTTTTTTTTTACCAAACTTCAGTCTCTCTGTCTATTAGCTGTTTCTCCACTGCCTACAAACAAGTGCACATCTCCTACATCTTCACAAAACCCTCATTTGATCCATCCATCCCCACAAACCATTATCCTATAATTCTTCGTTTTTTTGGAGAAAGACTTCTTGAGAAAGTTGCCTACAATTAATGCCTTTAACTTTCTGTACTCTTGCTCTTTTTAACCCTTTAACATTCTAGCTTTTGACTTGATCATTCAAGCGAAACTGATTTCTCTAAAGTTGTCATTTAATTGACAAGTCTAATGGCCTTTTCTGAATCCTCACTTTTCTTGACTTCTCTGAAACGTTTGACACAGTCAGTCCCCGTCTTCTCCTAAAACTCTTTTCTCTAGGTTTTTGCCACACATCTCTCCACTTGTCACACTGCTCTCTCCTGGTTCTTCTCTTCCCTTTCTGAATAGTCCTTCCTAGTCTCCTTTGTTGGACTTTTATCCAGGATACACTTGCTAATCATGGATGTCCCACAGTGCTCTGTCCTGGACCCTGTTCTCTTCTTCCTTTGTACTATTCCACTTGGGAATCTCATTAGGTCCTATGGATTCAATTACCATTTTTATGTTAATGATTCTCGAATCTACTTATTTATCCCCAAACTTTCTGCCTAGAGGACATCTTGAACTGGATATCTTGTAGACATCGTAAAATCAACACATCCTAAACTGATCTCATTATTGGTTCTCCTCATAGTCCGCCTAATATTTCCATTACTTTGGAGGGCACCACCATCCTCCAAGTCACTGAAACTCACAGCATAGATGTCATCTTCAGCTCCTCACTCTCTCTCATTCTGCCCTCCCCCATATCTAATATGGTACCAAATCCTATTGATTCTATCATAGCAACATTGTATGTGTCTACACTTTCTCTCATTCGATGCTGCTGTCATCCTGTTCTGGTTGGTTTCTATATCTCAAGTCTCTACCTGCTCCATTCTATCTGCCATTTTACTGCAAAACCGATCTTCCTAAAGCCCAATTCTGATCATTTCACTCCTTTATTCAATAATTTCCAGTTACTCCCTATCACCTTCAGGATCATACGTAACACCCTCTTTTCAACATTCAAAACCCTTTATAACATGACCCCTTCCAACCTTACTAGTATACCTTACTCATCCCCACATAATAATTCAGTGACACTAGCATTTTTGCAATTCTTCCCATAAGATACTCCCTCTCCTGATTCTGCATATTTTTCCTGTCTCTCTCTCATGCCTAGTTCACTCTCTCCACATCTCCGCCTCCTTCCTTCACTGGGTTCCTTAAAATATCAACTAAATTCCCACCTTCTACAAAGCCTTTCTTTGTCTCTCTTAATGCTAGTTCCTTCCCTCTATTGATTATCTCTGATTTATTCATTGTGTTTAGTTTGTACACAGTTATTTTTGTGTTGTCTCTTGCATTAGTCTGTGAGCTCCTAGTGAGTAAGGACTCTCTTTTGGCTTTCTTTGTATCCCTAGCTCTTATCACAGGCCTTGGTACATAGTGAGCTTATTAATAAATGCTAATTGATGCTTGCAAGCACCTGGGCAGCCCTCCACTCCTCTCTCTCTAAAGGTACGTGTTATCCTTTCTTGTGTGTGCGTTGGTCACGTGTCCCCTATGTGTATAGCCCTCCATCAATATATTCTATGTATTAAGATCTGATCTTCTCACATACCCTTGATGGAGAACATGCCCAACATTGATGGGCCTGCTCTCCTATTATACCTTTTCCTTTGAGCCTGTTGTCAACTGGCTGTCTCTTGAAAGTAAATCCATCAGTCCAGTTACATGAGCTATAATTTTAGGAGCAAGAATCAAAAGAGAACTTGAATCTGAGTGAGGCAGTCACACCTGAGGAAGCCCAAATGTGAATGTGAGTTCAGGCAGTAGGCCAGGAGATGCTACAAAAGTAATCACTTACATTTACATAGTGCATAAGGTTTACAAAGTGTTTTCTTCACAACTCTTTGATGTAGATAGTGGACCCATTATTTTGCAGATGAGAAAACTGAGGTTCAGAAAGTTAAATAACTTGCCCAAGTAATAAATGGCAAAGCTAAGATCTGAACTTTCCACTGAACTTTCCATACATTTCCAAGAGATCTTCTCTTTCCACTCCCTGGTGCTGTTTCACATGTTGGAACTGGGAGAATTTGTTTCCTTTAAATCATAGAATATTAGAATTAGAAGAGATCTTAGAAGCCTTCTATTCCAACAGACACACGAATCAGGGAATCAGGAGCCCATTCTCTAACACATTGAAGAAGTGGTTATCCAGCCTTTGCTTGAAGACCTCTAGTGAAAGGGAGTTTATTCTCTTCCAAGGAAACCCATTCTATCCTGGGAAATTCATAATTGTTAGGAAGATTTTTCCCCTCTTATTTTGGGTTGAAACTTGCCTCTCTCCCATTTATCCCTTTTCTCCTTGTTCTGCTTTCTAGGGCTTGGCAAAAGAAATCTAAACCTTCTCTATGACAGCTGAAAGGTAGCTGTGGTGTCCTGCCTAAGTTCTTTTCCAAGCAACACATTCTCAGTCCCTACTATTTATCCTCAGATGGCATGATTTTGAGATCTCTCATCATCCTTGTTTTTAACAGAGACTCCATTAATTACTAAGTGCTAAGTACCTGTTATCTTTGCCAATACAAAGGGATCTTCAAATTCAAATTACATACCATGACACCATCTGAGTTTCATTTGGATTTACAAGCATCTTTTAAAAATGTAGCTATTTTCAGGATCATAGCTAACATTTACACAGCACTTTCTATGTACAAGGCACTGTGATAAGCACTTTACAATTACTCTCTCATTTGATGCTCACAACAACCCTTGGAGGTAGGTGCTATTATTATCCCCATTTCAGAGGTGAGGAAACTGAGGCAAACAGACATTAAGTGACTTTTCCAGGATCACACAGCCAGTAAATATCTGAGGTCCCATCTGAACTCAGGATTCTCTGACTACAGACTGGGTGTTCTATCTACTGTGCCACTGAGCTGCCCCTAGGATGTCAAGGGACTATCATCAACTAGCATCATTAATGCAAATTAGTTTAATCATATTTCTTCTTTACACAACTAAGATCAGCTACACTGAGTTAATAGGAGTCTTATGGGGATGGGATAAACAAAAATACCTAATTTTGTAGTATGGAATACTTTGTGGGGCAAAATAAGATGTAGGTAGAATGCCATAGTGATGGAGTAGCATGTGGGCATTATGAAGTCAGGAAGAAAGGCACATGAAGAGGAGAGAAAGATACTAAAGACAAACTGAGAATTTCAACATTTTGCCTCAAGCTAGCCTATTGGTTAGGAAAAGAGGGAAGGAAACTACTTTTTTCTGTCTTTCATATAATTACCTTCTATTTCCAATGCTATGGCTAGTGCTATAATTCATAAATATTATGAGTTAGAATGGGCTTTTGTGGGTTAGCCTGGCAACCTGATTCATCATTTATAAAATCATTTTGATGGGAGTAGAAGGTGTTGTAATTACCAAAGGCTTACTAAATTGAGTTGAATTGACTTAAAACTGCACTTTTGGGATATGGTTGGTTCATAAATTTGGAAACTGCCTGATGGATTCCTTCTTTAGAGCTTTAAACAAACATTTAAGAATGAATTCTAACCATACTTAGAAAGTTGAACTCGTATTTTGAACTCCATGCCACACATGTTATAAAATCTATACATATTTTCATAGACTACTTTAGATATCTGTTTTAACCCTTCCACTTTACAGATGAGAAAACTGAGACCTAGAAATTTTTCTGAAGGCATATAACTAGTGCTTAGTTAGAATGAGAATGATAGATTATAAATGGTAGGTCATAAAATTTTTAGAATTCTCAATCCTGGTCACTTGACAACTAGTTTAGTTCATATGGACCAAAGAAAAATAAGGTTTCTGTGATTAAGGGTTGTCTATAATTTCAATTATGTAGGCTGTAGGTAAATACCATTAAACCCTGAATTATCAACAGAATAGTCTTCTTAAGTGAGTCAGGAGTAATTTCTCTATCTTTTGAGATATCCACAATACCTAGATCTATGCAGATTCATCTAAAAGAGTCTGATACTCAGCTGATAGTAGCTGTTTTATAAATGTTGACTCAGGGTTTGAGGCTAGGGGTGGGAGATGACAAGGTGAGAAAGCAGACCAGAATTTTGCAAACCCAGAGAAAGGTGATTCATTTTAAGTGACACAGGTAAAATCTCATGATGATGAAATCCAAATACTTTTGTTGTGCTTGGAATTTACTTTACCATTATTAACTCCTAGGCAAATTTCTAAGACTCTAAGGTGCAAGAGAGGTATGGTTCTGTGGGGGTGGAAGAAGTTTCCATACAGGAATTTTCCCAAACCATTTTCTTTCCAGTTCCACCCCTTCCCAGACCCCTACCAAAGAAAGACATTAATTTGTAAAGGGGGAAAATCACTTATATATCTCAATCATTTTCTATTCTTAATGGTCTTTCACTTGTACTTTCTCCATATTCTTTCTCTCTTGTTCTGCTTTCTCTGATTTGAACTGTTTCAACTTCTTTTACAATGTGTCACTATCGGGCTGCCTGTTCATGATTCAGTGGAAAGAGCACTTGGCCCAGAGTCAGCAGACTTACAAAGTCCTGGATCAGAGGTTAATGAGTCCTTACTTTGAGTGAATTACTTAACTTCCCAGTGTCTATAAAATGGGGGTAATGATACTTTTTTTTACTTACCTCACAGGATTGTTGCAGAGGAAAGGTCTTATATACTTTATGGTTCTATATAAATGTGAATTGTTCTTGTTATGACTCCTTTATTCATCTTATAGATGACAAGGCTGAAACTAGCACTTTTTACTTGGTAAGGCCAATAATAAAGATGTCTTGATACAAGCAAGAAGATATGAGTTAAATATTTTACAAACTGACCAGCAGATGGGTGGTATCCTAATTTAAAAAAAATTTTTAAATAAATTAAATTATTTTTAATTAATCTCCTTATCAAATTGGGCGTTTCTTTCATGGTTCTTAAAAAAACAAAACAAAACAAAACTCCTGAGGATTAAAAATGGCATCATCACATTTTCCCACAGTTGCTTAGAAACAAGGCTAAACATTTTATTTTCATAAGATTTTATCTTTTTGCCCACTTATTTAATTGTAGTCATCATAGAATAAAATTAATTTTCATCATTCTATCCCAGCAATGTTCATTCATTCAATTGTATAAAATTTAAAACCTCCTACATGAGGTGCATTGTGATATGTGGTGAAGAATTAAAAAGAGAAATGAGATGTGGTCTCTGTTCTTAGAGCATTTGCTTTTTGTTATGGAAGAGAATTTGGAAATTACATACATCGAAAATTCTTCAAAGTTTGCAATTCACTTTCCTCACAACAATCTCCTGATTTAGATATTGTACATCTTATGATTCTCATTTCATAGGTGAGTAAACTGATGGGTCAAAGAAAAGATTGAAAGGAGTATGGGACAGGTCCCACCAACATGGCCAGGTGCATGGGAGATGGTCACAGTGAGGGCCGAGAGGCCCCCGGACAAGGCCTGCTGATCTACCAACCACAAGGACCATTCCCAGGCCTATCAACACAAGGTAGGAATCAGACTAAGCTGGGTAAGAGACAATGGCAGGGCCCAAGGCAGGGACAGTAGCTACTCCCAGGACTACCCATCCAACACAGTAATTATTGCCCCACAGAATAATTTTAAGCAGTAAAGGCTTAGGAAACCCGGAGGAACAGTGTGGCTAAGGTCCTGCCTCAAAATAGGAAGAAAGCACGCTACAAAGACAAAGACTCTAGAATCCTATTATGGTGAGAGGGAGGAATCAAACTCAGAAGAAGAGAGTATTGACTCCACAACCACAGCTGAAGCCTTAACAGGATCTCTCACCAGGTCTCAGGCACAGAAAGAATTCCTAGATGAGCTCAAGAACTTTGAAATCTGGCTTAGAGAGGCAGAAGATAAAATCAACACCTCTTATAAAAACAAAATTGTGAAATTAGAAAAGCAGTACAATGAAGAGAAGAGCTTCTTAAAAAGTAAAATGTGTGAACTAAAAATGAAATCTGAGCATATGGAAAAAAAGCTTCAAAAACTGAGGAGAATAATTCACTAAAAACTAGAATCACCCAAACTGAAGCCAGTGACTCTATGAGGAACCAAGAATCAGTCAAACAAAATGTCAAGACTGCAAAATTAGAAAAAGAGCTAAAATATCTCAATGGAAAAATAACTGACCTGGAAAACAGATTCAGGAGAGACAATCTGAGAATCATTGGTCTACCAGAAAATTATGATGAAAAAATGAGTCTGGACAATTATCTTCCAAGAGCTCATCAAGGAAAACTGCCCTGAGGTCCTAGAACTAGAGGGTAAAGTAGAAGTTTGGAGAATCCACCAGACACCTCCTGAAAGGGAAGGGAAAAGGAGAAAAACAAAAGCATAAATAGGGGAGGGAATAGGAATGAGGTAAAGACACAGATTGTAATCATAACTGTGAATGTGAATGGGATGAACTCTCCCATAAAACAGAGGCGGATAGCAGAATGGATTAAAAACCATAATCCTACAATATGCTGTTTACAAGAAACATGTCTGAAACAGGTGGATACAGAGGGTAAAGGTAAAAGGCTGGAGTAAAATATATCAGGCCTCAGCTAAAGTAAAAAAAAAAAGCAGGAGTAGCAATCCTTGTGTCAGACAAAGCAAAAGCAAAAATAGATCTAATTAAAAGAGATAAGGGAGGAAACTATAGCCTGTTAAAAAGGCAACATCGAAAATGAGGCAATATCATTGCTAAATATTTATGCACCAAGTGGTACAGCATCTACATTCCTAAAGGAGAAATTAAGGCAAAAATATTTATTACAACTCTCCTTGTTGTGGCAAAAAACTGGAAATTAAGGAGATGTCCATCAATTGGGGAATGCCTAAACAAGTTGTGGTATATGAATGTAATGGAATACTATTTTGCTGTAAGACATGGGGAGGAGATGGACTTCATGTGTACCTGGAGATGCTTATACAAACTGATGCTAAGTGAGAAGAGCAGAACCAGGAAAAACTTGTACACAATCACAGACACATCATATGTATGATGACCAGCTTTGATAAATTGGACTCTTCTCAGCAACACACAGGTATAAGACAAGTCTACAAGTCTCAGGATGGAAGGAGATATCTACAATCAGAGAAAGATCTAGAAAGACCAGAGTTTAAATGGAGACTGAAGCAATCTACGTGCTATTGTTCTTTTCCATGTTTGGTTTTGTTTCCTTTTTCCCATTGTTCACGCCATTGGTTACAACCCTTCTATACAACCAGACTAATGTCCAGTGTGAGAGTATTTGTAGATCCTATACTTGATTGCATGCTGCCATGGGTAGAGGGTGGCAGAAAGGGAGGGGAGAAAATTTGAAATTCAAGGAATTCTGGAACTGCATCATGTAAACTAAAAGTAAATATACAAAAAAAAAAGATAAAAAAGAATTAATAGATACTTCAAAAAAAGAGTTAGGAGTATGCTAGAGCCAGCTCAGAAAAGCTTATTTTTAAGTTTTCAGTGTGAGCATTTATACTTCAGAAATTGGCTTATGCTACAAATCAGGGCTTAATTTTTTGCTTTGTTGATTGTGTAGACTTAAAGAAGGATAGAGAAAATGTCAGTAATGCAGATTAAACTTAAAAGTATGCCCTGAGTATGGTTTTGTTTTGGGTTTTTTTTTACTTTTTGGAGAGGGAAGGCAAAGCAATTGGGGTAAAATGACTTTCCCAAGGTCACACAGCTAGTAAGTGTTAAGTGTCTGAGGTCCTATTTGAACTCAGGTCCTCCTGACTCCAGGGCTGGTACTCTATTCACTGCACCACCTACCTGGCCCTGTTTTTAAAATTTTTATTTTTAAGAATTGATTGCCAAATATTTATTGACACACCAGTGACTAAAACCCAATCCTTTTTGTTTTATTTTACTTGTGAAATAATTTTCCCAAAGGATTGTTTTGGAGAAAGTTAGGATTAAGTGACTTATCTAGGGTCATGAGGTTGAATTCAAACTCACATCTTTCTGACTCAAGGGCCAGTGCTCTAGCCACTGTACTACTTAGCTGCCCCTCCTATAGGGTTTAAAGCTAGAAGATGCCATAAATGTCATTAAAGCCAACTGAATCATTTTCCTAATGAGAAAACTGAGCCCCCAAAATGTGATATAACTTCCCCAAGGTCATACAAGAAATGGAGAAGACATTAACCCCAAATGCTATGATTCTAAATCCAGTACTCTTCACAATACAAAAGAGGAGTCCTCTTTCACTGAAATCTTCTATTGAACCAATTGATGGAATAATGACTCTTGCGGGTCTGTTTAGTAATATTCTCCAAATCTTGAAAAATTCTATCACAACTAATATACATTTGTTGAACATTGGGAGGTTTGGAGACTAACCTGTATGGTCTCTTATTACTATCCATGTGAATGGTTGTAGCAGTTGTTCTTAGGAGGAGGGATGAAGCTACTTAGGCCACCAACATAGCATCATTGGTAATACCAATAATCCTCTTCTTTTTCCTTTCTTTTTCTCACTTATTTATCATTTCTGATAGAAATTTGTTTTCTTCTTGAAAAGCTCCTGCTTTCTTCCACCACTGAAAGAAACCCCTGGAATGCATTAACATGTAGAAAAGGAATTTTTATGTCTAGAGTGTATTCTTTGATCATTGTCTTCCTGTGGGGTTATGGGCCTACCTCTAACCTCGTTTTAAACTTTCAGAATCCCATTAACCACAATATCATTCTGCATTCTGACAAGATAGCAACCTCAAATAGGTATGATTACATACTATTACCTTCTGAATGGTTTTCTTTAATACTCATGATCTTTTTCACATTTACTCACAGATACACATGACGACTTGAGTGGAATATTATGAATTTTTCATTTGACTACTAGGTACCATTGCTACCCTCTAACCCGATTTGAGTTACTAAAAAGAACGTGGTGCTGGGAAGTCCCTCACTCACCCTGGTAACTGTTCACTTTACTCCACTGAGGAGGACTATTCTCAGAAAGTGGATAAATTTCTGTCCCTTGCTTGCACTTTTTTCTGTGACAATGCTCATTTATTAGTCTTAGAGAGACTAACGCTATGTATTAATTAATATGGATTTACCCAATCAGAATGGTAATTAATCCCTCTCTGCTAGAAAACGCTGCATCTTCCTCAGATCCACTGTATTTCATAAATCCCTAGTAAAGAGAATGTAGCATAATGTAGTTGGTCACATGTGAAGAGGCAGGCAAACTTGCATATTTACTTGGACATTCACTGTTTTGTAGTGTTTACTCTTTTTGCATACAATCAATATAAGGAATAAACAACATTTAGGAGGACATCCACGATGCGGCTGTGCACCAATGGCTTCTCCTAGACCCAGGTGTCTCCAGGCAGTTTATAGTCCTTCCCATATCCTAAGAATGTTAAGAAAGACATACTTTGCCCCATTCTTCCTCACTTCTAATAGTGAGCAGTTAAATGAATTATTGGGAATTTTAGTGTTCCAAATTGATGTTTGCCTCATGAACACCAGTCAAATCAGTTAATTAGATGAAAAACTCAGTAACTATGGATGTGGGCGTAAGGCATGGACTTAGGAGAACCCTGGAACACACAAAATGCTACAGTCAGGGCCTCCTCATTTGGAGTATGATTGTTGGCAGAGACCTCTGACTATATCTTGCACAGCCTTAGTATTGCTCATGGAGCAAACAGAATGGACTCAAGGTCAGGGCTAGACAAAGACAACCTGCTATCGGGTCATCCTCTTGTCCCTGACCGTAAGTTCAAATCTCCAGCTGAGAGGCATGACCTCTTTCATTTTATGGAAATGATTGGCCCAAGGCCCAGAGCTGCCACTGTCAGATTTTACACTAATTGCCTATAACCACTGGCATCTGTTCCATGTATTTCCCTTATCCTGTCCACATTCTGAGTCTTCATTGCCTTTCTTCTTCCATAGATTTCCAACCTTGATGCCTCCCTAGGCTGTCTTCATTCCTTATTTCATGCTCTGTCAGCTTGGAAGGTGAGTTCTGATTGGGGGGAAGGAGAAATCTGGGGGAGCAAGGTATAGACAGCATTCTTAGCAGATCTGAAGACAACAAAAAGCTGAGAGCAATGACAAATATCCTGGATGTCATAGGCAGGATGCAAAACTCAAATCAATAGGATGAAATTTCTTTAGAATTAATGTCAAGTCTCACATGGATAAAAAAAAAAACAACCTCTGAAGTACACGATAGGTGGACAGATGGGAAATGGCTAGTTCAGGGGTGGGGAACCTGTGGCCTCACAGACACATGTGGCCTTCTAGGACCGTAGGTGCAGCCTTTTGATTGAATCCAAGTTTTCTAGAAGAAATATTTTTATTAAGAGTCTTTGTTTTGTCAAGTTTTGATTCAAAGGGTTGCACTTGAGGATCTAGAAGGCCACATTGTGTCATGGAAGCCACAGGTTCCCCACCCCCGGGCTAGTTAGTGAACAGTTCACCTGAAAACAACATTGTTGTTTTCTTTGTCTTTTCTTCCTCCTCTTTCTTCTCCAGCTTCTCCGGCTCTTCCTCCTCCCCCCCCCCTTTTTTTTAGCAGACTGAAAGCTGCATACAAGTTAATCATATGATATGGCAGTCAGGGAAATGAATTAACTGACAGACTATATTAAGAAATGTGTACTGTCCCACACTAGGGAGGTGCTAACTTGGCTGTATTTAGTCACACCTAGAATCCTTTCCATAGTTATGGGTGCAATATTTTATGAAGGCCATTGATTAATCAGAGAGCATCTAGAGGGGACAATTAGGGTGGCAAAGTACACATGTCATCTGTAGATCAGTTGGAGGAACTGCTGATGTTTAGCCTGGAGAAGAGAAGATGTGTGTGTGTGTGTGTGTGTAGAGAACATAATATGTTTTGTTTTCAAGAGTATCACGGTGTTCACATGAATGAGGGATTAGCCTTGTTCTGTTAGGCCCTAGATGGCAGAATTAGGAGCAGTAATTCATAGTTGCAATGAGTCAGTCAGTTAACAGGTATTTAAATGATTACCATGTGTTCAGCACTATGCTAGGCACTGGGGATACAGAGAGGCAAAAAGCAGATCCTGCACTCAGGACGTTCCCATTCTAATGGAGGACACAAATGTGAAAATATGTACACTCAAAAGATATACAGGGTAGGTGAGGGGGCAGAATATTCCAAGCAGGCGGGACAGATGGAGTCTCTGTGGGAGGAAGAGCTAGAAGGCTTTTGGAGAGGAAGAAAATGTAAGAAAACTGTAATGGTAGGAAGAGGTCTGGTTTTAAAGAGTTTTAAATGGCAGAGGACTTTATATTTGATCCTGGAAGTAACAGGGAGTAACTGGAGTTTATTGAGTAGGGGAGAGATGTGGTTCGACCTAAGCTTTGGGAAGATGACTCTGGCAGCTGAGTGGAATGGAGGTCAATTAACAGGCTATTGCCATAGTTCAGGCAAGAACCGATGAGGGCCTGATGAGGGCAGGTGTGTGAGATACAAGAAATCTTTTCAAGGCAGAAATAAATTTGGTTATGAACTGGAGACAGGATGAGTGAGAATGAGGTGAGGATGGTGATAGGGTTGTGAGCCTGGGTGACTGGTGGGGGGGGGGGGATGGTGGTGTCCTCAATGGTAATAGGGAAGTTTGGAAGAGGGAAAGGATGTGAAACAAAGATAATGAGTCCTGTTTTAGACAATGAGGTAAATTTAGACTTGATGTCAGGAAAAGAGAAAGAAACAAACAAGAAAATCATTTCTTCCTAACAATTAGAGCTTTCCCAAGTAGATTGGGCTTCCTGAGGAGGGACAAAAAATCTTTCTCATTTGAAGCCTATAAGCAAAGGCTCCTCCTATGGGTATTCCTTGTCAGTCATGCTATATAGGAGATTTTTTTTGTTCTGGTAAGTGATGTATTAAATATCCTGCCTAGTTCATTTGGGCACCAAGATTCTATGATTGTGAAATGTCTTCCATTTACATAGTGACCTTTCTAGAAGTATTAAAAGTGGTTTGTTTTTTTAAAATAGCCTGTCTAATGACCTAATCAGTATAAAATATCAGTAGGAGGAAAATGGAAAATGGAGAAACTGAGGTAAGAAAGAGACTAATTGACTCCCTGAAGATCATACATGCACTGAGTCAGTGACAGAGACAGGAATAGAAACCAAGACTTCTGTTTCCTAGGCTGCTTCTCTGACCACCAGACCACACTTCCTCTCTAGACTATGAAAAACTGGAAAAAAGGAGTCAGGCAAAAGTAAATATGGAGGCTAAGCCACAAAAACATAATTTTACTTGTACCAAAATCATGTCATTTAGAAAGAGAAAACAGACAAATACCCCCAACCTCTCTTCTGTCATCAAAAATGGTTTGTTAACCTAAATCCACAATGAATGTCATAGGAAGAGGATCTGTCCTGAGCTAACATACTTTTCTTGTTAAAATGAACTTGAATTGAATTTTGTCAGCTTATTAGGACTGATGTGGTTTTGCTTGTGTAAAAATGGGGAAAATAAGATTTTAAGACTCTTTTAGGCATATAGTATTCAGGTTTAAAGGAGAAAAATATGTAAATAAACAAACATTTTAATCTCTATATTGTTTTCCCTCCATCCTATAATTAATTAACCAACAAACATTTATCAAATACCTACCATGTACCAGGTACTATTATTGCTAAGTTCTGAGAATACAAATACAAAAGTGAAAACATTTACTACCCTCAAGGAACTTATAGTCTGATAGGGAAAACATTGTGTACACACACACACACACACACACACACACATTACATACGTATATATACACATACTTATGTGTGTGAATTTCCCACATATATAGGAAATATTCATATATATATATATATATATATACATATCTCTCTGTGTGTATGTGTGTGTGTGTGTGTATATATATATATATATATATATATATATATATACGTACGCAATATTTCCCATCTATCTACATACACACACATATATATACATACATACACTTCCTGCAAAGTAATTAGTGGGTAACTTTACATGCAAAGGTGCCAGAAGCTGGGGGTTGGGGATTGGGGTAGAATAGACTAAATAGGTATCCTGCAGAAAGTGGTGCTGGAGCCTAGTCTTGGAGAAACCATGAATTCCAAGAGAAAGAGGTAAGGAGGGGAGTGTTCCAGGCATGATGAATAGCTAGTGAAAAGGCACAAGACAAAAGAGGTAGCTTCATTTGTTAACAATTGCAAGTCGGTCAGCATGGGGAATAATGTATAAGAAAACTAGAAATATAGGAAGAAATCACATCATGAAGATCTCTGAATGCCAAACAGGGGACTTTATACTTAATCATAGAAGAAATAAAGTGTCACTGCCGTTGATTTAAGTAGGGGGGTGATATGGTCAGATCTGTTCTTTAGCATGGTCACTTTGGCGGCTCTATTCAGGTTGGAGTACAGAGTGACTTGAGGAAATGAGACCATTCAGACAGCTATTACTATGAGAGTCTAAGGTATGGTGGTGATTGAGTGTAGGAGGGTGAGGTATGTGAGAAATGTGGTAACAAGAACAAGAAGATGCAATAATGCGTTAAATATGTGGGGCAAATGAGGGTTAAATGTAGGGGATGACACGGGGTTTGTGAACTTTGATGACTAAAAGCCTGGTGATTTTCTTTATAATATGGAGAAAGCTTGGAAGAGGGCTGAATTTGGGGGAAATGAAAGTGAACATGGTGTATTGTACTGAATACATTGAGTTTGAGATACCTTCTGGATGTTAACTTAACATGTTTAATAGGCTGTTGGTAGTGTGAGATTGGATATCTGGACACAGATTATGGCTGGTTATAGAGATCTGTGTTGCCTCATCTGAGAAATAACTATTGAAGCTGAAGGATTTGGTGAGAGACTACAGTGAAAAACAGAGAAGAAGATATAGGAGAGACCCTTGGAGAATACCTATGGTTATTGAGCATGGTATAGATGAAGATCCAAGAAAGGAAGGTTAGAGGTCATCAGACAGGTAAGAAAAGAACCAAGAAATATCAATGTTATGAAAACCAGTGCAAGTACACACTGTCAGATGCTGCAGAAGTCAAGGATGAGGACTGAGAAAGAGCTATTTAGTTCCATAATTGAGAGCCCTTTGGTCACGTTGGGGACAATCATTTCAGGGGTTGATGAGAATGTTTAGGCTTCAGGATGTTTAGAAATGGCAGTGGAGGTGCCTTGAGTAGACTGCTTTCTCATTTTTAGGATCAATCACATGATTTATATACATATCATTTTTGAGTACTTACTGAGTATAGAGCAAAGGTGTCAAATCCATGACCAGTGATGAACCAGATTAAATTGTAATTGGGAAATAATAAAACTAACAAAATAAGTAAAATATAATAAAAGTCAGATAACATTGTGTTATCTAAGTCAATATGCAGCTTCCAGAGATCCCTATATGTGGCTTAATTGCTTCCTTTTCCATTAGAGTTCACCACCACTGGCACAAAGCATTGCTTAGGACGTAGCAGAATTAGGGTGCAGGGCGGATATAGAGAAGTTCAACACAGCATTTCTTCCTTTACGGAATTTATAATTTAGTTCCCTGTACTAATGAAATTACAGATCCAGTCCCTAACTTCTGCTTTTCCCCTATTACAAATAACCCCACTCCTCTATCTCTTGAATATGTAAAAATGAGTAGTTTAACAGTAAAGAGAGAGAAAATAATTTGCTGTGGTCAGAAGGAGTTTTTTTGGTTCAAAGGTCAAGGAATAAACTTTGGGTATGCTGAGGCTTTTTCTTACATACACAAAATTAAGCAAAAGTACTGGCTCACCTGTGGTTCATGGCAGGGAGGTGGAAATTGAGAACAAATTTTCACTGCCAAGTTAATATGGCAACTTAAAAGTATCCCTAAATGACCTTGTGCAAACAAGTTTGAAATTATATCCCAGGCCTCCATTTGTGGGTTGATTTTGGTATTGTTGGTATGAGAAACTTTATGAAATATGACTGGGGGAGGGGGGAAATAATTACAATGATTTATGTTGTATCATATTTCTGAGAAATTTAGAAAATTACTACAATAGATCCCTAAAAATTCTTATTTGTTGAACTTTTGAAATGCCTCCTGTCACTGATTTGTTTCTTTTCTCATCAAACCATTGTGTATAATAATGATTTCCCATTCCATAGAGCACACAGTAGCATGAATTCAGATTCTTTACTGTGAATTGTGTGATCCTAAATATTTTGTGAAATGATACTATTTAGAAGATACTGATTTTTCCCTTTGTATCTTAAAAATTACAAATGGGAAAATGTTTCCCTCTTTCAGTGTAGTATTTGGTTTACTAATTTCACTAATACTGTGGTGTGTTTCTACCAAGAAGGAATGAGTAGTTAACATCCAGGGAACAAAGCTCCGTTCTCTTGCAAGACTTTAGAAATAACTGTCTTCAACACCTCCAAATCAATAAACAACCCTTTGGGGTGGGTTGTAATATGTTGGCACCACCTAGTGGTGAAGGACAAAGCTCTCTTCTCATGGAAATAAAGCTCATAGCATAAATGGGCTACATTACAAACAGATGGCTTTGAATTGTAACATGTTGAATGATAGTGAATAAATGAGCAGTGGCACGGCCATCGTGACTGTACCCTTCTACGTAAGGAGAATTAAAAATATTCAGGTGAGAGGGCTCAACTCATTGACCTAGTATTTCTTTTGTTGTCAAACAATCTCAGGCCACGGCCAATAAAGTTCCTATTTGTCCTGCTGAATGGGGGAAAGCCTTGAGAATGTTTTGTTAATTGGTAAGATGTTGGTTGAAGTGTATTTGAACCCATTTCCATGTGAGAATATAGTATTATAGCAGAGATTCCTTTAAGGACTTAAAACTCGAGACTCATTTTTATTTTATTTTATTTTATTTTGGTAGAAGGGACTATGGTAACAGAAATAAAATGATTTTAGAGTAAAGATTGTCTGAGGTATTAATGAAATGATGAGTAAAAATATCATTTCCTGGCATTCTTTCTTTGGAATTGTAAAATTTGTTGAATTTTCATGCGAGGGACAAGTTAGCAGAGTATCTTTGTCTTATATCCTGAGGTTGTGATGCTCTCTCTAAAAAGGGTGTGTGTGTACATACATGTATGCATATACTTATGTGTATGTATGCATACATGTATGTGTGTATGTATGCATGTATGTATGCATGTGTGTGTGTGTGTGTGTATATACCCTGAGGTTAGTATTTTGCTTTGGGGCTCACTTATTGGAAGAATGTTCCCATGATTTGACCAGATAAGACTCTGGGTAGCTGTTAAGGAGCCCCCCAGCTTTGAAAAACCCAGATATTGGTGCTTCTCTCTCTGGTAATGATGTATGTATTGCCTTGGTCAGACAGCTGGATCTGTTGATCTGTGCTAATTTCCCAGAGAAGTCAGCAGCTCTGTCTGTTGGTCTTTATTTCTCTGCTTTTATTTTCTTTGTATTTTCTCTGAAGTTCAAGGTGTTGACGTTACCCCTGACCTAGTGAATGTAATTTAAAAAAGACTGTTGATCCCTTAAATAGTTGTCTTTCCTAGTAAAGCAGATCTAAAAACCTGTGCTAGCCACCATCCTGGGTATGCCAGTGTGGTTACTGCCACATATATTTAACTCATGTATGTGCCATGTCTCATCTTTAGACTATTAGTTCAATAAGGTTAGGGACTACATCTTATTTAGACTTTAATCTCCTCTATACCTTAGCAGAATGTTGTACATAGGCTCCTAATTATCCTTTTAATATGCTTTTTTCCAACTTCTTATTTGGGGTGCGAGATTTTCCCTATGACTTGAGACAGTGAAATAAGTGCTTTACACATATTATCTCAGTTTTTCCTCATAACACTGGGAGGCAGGTGCTATTGTTATCTCCATTTTACAGATGAGAAAACTGAGGTTAGAATGAAGTGACTTGCTCAGGGTCACACAACTAGTAAGAAGAACCTGAGGTTCTATTTGAACTTAAGTCTTTCTAATTCCAAGTACAGCACTCCGTCCACTTCACCACTGAGCTGCCGTATAACACAGAGGACAGAGCATCCCTATGGCAGGGATGCCAAAGCACCTTTTTCCCAAGGGGAACTTTCCCCGTCTTGCAGAGTAGAACCTTAGCGATGCTATGGCTGTAGGACAAATGTGCATGTTATCTACTAATTCACGTTTTCCTGTCAGTGTTCCTTTTGATAACTGATTGTGTCCATAACTCTTTACTTCTCACACCTATCTAGAGTAAAAGTGACTTAAAGGATTGATAGATTCAATGTAAGGAACAATACAAAGTTACAAGTAAGGACTACTAAATGGACGACCTCCAGTGAGAAGGTATGATCAGATGAATAAGTAAATGAATTAAAAAGCATGTCTTTATACCATGTATAAGCACTGTGCTAAGTGTCAGAGATCTCATGGGAGAGAAAAAAAGCAAGACAATCCTCGTTCTCAAGAACCAGGATTCCTTGGGGCCAAAATAAGGGGAGATAACAATATAGGTGGTTTCAGCTTATTAAATGCATATTTATTAAGTGTCCAGGCATGATATGTATAAGCAGAAATGGATGTATATGGATTCTGCTTATGAAGTGGTAAGTAGTAGAAGTGCAATTGTGTTCAGTTGAGGAAACTGATTCCCAAAGGTTAAATGACTTATCCAAGGTTGTGCTGTTGCCAAGAGTTGAAACTGGGACACAAGCCCTTGAAATTCTTGACTCCGAGTTTCCAGTGTAGATATACAGAGACTAAAGAAAGGGAGGCAGAGCTGAGAGAAGGGAAGAGGTGGTTTCTTTGAGTAACGTACCAACATCAGCAGGAGCACGGTGGATGACGGGCCACAATAGGCAATTCTTAGCCCCATCTCAGTAATCATAGTCAATAAGCGTTTCTTAGGCACCTACTAGGTGTCAGGTGCTCTGCTAAGCATTGGGATACAAACAAGAGAAGGAAAAACAATCCCTGCCCTCAAGGAGGATATAATTTAATGGGGGAAGATAATGTACAAAAGGAAACTGGAAAGAAGAATGTGATGGGGTGGGACCATCAATGGGGGTGGGGAGACATGATGTATGTGGAGTCCAAACGAAGCAGAGAAACTGATAGGAAATGAGGAATCAAAAATTATGAGTTCTTTACAAAGCTTTTTTTTCTCAGCCTTGCAGTCAGAGTGAAAAAGCAACTGAGGCTCTTGAGGAGGTTATGAGTACATAGCCAAAGCAGCTTCTACGATGGGGATATTTTTGGTGACGAACTTTTTCTGGGTGAAGCATGTTTGTGGAGACATGACATCTTATCATATTGGATTTAAATCTTACTCTTCATTCTTCTAATGGTAAACTGAGGATCATAGACTTAGAGATAGAAGGACCTTAGAGATCAATTAGTCTAGTTTCCTAATTTTGCTGATGAGGAAACTGAGACTGACAGGAGGTAAATGACCTAGCCAAGGTCACTCACATAGTGTGTCAGAGCTCTCTTTCATATGGCTCATGATTATCATTTCAGTTATACTTGTTCATGTATGTGTTTTCTGTCTCCTTTATTATAACCCTTCTAAGGCACAAGTGGTGTCTAATTCATCTTTGTGCTCCCCTCGGCACTGATGTTACATTGTGCTTCTTGTACTAGTTGTTTGGTAAATGTCTGTTGAACTGAAATGAATTGGAAATCCTCCTGGCATTAAGGGGAAACCTTTACAAATCCCTTTTCTAAAAAGTTTCATCCAGACTCTAAATTCCTTCTAACTGTTGAGTCTCATATGGCCTAATCAGTAAAGGCCTAAATTGACCTTTACTAAAGGTCTGTAGGTTCTCCTTTCATCCACTTCTATGACTTGGGATGATTCATTTAATCTTAGCCCTTCAACTTATTGCTATCTAGACTATCTCATATATATATATGTACATATATATGAATGTATATATGTACATACATACACACACACAGCAACCAACCAACCTAGACTTTTATTGTGATCAGACTTATGTGACTACTTCCTCCTAGGATACAACTGGACACTCATCTAAGTGTGTCTGTTTATTCAACTCTTTTCTATACCCTCCCATAAATTTGTCACAGGGGGGAATCACCAGAATATCATTTGTCCATAACTCCTCCTCTTCCTCCCCCTTCTTCCTATTTCTCCACTCTCCTTCCTCTTCCTCCTCTCCTTCACCCTCATTCTCCTAACTATATCTCCCCTTCATACCCAGGCTGTAAGTGCAATGTCCACTTATGGTCCTTATATCAAAGCTGATCGACACAGAAGTTTCAAGCTGCTCCATTTTCCCCATCTGGGTTAGTTCACCCTTCCCAAGCTGCCCAGTAGCCTTCCACTCCTGGGCATGTTTGTGTCTGAATTAGTGCGTATGTGATGAGTTTTAATCCTGCTGCAGCTCAGACCTCTTGAATTTAAGCAGTCCATCAATCACAACCATCCAAGCAGTATGGATTTTAACCATGTACCACCATCCCTGACTTGCTCTTCTTCTTCTTCTTCTTCTTTTCTCCAGAATTTATTTTCCACATTTATTTCCACAAGATTTTGAGTTCCAAATTTTCTCCCCATCTCTCTCCTACCCCCACCCCAAGATGGCAAGCATATTGATTACCCCTTCCCCAGTCTGCCCTCTCTTATATTCTTCCCTATCCCCCTTTCACCTCCTTCTTCCTTACTTTCTTGTAGTTGCCCTTATTCTTTTTAAAGATGAATCCAATGGACATACTTTAAGGTAAGCTTAACTTAGCTCATGTGAAGAATTCTCTGAGTAACCCACAATGGACTTTTTGGAAGTGATATCTGTGACATGAAAAATGCCTTGCAAACACGTGTGCCTTCCAGTGTGGACTAAGAGCCATGCCCAGTGACTTAGTCCAAAAGTGACGATCACATCGGGATATACCCTTTAATTAGTAAGACCTCTATTTAAAGTGTGCCCCAGTACCACAGCCCACATGTATACTAGCTTTGGCAGGAGGGCAAAAACCAAACTTCCAGGAAGAAATTAGTTTATTTGAACAGGAAATGGATTTCTTCCTTACACGAATTCTGAAAGAAAGGACTATCTATTTTTGTCAGTGGTATTTGTGTTTTAATGCTTAGAGGAGGAAATGGCAGCAAAGGGAAGACAAAATTAATTCTGAAAATAAATAACTAGATGGTGGCATAGAAGCAGGAAAACTCTGTGAGCTCCCACCATAACCACCTTAAATACCTATAAAATGTGACTCTAAACAAATTTTAGAGCTACAGAACCCACAAAGTGACAGAGAGAAACGAGTCTCCTGCTGAAGGCAGCTTGACAGACAGGCAGGAAAGGTCCATTGCAGCATCCTTGGATCCAAGCCCAGCCCCATGTAAGACCATGGCTTTAGCCCCAGGGCAGCCCCAATAAGCAGCAGCTGGAGAGAACATTGGGAGACTGGATCACCAGCAGCTGTGGCAGTTTCTAGACATATCAACCCATAAATGCCAAAGACAAAGTAAAAGGTCAGTAGAACTCTGTTGGAACTGAGGGGAACAGAGTTTGGTCTGGCCTCTACCCCCAGAGCGAGAAGCAGTGGAGACACAGCGGTCATGCAGCTGCCTCTACATGGCTGCTTCAGAGCTCCTGGTCTGCAGATCTTAGCGGGACTTAGCTACCATTCAGAGAAGTAATTGCTCTTGCTTTAACCTGCTTGGATCTGGATCATGGTCTTGGGTGGTGGTCCTGAGATGTGTGACCAGTGAGCCAGAGCTGGTGGGGGCTGTAGAGATGGTGCCCCCTAATAGCACCAGCAGTTGTGAAAATCCCAGCAATCTGGGACAAAGCTCTCCCCTCTAGAAGCAGAATTCCACTGTGGCAAAGAGCTCAAATGTCAAGTAATTGAGTGACAACATGGGCAAGCAAAGGAAGCAAAGCAAGCACAGCCATCCAACTTTAGATTCCTTTTTTGGGGACAAAAAGGATCAAAGCATGCAATAGGAGGAAGACAAGAAAGTCAGAACTCCTGTACCAAAAGCTTCCAAGAAAAATATGAACTGATTACAGGCTATGGAGGAGCTCAAGAAGGATTTTGAAAATCAAGTAAGAGAAGTTGAAGAAAAATTGGGAAGAGAAATGAGAATAATGCAAGAAAATCATGAAAAGAGAGTCAACAACTTGACTGAAGAAAATAACACCTTAAAAAATAGATCAATTCAAATGGCAAAAGAGGCCCAAAAAGCCAATTCTTCTCCCCCAAAAGGAGAAGAATGCCTTAAAAAGCCGAATTTGCCAGATGGAAAAAGACTCTCAAAAGCTCACTGAAGAGAGCAATTCCTTCAGAATTAGATTGGAACAAATGGAAGCTAATGACTTTATGAGAAATCAAGATACTATTAAACAGATCCAAACAAATTACAAAATAGAAGGCAATGTGAAATATCTCATTGGAAAAACCACTGACCTGGAAAACAGATCCAGGAGAGACAATTTAAAAATTATTGGACTACCTGAAAGTAGTAGTACTTTCAAAAATTACTACTTTCAAAAAAAGAACCTAGAAAGCATCCTTCAAGAAATTCTCAAGGAAAATTGCCCCGATATTTTAGAACCATAGGACAAAATAGAACTTGAAAGACTTTACCATCACCTCTTGAAAAAGATCTCAAAAAGAAAACTCGTGGGAATGTTATAGCCAGGTTCCAGAGTTCCCAGATCAAGGAGAAAATATTACAACCAGCCAAGAAGAAACAATTTGAATATTGTGGAAACATTCAGGATGACACAGGATCTAGCAGCTTCTACATTAAGGGATTGAAGGGCTTGGAATATGATTTTCTGGAGATAAAAGGAGCTAGGGTTAAAACCAAGAATCACCTACCCAGCAAAACTGAGTATAATGTTTCAGGGGAAAATATGGTCATTCAATGAAATAGTGGATTTTCAAGCATTCTTGATGAAAAACCAGAGTTGAATAGAAAATTTGATGTTCAAATACAAAAAGCAAGAGAAGGATGAGAACATAAACAGGAAAATGAACTCATGAGGAGCTTATCAAAGTTGAACTATTTATATACCTACATGGAAAAATGATAATTGTAACTTATTAAACTTTTTTTAGTATGAGGATAGTTGATGAAAATTTTAATGTATATATGTCTATATAGGAGGGCATATATGCATATGAATACATATTTAAATGTGTGGTTATATGTGTACAGGTTTACATAGACAGAGGGCACAGAATCAATTGAATAGGAAGGGATGATATTTAAAAGTGAATTTGAGGGGTGGCTAAGTGGTGCAGTGAGGGGTGGCTAAGTGGCGCAGTGAATAGAGCACCGGCCCTGGAGTCAGGAGGACCTGAGTTCAAATCCGGCCTCAGACACTTAACACAAAAACTAGCCGTGTGACCTTGGGCAAGTCACTTAACCCCAACTGCCCTCCAAAAAAAAAAGCAAAAACAAAACAAAACAAAAAAAGTGAATTTGAGAGGTGGGAGGGAAATATAATGAGGGGAGATGGGGAGAGAAAGAATGGGGCAAATTATCTCATATAGAAGAGGCAAGGGATAACTGCTACAATGGAGGGGAAGAACAGGAAGGCAAAAGGGAATGGGTCAACCTCAGTCTCATTGAATTTGGCATAGGGAGGGAATGACATATCCACTAAATTGGTATCTTGCTCTTCTGGAGAGTAGGGGGAAAGGGAATGAGAGGGGGAATGATGGAGGAGAGGATAAGTCGGGGGGGAGGGTAGTTAGAAGCACACACTTTTGACAAGGGACAGGGTCAAAGTAGAGAATAGATCAAGTGGGGGGGTGGTATAGGATGGAGGGAAATATAGTCAGTCTTTCACAATATATCCATTATGGAAATGTTTTGTGTAGCTGCACATGTACAACCTACATTGAATTGCTTATCTTCCCAGTAAGGGTGGGTGATGAGGGAGGAAGGGAAAGAATCTGGAATTCAAAGTTTTAAAATCAAATGTTTAAAAAATATTATTATTAGTATTATCATCATTATCATTATTATTATTATTTTACATGCAACTGGGAAATAAGGTTTACAGGCAATAAAGTATGAAGATCCATCTACTGGAAAGTCAGAAGGGGTATATAAGAGAGACCCGACTGGGGGAGGGGGTATACAGTGGGATAGCTGTTTTGGGGTGGTGGGTAGGGGAAAGGTGGGGAGAAAACTTGTAACTCAAAATCTTGTGGAAATGAATGATGCAATCTAACAATAAACAAAAATTAAATCGAAAGAAAGAAAATAACTATTCTGTAGTGTAAACAAGGGTATGTGTGTGCCCAGGGCTAAAAGGTAGGGATACCCTTGAAACTGAGGAGAAAAGACACCCTTTCTTATAGATTCATTCCATGCAGACCCTCTATTGGTTTTCACTTGTTGGGGGTAAGAGTCAGGCTATTAATCATCTAGTATGTACCAAGCACTGTGCAAAGATGATCTCATTTGACATTTGATCCTCAGAACAACCCTGTGACAAAAGTGCTATTATTATCTTCTTTTATAGATTGGGAGTTGGAAGCAGAGAGAGGCTAAATGACTTGTCCAGGGTCACACAGCTAGTAAGTGTCTGAAGCCAGATTTGAACATCATTTCTGACTCCAGGCCTAGTATTCTGCTCACTCTACCACTTAGCTGCCTCAGTGTAAACAGTTATTTTATGTTTAGTAGGGACTACAATTTTTCCTCTCCTCAATTGTAATGAAAATGGGAATTTGAAGAGCTTCCCTGCCCCCTATTAGGCTGAATTTAGTCACATGGAGACTGTGGTGGGAGGAGTTTGCTGAAGTGTGGAGCAGAGCTCACAGGGAGCTGGGAGTCAGAGAGTTAGAACCAGAGGGAGGAGAGGACAGTATGCAGGAGAGGTGTAGTGCTACTCTCTGCAGTGATGAGGTATATTAACTTCTTTGTTGCTATGGTACATTTGGCTTTCTGGTGTTGGGATTCAGTTTTCTGGTATGTGAATAAATGTTTAGCTTCTTTTTTTCTATACGGAGTTTCTGTTATATTTTGCAATCCTGAACTGTGCCAGTATATTCATAGTCACCACTGGTGCTGTGAATATTGCCTTGGCTCTACACCAGGGCAGGTAGCATGATGTGGAGAGGGGAAGTAGAAATACCACCCATCTTTCTTAGACATGTCTTTGAAGTTTCACCTGAGTGTCTGGCTAAGCTGACCCTCTTGCCCTTGAGGAAAATCAACGGATAGAAAAAAATCATAGAGAGAGTACTCTAGAAACAATATCATTTATGCAGCAGGGAATTCAGGTATTAGGGGAGGGAGGAGGTAAATGCTCTGTGATTTGGTGTGAGTGATTTAACCTCTCCAGACTTCAGTTTCTTCCTTTGTAAAGTGAAAGGATTAGACTAGATGATCTCTAAGGCAGATACCTTCTGGCTCTAATACTCAGTGATTCTTTCTGTTTACTATAACTGTTTAAGAGGTTCAAGATAGAGACTTGTTGAATAGTGTAACAAAGAGGAATCCCCATATCTCTTTCTTCCCTTTAATATAGTAAACCTGTGCGAGGCTTAGATTCTCAAGGATCTATATATAAAAGAAAATATGAAGCTAAAGGAGATCTATTTTATTGAGTCATAAGAAAGCACATTTGAGAATATGTCCACCTGGGCCAGATAAATAAGCCCGTCCCCAGGAGGCAAAATGAACAGTATCTGCTATGGGGCCCCAAGCTGTGGAGATCAGAGTGTTTCTAGCTGACAGCAAACGAAGCCCCCAAATGTGTCTGGTACAGCTTGGAAGTCCTCTCACATGTCTGGATAATTGCCCCCACTTAGGAATGCCAGTATCTGTCACTCTTTAATGGCCACCACCTGGTTGTCTTATAAGCATACAGGCTCACTAGGCTAGAAACAAGGTCAATAATAAAACTCCTATGAGAGGTATTGGGTCTATGGGGCTTAAATGCAAGATAAGACCCAAGGCAGAGATGGAACCAAGATGGTGAAATAGAAGCAGGAACTTTTCTAAGCTCCTCCACGAATTCTGTCACTAACCTTTAAAAAGTGAATCTGAACAGATTTTAGAGTGACAGAATTCATTGGGAGATGAAACATGGCAGATTCCCAGCCCAGGAAAGTGCCCACATAGGTCTGGGAAGGGGTAGCATGGAGCACGCGGGGGCTGTACCAGCATGGAACTGAGAGCAGATTACAGCGGAGTGAGAAGGAGCCCCACCCTGCAGACTCACCCACTCCAAGGGTGATTCATAGATGTCTCACCTTAGGAATAAGGAATTGCTTAGGGCTGGGTAAGAGAAAGCACAGGGCGCACAGCTGAGACAGCAGCTTCTCCTGGGGCTATCAGTCCACAGCCTAGACATTTGAAAATCACCTTCCTGAACCTTTGGGAGTCATTATGGTGGAGCAAACCCTAGCTGCTCTGATTCCCCCTCCCTGACCCAGAAAACCCATAGATAAATGTCCCACCCAGTGTAAAATCCTGAAATAGTGGAAATAGCCTCTGGCTTGGGAGACCTAGAGAAAGGGTGCAACTGAAGCAGTATGGAATCTGAAGTGAAGGGCAGGAGGCCTCTCAATAAGCCCCACCTTGGCTGACCAGTGGGAGATCCCTGAACCCAGAAGCCCAGGTGTGCCTTAGCACCATTAGGGGAATCTGCAGACATCAGCACTGCTAGCCAACAGCTGCTGAACCTGCCTGAGCTATAGCCCAGGGCCACAGAGGTGGAAACCTGAAGCGGCCAGACCACCCCTCCCCTACACATTACTCAGGGTAACTCAGGGGAAACACTGAGAGTCCTAGCCTTGGCCTCAGTCTAGGCACCCAGAGGCTACAGAACACAAAGTCAACAACCAGGCCTGTAGCTCCCAGCCTGAGAAGTTAAGTTAGGAAATAGGCAATCACAGTGTGTAAGAAGGAAGCTGAGAAATGAAAAACAAGAAAAATGACCCAAGATTATTATATATTATAGCAAGCAAGAACAATCACATACAGAGGACAAGATGGGCTCTATACACATACCTGAGACCACAGAAGGAAATATGAATTGATCTCAGGCCCATAAAGAATTCTTGGAAGAGCTCAAGAAAGACTGCAAAAACCAAATTAGAGAGGCAGAAAATAAATTTAAATCTACATTGATCAAACTGGAAAAAAATCTCACTAAAGAAAACAAAAAGTAAAAATTGTGAACTGGTTGTGGGAGGTTCAAAATCTGATAGGATTCCCAAAACTGAAATCTGAACATATGGAAAAGGAACTTCAAAAATTAACCAAGGAAAAAATTCACTAAAAATTAGAATCAGTCAAATTGAAGCTAAGGGAAAAAAATAAGACCTAAGGCTAAGCTTAACAGAGGTATGGTTTCTGAATTATTAAAAGCTCTTTCTCAGATTGGTTACAGCTGGCCAAGTTAATGAGCTAATCCCTTGAGAAAGTATCATGTACTGGAGGGGAGTAAAATAATAACAATTAGTGATAGTCACATAAATTTGCAAATAACTTTACACATGATCTAATTTTATTCTCACAACCACTCTGTGAAGTATTAATTCCATTTTACAGATGAGTAAACTGAGATTTAGATAGGTTGAGTGATTCAATCATAGTTACACAACTAGTAATTATCAGAAGCAAAATTTGAACCTAGGGATCTCCTGACTCCAAGTTTAATACTCTTCCCAATACCACACTGACTCTTTTTGTTGAATATAAGAGATTGGTGAACAGAGACAACTCCCTTCCTTATCTTCCCTCTAAGTCATTCCTCCTTCCAACCTGGACAGGGTTAAATGCTTGTTTGATTGTTTGCTTCAAATTGTCTAGGGTATACGTCATAAAAACTTCTTCAAAAGTTTGATACATGATACATGACCTAGATATAAAGGGATATATTACAAGAAAATTTGAAGAATATGGAACGTGTTACCTATTAGCATTATGGATAGGTGAACAATTTATGGACAAACAAGAGGTAGATATAAAATGGATAATTTTGATTGTGTTAAATTTAAAAAAATGTACAAATAAAACAAATGCAGCTAAGATCAGAAGGAAAGCAGGAAACTGAGGAAATTTTTAAAAACTGATTTGTTTATTTTTTCCCAATAAATAAATTAATTAATTTTCTTGTTTACATCATTCATTTCCATGAGATTTTGAGTTGCAAATTTTCTCCCCATCTTTCCCCTACCTACCACCTCAAAACAGCCATCCCAATGTATAAACCCTCCCCCAATCTGCTCTCTCCTATGTCCTCCCCCATTGCCTCTCTGACTTTCTGGTAGGGCAGGATGGATCTCCCTAACACAGTGCCTGTATATCTTAATTGCCAGTTGCATGTAGTTAATAGTAATAATAAATAAATAAATAAATAAATAAATATTTAACATTTGATTATAGAACTTTAAATTCTAGATTCTTTCCCTTCCTCAGTCATCACCCACTCCCCACTGGAAGGACAAGCAATTCAGTACAGGCTGTACATGTGTAATTACAAAGAACATCTCCACAGTGAACATATTGTGAGAGACTGATTATATGTCCCTCCTTCCTATTCTGCCCCCCTGCCTTTTTCTATTCTCTATTCTCTACTGTACAGAAGTGTGTGCTTCTAGCAACCCTCCCAACCACTCTCCCCTTCCCTTCCCTCCATCATCCCACCTCTCATCCCCATCACCCCTACTGTCCTGTGTGGCAAGATACCCAGTTTAGAGTTTATGTCATTCCTTCCCAAAGCCAAATTCAATGAGAGTAAGGTTGACCCTTTCCCTTTTGCCTTCCTATTCTTCCCTTCCATTGTAACAGTTGTCCCTTGCCTCTTGTATATGAGATGATTAATCCCATTCTGTCTCTCCCTGTCTCCTCTCATTCTAATCCTCTTCTGCCTCAGAATTGTACCTTTTTGAGTATTATCCCTTGATATTCAATTGATCCTGTGCCCTCTATGAACACATATATACACATACTCAGATATGTGTTTGTACACATGTATAAACCCTCCTATATAAACATATGTGTATGTATATGTATATATACATTTGTATTCCCTTCACCTATCCTCATACTGAGAAAAGTTTCATAAGTTATAGTTATCATTTTTCTATGTTTGCATGTAAATTCAACTTTGATAAGTTCCTTATGATTTCTTTTCCATGTTTACTTTTTCATGCTTCTTATATTTGAGTGTCAAATTTTCTTTTCAGTTCTGCCTTTTTCAGCAAGAATGTTTGAAAGTCCTCCACCTCACTGAATGACCGTATTTTACTCTGGAACATTATACTCAATTTTGCTGGGTAGGTGATTCTTAGTTTTAATCTTAGCTCCCTTCATCTCTGGAATATCATATTCCAGGCCCTTCAGTTCCTTAATGTAGAAGCTGCTAGATCCTAAGTTATTCTAATTGTGTTTCCACAGCATTCAAATTGTTTCTTCTTGGCAGTTTGCAGTATTTTCTCTTTGATCTAGGGACTCCGGAACCTGTCTATAACATTCCTAGGAGTTTTCTGTTTGGGACCTTTTAAAAAGGTGATTGGTAAATTCTTTCAAGTTCTATTTTGCCCTCCAGTTCTAAAATATCAGGGTAATTTTCCTTGAGAATTTTTTGAAGGATGCTTTCTAACTTCTTTTTTTGGTCATGGATTTCAGGTAGTCCAATAATTTTAAAACTGTCTCTCCTGGATCTATTTTCCAGGTCAGTGGTTTTTTTCAAAAAGATATTTCACATTGCCTTCTATTTTTTTTTCATTTGTTTGGATCTATTTAATAGTATCTTGATTTCTCATAAAGTCATTGGCTTGTATTTGCTCCACTGTAATTCTGAAGGAGTCATTCTCTTCAGCAAGCTTTTGAGGTTCTTTTTCCATCTGGCAAATTCTACTTTTTAAGGCATTCTTCTCCTCATTGGCTTTTTGGGCCTCTTTGCCATTTGAGTTAATCTATTTTTTTAAGGCGTTATTTTCTTCAGTAAGGTTGTTGACTCTCTTTTCATGGTTTTCTTGCATCATTCTCATTTC
>CM053594.1:250800163-250816175 GCA_028646575.1 Pseudocheirus occidentalis
GCATTCTTCTCCTCATTGGCTTTTTGGGCCTCTTTGCCATTTGAGTTAATCTATTTTTTTAAGGCGTTATTTTCTTCAGTAAGGTTGTTGACTCTCTTTTCATGGTTTTCTTGCATCATTCTCATTTCTCTTCCCAATTTTTCTTCTACTTCTCTTATTTGGTTTTCAAAATCCTTCTCAAGCTGCTCTGTCTTGTAGGCAGTCTACGTGTTTCTTGGAAGCTTCTTGTGTGGGAGTCCTGACTGTATTGTCTTTCTCCCATTCCATGTTTTGATCCTTTTTGTTACCAAAAAAGGAATCTAAAGTTTGATTGCTTTTCTTATTTTGCTTCCTTTGCCTGGTCACGTTGTGAGGCAATTACTTGACTTTTTAGCTCTGTGGAACTCTGCTTCCAGAGGGGAAAGCTTTGTCCCAAATTGCTGGGGTTTTCACAGCTGCTGGAGCTATTAGGGGGCTGCTGCTGCCCCTACCAGCTTTTTTCTCACTGAAAATGCACCCCAGGACCACCACCCAAGACCACAATATGGATCCAGGCTGCTTAACATAAGAGCACTTAGCCTGTGAATGATCGCTTGGTCCTGCCTGCAGCCTGGAGGCTGGGAGCTTCTGAAGCAGCCACATGGAAGTGGTTGTAGGGCCACCACTTCTGCTGCTTCCTTGCCCTGGAGGCAGTTCAGCCAGACAGCTTTTCTCCCTTGCATTTAGCTGAGTTAAACTGACCTTTCACTTAGTCCTTGTTTCTTATGACTTGATAGTTCTGGAAACTGCCACAGCTACCACTGATCCACTCTCCTGAAGGCTCCAGCTGCAGCTTGTCCTGGCCACTCTGGGTCCAAGCCGCAGTTTCAGGCTGGGCTGGTTTTCGGCTCCCAGCATGCTGAAATGAACCCTTCCTGCAGAGATGCCTTTGGTGGGAGATGTGCCCCTCTGTAATTTTGTCATTTCTGGAGTCCTAAAATTTGTTTAGAGTCATATTTTATGGGTTTTTGAGGTGGCTATGTGGGAGCTGCGGAGCTTTCCTGCTTCTATGCCACCGTCTTTGGGAAAATTTTTTGTAGACAGCTTCTCAGATAAAAGTCTGATATCTCAAATATATAAAGAACTTTGTCAAATCTATAAGAATGTGAGTCATTCCTCAATTTAAAATGGTTAAAAATATGAAAAGGCAATTCTGTGATGAATAAATCAAAATAACTTATGGTCATGAAAAAATTCTCTTAATCATTATTGATTAGAGAAACATTAAAACAACCTTGAGATATCATATTACACCTATTAGATTTGCCAAAATGATAAAAGGGGAAAATGACAAATGTAGGAGATGTGGAAAAATTGTGACCTTAACTAATTATTGGTGGATCTGTGAGTTGATCCAACCATTTTAGAGAGAAATTTGGAATTGTGCCCAAAGAGTTATTAAACTGCCTATACCCTTTGACTCAGCCATGTCACTAGTATATCTGTTTCTCAAGAGGATTAGAGAAAATGGAAAAGAACCTACTTGTATAAAATATTTATAACAGTTTTTGTGGTGACAAAGAACTTGAAATTACAGGGATTGCTTGTCAATTAGGGAATGGATAGAGAAATTAGGGTATTATGTTCATAGTGGAATATTGCTCTGCTATAAGAAATGATGAACCCTATGATTTTAGAAAAGTATGGAGAGATCTTTCATGAAATAATGAAGAGAGACATGAATAAAACCAAGAGGACATTGTAAATAGTAACAACAATATTGTTTTAAGAACAACATTGAGCAACCAAGTCATTCTGACTATTATAAATACCCAAATTAACCTCAAAGAGCCTGTGAAGGAAGATGCTGTTTAAATCTAGAAAGAGATATTGCTGTTGTGTTGGAAATGATGAGCTGGTTGATTTAGAAAACATATGGAAAGACTTGAATTTAAGGAGGAAGATGCTATTCACCTTCAGAGAAACAAATGATAAGTGGAAATAAGCATAGTATGGTTTTACATACATGTGTATATGTTTATATATATATGCCTGTGTTTGTAGCTATGCATATGTATATCTGTCCACAACTAATTGTAGACTTCTTTAGGTTGAGGGGAAGAGGGAGGAAAAATAAAGTAAAAAGGGCACAGTAGAGAACAAAAAAAAAATTGACAAGGAAGCAAAAAAAAAAAAGCTGGATGGCTTTAAAAATGATGTGTAGTATTTATTATATAGGTTTTCTGAAAGTGGAAATTTATTGTTTTATATTGAATCCTCTCTTATGATCTGCTGTGTACTTGGCAATGTTTCCTGCCCTCCCCAAACCCCATTTTGTATTTAAGTGTACATTTTTAAAGAAAATTACCAAAAAAAAAAAAAGTTTGATGGATGACATCTACCTGTTCTCCTGTCCATTTACCGTAGGCCATCTACAGAGAGAAGGAGGCTTTATATTTCCTCTTACACATACCTGCCATCATTCAAGTTTTTCTAAAATGAAAGCACACACAAACACATACACACATGCACACATGCATACACACATACATAGACATACATACACACACACCTGTGCAACTATGTACTAGTTCTTGTTTTGTTGTGATGTGTATATATTTATTTTATGACAATGTCAATAGGGTTTCAGGTTATTTGTAGACTTGATTGATATTTCTTTGAATCTTTTTTGTTGAGAAGTTAAATATAACTAAGATTTAAAGAAAAAGAGTCTATGGATAATAATGTGATACAAGGAAGGAACGTTTCCATTATCTAGTCTTGAGGTTGCTGCTGACTTAGACACAACTTAAAAGAAGCTGCAGAAGAGAGAGAGCTATTGGCATGATGGGATCAAGAGAGATTTTTGTAAATGGAGTTGTGGGTCATTGAGAGACTGGTGGCAATAAAACTACTACAATAATAATAATATTTGATGCTTGTATTTTGGCTTCAGAGACTTTAAGAAATAATTTTGTGTGTGTTTTCTTCTCCCAGCAAATCAACAAGATATTTTTATTTAACTTAATTTGACAAATGAGGAAACTGAGGTTTAGGGATATTAGATGACCTGCCCAAGGTCCCACAGTTAGTAACAGGCCTTAGACTAGGTAGAACCTGAAATGTCCAACTCCTCACCCAGTGCTCTCCCCTCTTCCACAGTACCTAGTATAGCACATAACACACTGTGTTAACTTGATACAAGTTTCCTGAATGAAATGAATGAACAAATGAACAAGGTGAGACAGAATTAAGGAGCTTTATCATTAGAAGTCAAGTGAGGGACCCAAGGAAGAGGGTGATTTATAGGAAAGGCAAAAAGTATAGGATGCAAATTCGGCACTACGGGTGAAGAGTTTCTTTAATGAGTATATTTACTAGACCACAGAATTTCTGAGCTAGACAGATCTCAGAGGTCACCCTGTGAGTTTACTAAATACCATGGTTGATTTAGGCTATATAGTAGGATAAAATAAGTAGACTTTTTAAAGAGATGACTTCAAATCGAGACACAATATTTTGAGGGGATGCTGCCTTTGTTTTGAAATTATTTCTTGATGAAGTTAAATAACTTATAGAACAGGATGGTAAATAAACTCTTGTGAAAGAAAGCGTGACTCTCTGTAGAGTCACAGGCCAAGCCAAGGCCTAGCGTCTATCTGTCCCCGTGGTTCTATCTGACTAATTTAGCTGCCCTCAGCTCTCAGGCTAGTAGAGGGACAGTTTGTGACTCTCAGCTCTCCTGATTGTTTTAGCATTTCAAAGTTAGTGACTTTAACTGAGAGGATGAAACCAAAATAAGAGGCAACATCAGCAAAACCACCTAAGGAGGAGAACAGAAGTAAAAATAACAGACATGTTTATGTTGTAAAAATAAAGGTGTAGTTATGATTTCTTGCAGGGAAAAACAAAATGATTTTTTTGTCCTTATTGCACCTAAATGTTTTTGTTTTTACTTCACCTTTGCCAATACCCAGAGACAGAGACCTACGTGATTTATCACCTAGACCAGGGGATGGGGAACCTCCCGCCTTAAGGCCATATGTGGCCCTGTAGAATCTAGATCCTCAAGCACAGCTCTTTGACCCTTTGAATCCAAACTTTGCAGAACAAATGTTAATGTGGGTTCAGTCAAAGGGCTGTACTTTAGCACCTAAAAAGCAACAAGTAGCCCTTGAGGCTGCAGGTTCCTCACCTCTGGTCTAGGCATTTAGGTGGCACAGTACATAGAGCACTGGAACTGGAGTCAGGAAAACCTGAATTCTAATCTAGCCTCAGATATTTACTAACTGTGTGAACCTGGGCAAGTCATTTAACTTTCATCTGCTTTAGTTTCCTCAGCTGCAAAATGAGTATTATAATAATAGCACAAGTCAAGTTATTGTGAGGATCAAATGAAATAATATTGGTAAATCACTTCACAAATCTTAAATACATACGATATAAATGTTAGCCATTACTATTATTGTTATTATTATTAATCAACACGAAGTCTTTATCTTCCTTTAGGCAATATGTTGGATTTCTTTATGAGATTAGATATAATGCCTTGCCAGAAAGAATTTGCAATCTAGTTGGAGAGACAATTTTAAGCAAGAGAGTCTTAATCAATAAGAAAGTATCCTTAGTCGGCCTTTAGAGGTAAGTTCTAGATGTCCCTCACTAAATAGGGAATCTGCAAATACCCACAATAAAGATTGTGAGGGAGGAGTTAATGGATAGAAAAGCAAGATAAGAAGGGTAACCTTTGTTCTTCTGCTTTTTTCTTTTTTTCCTGAGTCTTCAGATTCCTCCTTTCTCAATTAAAAACCCCAGTCTTTGAACTATCCTTTGGTGGATAATGAAAGAAATTGCCATCGATATGCTGTATGTGAATGATTTAGGCGAGGCCTGCACAACATTTGGCTGGTGAGCTGTTTATGGCCTGCATGCAGCTTCCAGCCTGCATAAGAATTTCTGGTAGCCTGTGGAAAAATGTAGAGGATGTAAAACAGGTCTATACAACACCCCCCCCATCCCCACCCCACGCGGCCACTGTAGCAGCCTTCAAGTAACACTGGCGAGTACAGGCCTGGTTTAGGCAGAAATGAGCCACTAATAGGTTTAATAGTCACTCAGGTATTTGCATCCAAAAAAGAGAAGCCAGTTAAGCCCCAAAGAACCTCAGTTATGGTAGAATGTGAAGGGAAGATCTTCATACCTTTATCCTTCCCTCCCTACCTTTTCTTTTTTTTTTGTTTTTTTTTTTTTGTTTGTTTTTTTTGCTTTTTGGAGGGCAGGTTGGGGTTAAGCGACTTGCCCAAGGTCACACGGCTAGTTCCTCCCTACCTTTTCAAAGATGAGATGGAGCTTGAGCTGGATCTTGAAGAATGGGTAGGATATGGATAGATGAGGTATTCTGAATAAGGGAGGGAGAGAGCATGAGCAAAGAAAGGAATGGTAGAAGGTAGGAGTGGTGCATGGCATAGAGGGCAAATGAAACTAACAAAAATACCACCTTCACTTGAGCAGAGGGTTTGGGGTGCCAAAAGGAGAAGAAATAATAAGAAAAGTTAAACCGCTCTAAGTGCTTGGCTGGTGGAAGGACATGATAGAATCACAGAAGGTGGGAAATGGAAGGCACCTAAGAAAATTTAACCCTTCTCTCTCTGAATGTGAGACCTAGAGAAACTGTGACCCGTTCTGTCAGGCACAAGTTAGATTTGATTTAAATCCCAGCCCAGTACTCTTTATACAATGCTATAGGAAACCTTGTTTGGGACCAGATTACATAATGTATCGGAAAGACCAGTTAGAGGTTATGTGCCTTTCTCTTTCAATCTTCCCTCCTTTTAATCTTGGGTCTCTCTATTAGCTCTTTCCCCTTTACCTACAAATATGCTAGGATCTCCTTATCACACAAAACAATCTTTCCCTAGAATCTATTATCTCATTAAGCTATTATCTCATTTCTCTCAATAGCTATGCTTCTAGAAAGGGCAGCTTTTATTCACATTTTTCAGTTTCTTGCAATCTGATCTCATTGCTTCTCCAAAATCAATAGTAACCTTATTGTCTAGTCCAAGGGCATTTTTGTTTGATTCTCATTATCCTTGACTTTGCAGAATTAGGCTTTTGCCCTTGCTCTCCATGCCTTACCTTTCCTCTTTTTCTTGATTCTACCTTTGCACCTCTTTCCTTCCTGCTTTGTTGTCTTGCTTTATCTCTTTCTTCAGCAAAAAAATGCATTTAAGGCACATTTATACAGAAAACTATAAATTTTTAACAATTTTAAATATAAATTATATCTGTTTTAAAACAGAGTAATTTTTTTCCACATGCCACTAATAATGTGGATAATTGGGAAGAGGAACAAGAAACAGACAAGTGTAAAGGACAGAGACGAGAACCTGGAGGAACACCTCCAGTCAGGGAGTTGGAGGGGAAAGTAGACAATTTTTCCCATTTTATTCTCTTCAGTGCTAGGTTGATCTCTTCCATGAGTACATCTGGAACTGTGATGTTGAGTTCAGTGTTGGGTTTTCACTGTCCTAAAAGAAAACCTCAGGAATGGTAGCGCTTCCAGTATTGCTTCCAGCTTGGCTCTTGCAGCTGTCATGTAGGGAAGCAATTTCTGTGGAGAAGGGGCCAACCCCACTAACTGCCACCTATGAGGCGGACAAGTCAGGCTGGCTGACAAGACAAGATAAGGCACCCTGAGAGAACAGTAGAAGGCAGCATGTGCCAGACAATTTGAACAACCATCTGCTCTCAGACTATGTTGGAGATAACCCAGAATTCTGAACCCAAGATCTCTGTGAATGTGAAAGCTTCTAGAACAGCCCCCTCAGCCATCGTCCAATCAAGCAACCTTTGTAGAGATGTGGTCGAGTCACTGCTCCTGTGGATGCTTCTAACAAAGCTACTGAACACCCAGACAGAAAAGTTCTCCACCCCAAAGTCATTGGCACTGTCAAATGGTTTAACATCAGAAACTGAGATGATTTTATCAGTGGAAATGGCATTAAAAAAGTCATTACCACCTGCTTTTTCACATTGTATCCTAAGGACCAAGGGGCCTTTCCATCTTCTTTGTAGCTGAAACCTTCCATATGTGTAATCCAATCTGATGCAAGCTCTTTAAGAGCAGAGACTTCCTTACTTTTCTAAATGTGTATCCATAGTATTTTGCAGATAGTAAGTGTTAATAAGTGCTCATTTTAATCATTCATTCATTTAGCAAAAAAGACAGGAGGAAAAAGAGAGAAGGAGGAAAAATCAGGAAAGTGAAATGTAAGGGAAGCCAAAGGAGAGAATTCTAAGGAGGAATAAGATGTTAAGAGGGATTGATATGAATCCTCCTTCTTCCACATCTATCCTAATTTTATCTATACTTCCAGGCCCTGCCTCCTAGAAGGGTTCCAGTACCTTTCCAGTCAGCAACGGTGTCTCCTTTATTTGTATTGTGCTGGATAGCCTAGCATTTTAATAACCTATTAAGTGCTATTTTAATTAACCTCAAGCTAGGTGGAGAGGTAAGAGAAGAGAACAGCAAAAGGTTGGAGGAGTTATAATGTCAATATAGGGAAATTGAGGAGAATGAGAATAGAAAAGAGGCCTGCTGATCTGTAAAGAGGTTTATTTGTAACCCAGGCAAGAGAAGTTGTTTTTTTTTTCCTTTGGTGGTATTGAGGATGACAGATTCCAGAGGATTTAGAAGGGAATATATGATTGAGAAATGGTAACTGGGTGTAACTTGTTTGTTCTTATAGTTATTCATAAGAAAAGATCAACAATAGAACAGTAGCTGCTATAGGCAGTTCAGTTAAGTGCAGATCTCTCTCTCTCTCTCTCTCTCTCTCTCTCTCTCTCTCTCTCTCTCTCCCTCTCCCTCTCCCTCTCCCTCTCCCTCTCTCTCTCTCTCTCTCTCTCTCTCTCTCTCCATCTCCCTCCCTCCCCCTTTTCCCCTCTCTGTTTCATTCTCAGTATCTCTCTCTCTCTCTCTCTTTAATAATAGGAAAGGATCCAATAACATTAGATCTAAATAGCATTTTTGAGAGTCAAATGCAATGAGCTGGTTGGAAAAGAGAAATGTAAGATTTGAGAGTCAGGATTTATGTGAGAGCAGGGTCATGGGGCCCTTTGGAGAAGGGATGGTATAACTCTTCTTCTGTGATTGCTGGGGGAAATAAGAGACTCGCTATAGATGCAGAGATATATTTAGCTGAAGATGAAAATAGATGGAGAAGTTCCTGCTACATGGTTTCATTCTTTTTCTGATTAATGAATACTTGCACTAAATTTAGATTGACTTCAGTCATGCTTCATTTGAAGCCTGCCCCCTCCTTTCTCATCTTCTCACAAGCTGTCTGCATACTCTTCCCCTTCCCCAAACTTTCAATTTTAGGACCCTAATCAAATCAGTAATCCTTTTACTACTGGAAATTTTGTGGTCTAGGAATGATGGGAACCCCGAAAATGCAAGGGTACAAAGTGTAGGTCTGCCTTGAAAGAATTCAACCCCTCAAGCCTTCTTTCAGTCCAAGTAGTGAGTGTATTGTAACACCAATAAAAGCAGGCCAGACTCTTAGTAAGTCTGCTCTATTTGTGATGCCAATATAAGTGGACACGATTTTAAGAATTTGAGCAATTTGATTGGGTTAAGATTGATATTTTATGCAGAGAGACTGTGGGGAAATTTGGATGGGATTAAGGAGCGGCAATTAGCCTGGAGTAGGGTCAGGTGCAGACAATGGAAGGACTGAAGTGGCCTGAGAGCCAGTGAGAGGGCAGTTAAAAGGGTTATTAACTGGGATGGGTCAGTGGGTTCAGGGGCTGGATTCCTGAAATTTGTGGGAAAGTTCAGGGTCTTTTAGGGGTCTGGAGTCCATCATTACTGTCCCATTAGAAAGAGTCTTTCATTTTGCTCTGCAATTGCCTGACTTATCAGCCCCATAAGTTTCCAAACCAAAATAGCCTTTGCTGACCATCATTTTTCATATGTTGTCTCTCCTAATGAATGTAAGTTCCCTTGAGGACAGGAATTGTCTTTGTTTTTGTATTTGTATTCCCAGGGCTTGTCATAGCACTCAGAATACAGTACTTAAAAATGCTTGTTCATTCATTCAATAGCTTATAACGAAATTAGTAAACATTTGTGTAACCGTTTGCAAAGTATTATCAGAAATGTATATAATTCCTTACAAAGTACTGTGCTCAAGATGAAGAAAAGTTATTGGAACAAAAGCATTATTACCCCTTTTTACAGAGGAGGGAATTGAGGCTTAGAGAGGTTAGTTAATTTGACTATTATCACAAGACTATTAAGTGGTGAGGGAAGAAGATAAATCTAAGTACAATATCTCTTACCTAAGGCTCTTTCTACTAAGTTTAGTTAATCTATTGAGGCTGAAAGTGAGGAAGGTAGCATTAGAGTTGTGAAAAAACTAGAGGAGAACTTTTTTTTAGAGTTGTTCTTTTAGAACATATCAAAATGTCATGTGAATGGGTGAGAAATATAGTCTTTCCTAGGTGTGAACTTGTAGCCGCTGAAAGTAAAGGATAATAAAAAGGAATTTGATGCAAAATCTCTATAATGCTATTAATTTCAAATATCAGTGAGGAGGAGGAAAAAGGGGAGGAGGGAAGAATGATGGGGAAGAAATTCTTCCAATTTGAAAAATATAATTGTGGGAATGTGGTAGTACAACCTTGAATCAGGTGATCTTAATCAGAGAATTTCAGTTGGACTGGGCCCAGGGTCATCTAGTCTAGGCCATACCTGAACAGGATTTCAGCATCCCTGACAAGTGGTAATCTCACTCCTTATTGAGCTAGAGTGAAAGAGAATCCACAACCTCCTGAGAGAGCCAATTTCATTCTTGGTTGGTTCTGATGGTTAATAAATTCTTCCTTCCCTCAAGCCTGTCTTTTTGTAATTCTGACCAATTTCTACTAGCTCTACTCTTTAGGACCAAGCAGAAGGTGTCTAATTCAAAATGTTACATGGGTTGAGGAGAGAAAGAAAGTCCCTCTAAGGAGCATATTAAAAATGAACCCAGAGCTAGTGAGAGTGGTTAAGGGATAATATAAAAGAATCTTATATTTCAGATACCAGAGAGGAGAAAGGGGACAAAAAAATCATGAGAATTGCTTTTTTCCCTCATTTGAGAAAGGCAGTCGTGGTAACTAAACCTTTCTTTGCACCTTCTATGTTTTGCACTGTGGCTGGTCCATAATAAGCACTTAAGGAAATACTTTTTGACCCACTGACTTAACAAATAAACCTAAGTTTATTTTGATGGTTGCCCTGAAGTTATGGAATGTTGGACTCAGAAAATTGCATATACCTGGGAGATATTTTGAATCTAAGAAAAAGTTAAATTTGAGTCAATAGCTCAACATATAAGGAAGAATCAGAATTGGATGAAGGAGTTATATTAATAATTTAAGTTTAATGGGAAAAACTATCAAAATGTCCCTAGACATTTGTGTTTCTTTAAATGTTGTTATAAAATTTCTTTTATTAAATATTAATCAAAGCTTAGTAATTAGCTAGTATTTGTGCTTTTTTACTTTAACATAGAATTATGTTTTTGTAGAAGTATAATTGATAAAATGATATACTAGTAGTATTCTTTCTTGGGGTAACCCAACTGGTTGGACTGCAAAGTTGTCAAAAAGGTATGTCAGTTGTGGAAGCTCTCCACATTGTAGGTAAAGTACCTATGAAGAAATAAACACTATTTGAAGGTCTGGTTTTGGAAATCTTGATCTAAGAACTGATGGGAAGTATCACAGTGGTCTTGAGGAGAGTGGAAAAGTTCTGAATTAAGCTTGATGAAGAGTTAGGTTGATATAACAGAAGAGACAAATAGATTTCTGAGCAGATGAAGGCTAGAGGAGAAATGGTATCTCTCATGAAGTGAATAAAAGCGCTAATGATGTTTGTTCAAGTCTAGGTTGTATTGTTTTAAATTTAGTTCTTCAGTGACCTAAACTGAAAATAAAAAAATTTTGTAGACAGTTCAGGGAACATATCAGAAGAGAAAGTGAATCATTCCCTCAAGGTCAAAAGTCTCTCAGAAATGAAATGGAGAGATTCAGTTATTTAACAAAATGCCTGTTATGTTCAAGGCACTATGTTAGGTGATGAAGATTCCCTCTCTGTATGTAACTGTGATACGGGCCTTTCACTAAAGTTTTCCTTCTAGTAAGAGGTGAAAAATACACATATATACCCCTCCCCAAACACACATACCCCATGAAAAATGAAGTGTAAAGTACAACTTTCTCTTAGAAATTTGAATAAGGAGTTAGGAGTTTTATCTTGGAGTGGGTGGGATGTGTCAGGAAGACTCCCTAGAAGCAGTAGCACCTGGGCCTGGAAGCAAAGAAGGAGCTTTAATTGACTGAAATGGGATGAGGCAGAGAAGTCATTACAGGCATGGAAAGAGCTAGCATGAACAAAGACACTGATGCTGAAGAAGATAACAAGGTTATGGAGAGCAGTGCAGTTTGTCTGAAATATAGAGTGTACAAAGACATACCAGTGAACAACCTAGGAGATGGAAGGGGTTTGAAAATAATGAGAAGGATTAGCACTGATGTTCACGCTGTAGTATTTTGTACTGGGGGGGGGAGGGGGGTTGTGGTCTATCTCCTATGATGAGCATTAGAATTACTAGGAGCATCTGCCTTCCCCCCTTCCTATTCTGGCGGCTGTATCCAGAGACCATCTGAATAGCAAACATGCCAGAAAGGAAAGCACTGAATAAACAATGGTTGTTCTCCTCTCCCAACTCCTAAATAAAGAGAAGGAAATTATGAGCCACCTGTACATCATTGGGAAGATTATAATTTGTGAATATTGAGAAAACTCTGATTAGGTTAAACTTGTTAAAAGTGATATCTTTAGGGGCAGCTAAGTGGTACTGTGCATAGAATACGGGCCCAGGAGTCAGGAGGACCTGAGTTCAAATGTAGCCTCAGACACTTACTAATTGTGGGACCCTGGGCAAGTCACATAACCCCAATTGGTTCAGTCCCTTCTACTCTTCCCACAGGAAGAGACATCATTAAACATAAGAATGACACCTTTCTCTGATCGCTATCCAGGATTATCTATCACCATTTAAGACAATTATCTGAAAAGAGGGGAATGGGATTTCTGCTACCCATCTAAGGAGAGTAGATACAACATACCCAAAGATATGCTAATATTAGGACACTCATATATATTAACTCACAATCTGAGTGTGCTAACTGAAATCACTTTGATTTGGCACTCATGAATTCATGGTCATTTCAAATGACCTCTATGGCCCTTGACTGGTCAACCAAAGAGCTCCATGCTGTTTATGTCTCCACTAATACAGCCATTAATACTGAGTGTAGAGTAAAGCTGCTAATCAGTTTGAATAACCTCACTGGTCTTGGCAGGGAATTAACCCATTTCCATCCCCTTGAGTGGTTATCTTTCTGCATCTCTTGAATCTGTTTTATCTTAAGGGCTGAAAGATTGGTCCTTAGAGTCACTGATTTTGGCAAGTGCTGAGGAAAACAAAGGATAATGGAGCTTTTCACCCACACTAGAACACACACCTTTTTTCAGCTGCAGAAATTGGGCAACAGGTATATTTAAGACTAAACCCATCCTGGAATTATGGATCAGTCATAGCCTGGCTCATATGCTCATCATTATTTTTTGCTTTAATTATTTCCATAGTCTTTTAATTGGACACTTTGTCACAAGTCTGGCATATTTTGTATCTAGCCTTCATGGAGCAATTTAATTGATTTTCCTTGAGTCATGTCACTCTCCTATAATAAACTTAAGGCACCTTCCCCATTATCTTTAGGAGTAAATAAAAATGCCTGTCATATAAAACCCTTCACAACCTAGTTCTAACCTTGATTTGTAGCTGTATGACACTGTTTCCCTTCACAGTGTCTATCTAAGCTCTAGTTAATCTGCCTTCTTACTTTTCCTCATGCACTTCATTTCCCATCTCTGTGCCTTTACATTCTATACCTTCCACATGCCTGGAGTACTCTTCCTTCGTCTTTGCTCATACAGCTCCTACTTTCCTTTAAGACACAGCTCAAGACACAGGAAGCTCTTCTTTGTCTCTCTGCTGCTAGTACAGTCTTTCTCCCTCCGATTACCAGATATCTCTATGTAAATAACCCATACTGTGCAAGTTGTCTCCTTTGATAGAACCGGAGCTTCTTTAGGGCAGAGAATGCTTCACTGTTTTCTTCCCCCTTGCCTAGCACACTGCTAGTTGGACACTGGATAGTTGGTACTTCATAAATATTGAAAACAAACTTACCTGTAATAAATATGGGAAAATAGTATGACAAGAAAGAGGTTGGATTTCTTTCAGAACATATTTTTGGGCACTTTATTCCATTCTTGCCATAGGATTGTGATTTGTGGTATCCCTCTCATAGTTGGTAACTGAGAAATATAATATAAAGGTAGGAAAGTACATAGTTAAGTATCTTGCCTTGTTTTCTGTATAGGGGATGTCTGGAGGAGGGAAAAACACCAATCCTTCTGATTATGCCAAATGTGGATTGATGATGAGGAACTTGACCCACTTCTAGCAGAGAGGTGGCAGACTCAGGTTGTAGAATAAGACATACAATTTTAGATATGGCCAGCCTGGGAATTTGTTTCCCTTGACTATACTTATTTATTTATTTGTTTGATTATTTATTTATTCAATAGCTTTCTGAAGGTAGGAAGGTGAGGCAATTGGGATTGAGTGACTTGCCCAAGGTCACATAGCTAGTAAGTGTTAAGTGTCTGAGGCTGGATTTGAACTCAGGTCCTCTTGACTCCAGGACCGGGGTTCTATTCACTGCACCACCTAGCCGTTCCTATACTTATTTATTACAAGGGTTTTCTTTTCCCCCACTTTTTTCCCTAATGGGAGAGAAATAGGGGGAAGAGGAAGAAAATAACTTTGTTACACAAAAAAGAGAGAACGAAGAAAAGGATAGCGCACTCCTGGACACACAGTCAACTCCACTTTCTTCGATTCTCAGGAATGCCCACATGGTTGTTGAGGTAGCTGGGCTCGATTGCTAAAGAGTGTCAATGTTTTTGAGCAGTTGCCCTGCCTGGGTCCTTGCCACCAGCAGAGGTCTGTCCGTCTGCCCTGAGACTGTGTCTGCAGCAGCCCTGTCTGTGGTCCCTGCTGGTCAGCATCTCACACTTCAGATAATCTCCCAGAGGGAGCGTCTAAGATCTGATAACATGCCCCTTATGTGACACTCAAATTCCTGCAAACTTTTCAAGTCCTTGTGTCTATGACTGGTAAGCTTGTAGATGTGTGTGACTGATGAGGCAATTTCAGGCCAGGCAAGCATGAGAATGTATAGTCCTAGAGAAAAGAAAATGGTTTATAATATGGAATCTTTCTTTTCCAGGGCTACAGTTCTGTCAGTCTCAGGGACTGGAAGACCAATTCCTAATAGAACAAATAGGACTCAAGTCAGTGTCTACATGAATATTCTGGTATGCTAAGAGAATACTGGAATTGGAATTAGGAGAATTGGGTTCAAATCCTGCCTAAGGCAAGGCAGCTTAGTGTCCCAGTGAATACACAACTGGATCTGGAGTCAGGAAGTTGTTGTTCACTTGTTTTTCAGCCTTGTCTCATTCTGTGACCTCATTTGGGGTGTTCTTGGTGAAGATGCTGGAGTTGTTTGCCATTTCCTTTTCTCGTTCATTTTACAGAGGAGGAAACTGAAGCAAACAGGATTAAGTGACTTGAGCCCAGTTTTCTATCTGCTGTGCCACCTACCCTTTCTAATTGTGACTCAAGTCACATAGCGCTTCCTCAGATACAAAGACAAACATGAAACAGTCCTTAGTGGCAAGGAGCTTCCATTCTACCGGGGAAAACAGGCGGTGACCAGGTAAATATCAGGAGGTGCTAGAGTCTGCTCAAAAAAGCCCTTGATGAGCAATTGTTAAATTTTCAATGTGAGTAGTTATATCTGAGAAATTAGCAAATACTACAAATCAGCATTGGAGTTATTATTTTATTGATTGTCTAGACAGAACAAGAAAAAATAGTGACAAAATTCATTTGGAAGAACAAAAAGTCCACAATATCAAGGCAATTAATGAAAAGAAATGTTAGGGAAGGTAGCCTAGCTGTACCAGATTTTAATCTCTACTATAAAGCAGCAGTCCTCAAAACTGCCTGGTACTGGCTAAGGAATAGAGTAGTGCATCAATGGAATAGATTGGGTACAAAAGACTCAGTAGTCAATGACTATAGTAACATACTGTTTGATAAGCCCAAAGGCCCCAGTTTCTGGGTTAAGAATTCACTATTTGACAAAAAATGCTGGGAAAATTGGAATATAGTTTGGCAGAACCTGGGCATAGACCATTGTTTAATGCCATACACCAAAGTCAAGTCTAAATGGGTGCACAATCTAGCTATCAAGGATGATACTGTAAATAATGTGGGGAATCAAGGAATAGTTTCCCTTTCGGATTTATGGAGTAGAGAAGACTTTATAACTAAAGAAGAGTTGGAGAGCATTATAAAATGCAAAATGGATAATCTTGATTATATTAAATTGAAAGTTTCTATACAAACAAAGCCAATGTAACCACGATTAAGGGGGAAGTGGGAAATTGGGAAAGAATATTTACAACCAGTGTCCCTGATAAAGGTCTCATTTCTAAAATATACATGGAATTAAGTAAAATTTATAAGAATACAAGTCATTCCCCAATTGATAAATGGGCAAAGGCTATGAAGAGGCAATTTTCAGAGGTAGAATTAAAGATATCTTTAAGCACATGGAAAAATGCTCTAAATCACTATTGATTCAAGAAATGCAAATCAAAACAACATCTCCCCAGTCAGATTGGCTAAGATGACAAAACAGGAAAATGACAAGTGCTGCAGAGGATGTGGAAAAATTCGAACTCTAATGCATTGTTGGTGGAGCTGTGAACTGATACAACCATTCTGGAGGGCAATCTGGAACTATGCCCAAAGGGCTATAAATAATTGCATACCTTTTAACCCAGTAATACCAC
>CM053594.1:250816675-250835954 GCA_028646575.1 Pseudocheirus occidentalis
AAGGATGCTTTCCAAGTTCTTTTTTTTTGGTCATGTGTTTCAGGTAGACCAATAATTTTCAAATTGTCTCTCCTGGATCTATTTTCCAGGTCAGTGGTTTTTTCAAGGAGATATTTCACATTGCTTTCTATTTTTTCCTTTCTGAAATCTTGAAAGGTACTTCCACCTAGTCTAATTTGTGCCTCTATAGGGCAGAAATGGGCACTGAGGTAGTGGTGAGTAGGACTACTTAGGGGGGAAGGAAGAGCTAAGTCTTCTTTTGAATCCTTTATGCATGCAAAGTCCTTGAAATTGAAAGCTGCCTAATTAGGGGCAGTGGGGAAAGTGGGTGAGAGGGTAAATTAACAGTCCTTGATACTTATTGAATGTTTTGTTACCAAGGGTATCAGCTGGCCTTCTTCTAGTTAGGGCCTACTTTACTGAAAGGGTTTGTAGAAATTCATTTTCTGTTGTCGCTCCCAATTCACAGTGATTTGACTGACTGGATAATAAATCAATTAACAAGCAAGTGTTAAATGGGCAGCTAGGTAACACAGTGTATGGAGTGCTGGGCGTGGAGTCAGGAATACTCATCTTCCTAAGTTCAAATCTGATCTCAAACACTTACTGTGTGACACTGGACAAATCACTGAACCTTGTTTGCCTTGGTTCCCCCATCTGTGAAATGAGCTGGAGAAGGAAATTATAAGGCACCCCAGTATCTTTGCCAAGAAAATCCCAAATGTAGTCACGAAGAGTTGGAATTACTGAAATGACAACATTAAGTGTTTATATTAAACACTAGGGATTCAGAGACCAAAATGGAAACACTTCCTGCCCTCACTGTGCTAACATCATCATATGCACATGTCTAGGTATGTACAAGATACATGCAAAGTAGTTGTCTATAAACAAATTCTTCTTGAATAGCTGCTTCAATATAATTGGTGTTCTTTGGAATCCTATGTATGTAATGCAATTTAAAACATTCTGAGAAGGGGTTCGTCTACTTCCCAGACTGCCAGAGGATGACCCAGAAAAGGTGAAGAAACCCTGCTCTAGATGGCAAGGTACTCCAGATGCTCCCATTTGTGGATGATATTGTGCTACTTATATCATGTCCCCAAATATTACAGAATCTTCCCCAGAGTAATTTGTGGCCACACAAAGGAGATTGGCCTAATAATCTTCACCCAAAAAATGAATTAAAAATGCTTCTTGTCCAGACTATGACATGCAGTTGGGTAGGTGATGAAATGAGTTGGTTCATTAGTACAGATGGTGTAGATTAGACAATGAGCTGATTCCAGAATGGAAGAAGGGGAAGATAGTGGGATGAGTTGCATCTTGGAAACTGCACAGTGTTTTTAATGATCCCCATGTACTCCCAGGGGGATCAAAGATCCATCTTTTAAAATAAATATTCTTCCAATTATACTATATAATGGTTAATTATGGAACGCCACAATTTCAGAATATTCAAAATCCCAAGTGACTGTAAAGACAATGGAGAGGAGCATGGTGGGTGCCGTTAGATTTCAGTGATGATGTAGGTACAAGAAATGGAATAAAAGAGAATCATCCATGAGATGTGTAATCAGAAAAGGAGATGAACTGGTCCTGTAGGGAGAGTGTACCCACATAATACCAGCAAATGTAGAGGATATAGAGGAAGACCTTCAGGGGATTGGGTAGATCAACTATGGAGAATTTATAGAAGGGCTTAGACAAGAACCTCACAGATAGAAGGTATGGATAGATTGTGATCTGTACTTTAAGAGGGTGTGCCCTGTTCAGTAAAACTACAGTTCCACAGAAGTTTTTGAAAATCCTCCTATTTCTTGAAATCTGGGCATTGGGTTAGATTTAGGTTGGAGATTGGTCAATGTTTTGTGATACTTTGTTAGGAGGAAGAATGCAATGAAGACAGTAATGTTTGGAGTCAGGACCTGAGTTTGAATGATTACTTCTTGCTGTCTTAATGTGTCTGGGAATCAGTTTCTTCATTTATAGAATGATGTTGGACTAAGTATCTCTAAGGTCTCTTTTAACTCATGCCAAGAATTCAGGGAAGGCAACTGGACAAGCATCGGAATTTTGTGATATCCCGTCTGCCCCAGTGGTTATCAACAGGTATCCCTGTAATCAAAGAATTTCTATGGGAACATTCCCTTTTCTCATGTTTAATTCTTCCATCATACAGAAAAAAAAATGTAAACATAAGAGACGTAAATAAAAAGCCCAAAGCTCACATTTCCTTTACCTCTACCTCTAATAGTCAAAGGATGTAAGCCATAAGGGGTTGCCTGAAGAAGTGTCCAATTTTAAAGTGGAATCCTAAGGAATATTGTAAGGTGTTAATCATGACTGGAGGAGGAAATCTAAAATGCTTCTCTTTATCGTGAATGGGAGAGAAAGAATTGGGTGTAGCTACAGTAATGCAACACAAAAGTTCTTATATTCATTCTACCCCATTGTAGTGGTTTAAAAAGAAAAAAAAATTGATGACTTTTGTTCTCATATCACATTCATTTCCCTTTAATATTGGCTTCGCTGCTGAATCCTCACTTTTAACAAAGAACATTTCAGCAAAACCAACTATGTACTTATTGCATCTGACAGCATATATTACATTACATGTCTGTAGTCTCTCACCTCTCTACTGAGAAGAAAGAGGTGTTTTTAATTTAGTTCTCCATGACTGAGACCAGGCAGTAACACTGGATCAGAGCTGATCTTCCTTTTGGCGCTGTTTTTGTTTACGTTACTGTGGTCAATATATACTGTTCTTCCAGTTAGATCTAGTTCATACAAGTCTCATGTTTTCCTGAATTCTTAACATTTGTCATTGCAGCATCATGTTTCATTACACTTGTATGCAAAAATTTGTTGAGCTATTCCATGATTGAAGGACAGTCACTTTGTTTCCAGTTTGTTTTTCCCCCAACAGTAAAAAGTATTGCTCTAGGTATTTTGGTACATGTAGGTCCTTTTCTGACTTTGAACTCCTTGGGTGGGTTGTATAGTGGGTCAGAAGTTTTGGACAACTGAATGACTTTTCTCCCATAATTCCTAATTTTTTTTCCAGAATTGTTGGGACAATTCACAATGCCATTAATATTATAATAGTGTGCCTGTTTTCCCATAGTCTCTCAGACAATGTGTATTTTTAAAAATCATCTTTGCCAGTTGAGATATGAAGTGAAATGTCATTATCTTAGTTTGAATTTTTCTTATTATTAGTGATTTGGAGCAGTTTTTCACATGGTGACCAACATTTTACAATTCTTTTGAAAACTTAATAGAATTTGACCACCTACTGGGGGATGGATCTTGTTCTCATATATTTGTGTCAGTTCCCTATATATCTTGTAAATCACAGTCTTATTAGAGCCGTACAAAGCTCCCCTTACCTCATCCTTCCTTGCAATCAGTAGTTTCTAGCTGTATTGGTTTAGTTCACACAACTGTATTTCAGTTTTATGTAATCAAAGTAATCTAATTTGTCTTTTATAGTCATTTCTGTCCCAAATTGGTAAGAATTCCCACCAACACCACCAGGCATGCTTACCATGTTTAGTTCTCTTATGATTTTTATGATGTGACTTGAAAAATATTTGGTCATATATTGATTTGGAGCTTGATACAGTATATGGTGCAAGGTGCTGGTCTAAACCCAATTTCGATATCCTTTTTTTCCCAGAAATTCTTATTAAATTAGAGATTTTTATTTCCCTTTAGTTTATATTTTTGTATTTCTTGAATACTGGATTACTGAATTTGATTGCTTTTGAGTCTTGCATATCTACACTAGTCTTTTCCATTGATCTACTTTTTTTGTTTTTAAATCAGTATCGAATTGTTTTGATGATTATTGTTTCATAATTTGAAATCTCATTACTGCTATGCCCCCTTCTTTTCTAATTTTTCACTACTGCCTTTAAGATTCCATACTCTTTCTTCTTCTAAATAAGTTTTGTTATTTCTTTACCTGCTCAATAACAATTTGAATGATAGAACACTAAATCTATGTGTTTGTTATATACATATACATACATATAAATGTATGTGTGTGTATATGTGTATATGTCATATTGTCAGCTTTTGCCCTTAAACAATGAATATCTTATGTTCTCTCCAAGTCATCTTGATTTTTTTTCCTCTCAAGAGTTTTATAGTTATAATTCTAGAATTCCAGGTATGTTTCAGACTAGGTTAACTTAAAGCTATTAAATGCATTTGGAATACAAAGAAAAGCAAAAATATAAATAAATAAAATTAATTCCTTGCTTCCCAAACCTTGAAATTCCCCCAATCCTAAAAAACAGTTGCTGTTCTCAAGGAGCTCACATTCTAATGGTGGAAATAATTTGTAAATAACTATTTGTACAGTATATACAAGACAAATTAGAGATAATCAATTTAGGAAAGGTATTAGGTTTACAGGGGGATCAGCAAAAGTGGAATTTTATTCTCCACTTAACAGTATCTCATTTTTTCCAATTACATATAAATATAGTTTTCAACATTCACTTTTGTAAGATTTTGAGTTCCAAATTTTTCTCTCCTCTCTCTGCCTCCCCTCTCCTGCCTCCAAAATGGAAAGCAATCTGGTATAGTCTATACATATACAATCATATTAAAAGTATTTCCGCATTAGTCATATCATGAAAGAAGAATCAGAACAAAAGGGAAAAACCACAAGAAAGAAAAAAGCAAACAAAAGAAAAAAAACTGGCATGCTTTGATCTTCATTCAGACTCCATAGTTCTTTCTCTGAATGTGGATCGATAGCATTTCCATCATGAATCTTTTGGAATTGTCTTAGATCATTGCCAAGAAGAGCCAAGTCTCAATCATTGCACAGCATTGCTGTTACTGTGTACACTGTTCTCCTGGTTCTGTTCACTACACTTAGCACTATTTCTTATAAGTCTTTGCAGGTTTCTCTGAAGTCTGCCTCTTCATCATTTCTTATAGCACAATAGTGTTCCATCACATTCATATACAACTTTTTCAGCTATTCCCCAATTGATGAGCATCCCTCAGTTTCAAGTTCTTGGCCACCACAAAAAGGGCAGCTGTAAATATTTTTGTACATGTGGATCCTTTTCCCATTTTTATGATCTCTTTGAGTTGCAGCCCTAAAAGTGGTATTGCTGGATCAAAGGGTATGCACATTTTTATAGCCCTTTGAGCATAATTCCAAATTGCTCTCCAGAATGATTGGATCAGTTCACATCTATACCAACAACGCGTCAGTGTTTCAATTTTCCCACATCTTCAAAATTTATCATTTTCCAAAGGTGGAATTTTAGCTGGTATTACAAGGAAGCCAGAAGTTAGAGATGAGGAGGGTAAGAATTCAAGGCATGGGAAAAGCCAATGAAAATACACAGATTCAATAGTGTCTTCTCCCTGGAACAGTAAGGAGGTCAGTGTCACTGGATCACAGTATGTGTTGGGATGAATGAGGTGTTAAAAAGCCTGGAAATCTAGGAGGGAGGCAGATATTAAACACTTTGAATCCCACACTGAAGAATTTATATTTGGTCCTGGAAGCAATAGGGAGCCACTGGAATTTATAACATAGTGGGTGACATGGTGAGCCCTGTGGTTTAAGGAAGATCAAATTGACAGCTAAATGGAAGACAGACTGGAGTGGGTGACAGACTTATGGCAACATAAGCCCAACTAGCAGGCCTATGACAGTAGTCCAGGTGTGAGGTGAGAAAGGCATGTACCAGGGTGGTGGCAGTGTCAGGGGAGTGAAAGAGGAATATACCAAGAAATGTTAAAAAGATAGAAGCTATACAAATTGACAGGTGATTGGGTATGGAGGTAAGAGGGATTGAGGAGTTGACATATAAGGTACGGGGGCCTTGGAGGATGGTGGTGCCCTCCGAAGTAATAGGAAAGTTAGAGAGGAGGGATTGGGGAGAAAGATAATGAGTTCAGTTTTGGATATATTGAAGATGTCCAATAGGCAGTTGGAGACATGAGTGGAGGTCAGGGCTAGATAAGTACATCAGAGAATTATCAGCAAAAAGAAAATTGAATCCATGGAAGCTGAAGAGATCAAGTAAATAGAAAAGGGCCTAAGACAAAGCCTTGGGAGACACCCACCTTTAGTGGACATGACCTAGATGAATATACGGTAATGGAGACTAAGAAGGAGCAGTCAGATATGAGAGCCAGGAAGGAGACATTCGTATCTTCCAAAAACATAGAGGGAAAAGAGTATCAAAGAGAAGTGGGTGATCAGCAGTGTAAGAGGCTGCAGAAAAAGGTCAAGAAGGATGAAGGTTTGACTAGAGAGGTAGGAAGAGTGTGAGAGGAAAGGAAGTGGAGGCAGTAATTATAGATGGCCTTCCCAAGGAGTTTAGCCACAAAGGGGAGGAGAGATATGGGTTGATAGTTAACACTGGTGGTTAGATCACGTGAGGATTTTTTGTTTTGTTTTTTTGAGAACTGAGAGACATGGTCATGGTTGCAGGCGGTAGAGAAGCAACCAGCAATAGACAGGGAATGATTGACGATAAGAGAGAACGGGGATGATAGAGAAAGCAGTCTTTTGGAGAAGACAATGGACAGGGCTAACTTGTGCAGATAGAGGGGTTTGCCTTGGTAAGGAGATGGACTAACTCTTCATGTGAAGCAAGAAAGTGGTAGAAAGCACCTGAGGGGTGTGAGATGAGCTCTTGGAGAATGTCCTTAAGTTTTTAAATGAAACATGAAACAAGGAGTGAAGGGAAGGGGGATCCATGGATGCTTTGAGAAGGGATGATGTTTGGAAAAACTGCTCTGGTGAATGGGATGGTAAGTCCCTTAGGGAGGTCTAAAAGAATTGTCTTGCTGTAGTGAGGTGCCAGTTGAGACTATGTAAAATAAACTTTAGTAGTGAAATTTTAGTGGTGAATTTTTGTAGTGCTTTTCTCCGGCTTTATTCAGCAGCATATGGATAGGAGTGAAGGTAGTGATTGGTGGAGATATTATTTCAAGTCTGGGGCTTTGTAGGACATGATTCATCATAAGATAAGGGTCTAATGAATTTGAAAGAAGAGGTTCAAGTAGAGTTGGATTGGTTTACCAAAGAGTCAAATAGGGACAGGAGGAAAGTCAATGCAGGGATAATAATCTGGGAAAGACTGAGAACAGGAAGGGATTCATGGCAGAGGCAAGGATGAAGAGCAGGGTTTGGGTTTGCAAGGCAGAGGGATAGATAGATTGACAATGGATTGTAATCAGATAAGGCAATTTCAGAGTTCAAAGAACACCAAACAATGGTAGTTGATGGCAAGATCAGGAGTACAGCCATCTCTTTTTAGCTGAGGTGGAGTAGAAGAGTTCCTCATGAAGAATGAACAAATTGAAGAACTGGAGTTTAAGGGGCTGGAAGAAGTATCTCAATATATACCAAAGTCCTTTAGTAGTAGTACAAGAGTTGGGGAAGAAAGACTGTGAACCAAGCCCTGAAGTCATCAAGGACAGGGGTGGCCTAGAGCTCAGTAGATTACAGCTACTGCAATCTTGGGTAATTAATATGAATTGAATGAACCACAAAGATGCAAAAGTTACTGAATTGTGGTAGCTGGAAGGCTTGGAAAAATGTCAGTGGGGAGTGAGGAGTATTCCAAATCCCTCACCATGGTCAGTTGGGGTGGTATGAATGAAAGCGCAACTAGGGCTGCGGAGAGTGGTCGCTGCTGTTCCATCAGAAGGGAGCCAGGTCTCAGAGCCAGAAGATAGGAATGAATAAGGAAAAAGAATTAAGACCAGAGTTACTTTGTTACACATATTTAATTAACTATCTCTTTGCTGGTGATTCTCAAATCTGCCTGTCCTGTCCCAACCTTTCTACTGACCTCCAGTCTTGTATCTCCTACCACCTTTCAGACTCCACAAACTGGTTATCCAGTAGACATTTTTTCATCATTATTTAAAAAATTAAATTATTTATTTTTAGTTTTTAACATTCACTTCCATGAGTTTTAAATTTTCTTCCCCTTCTCCCGTCCCTCCCCAAGATGACTTGTACTCTGATATGGGCTCTACACATACATTCCTATTAAACACATTTTCACCTAAGTCATGTTGCATAGAAGAATTATAACTAATGGGAAAAACCATAAGAAAGAAAAAAAGTGAGAATAAAACAAAAAAAGAAAATAGCCTGCTTCGTTCTGCATTACTCCTCTATAGTTCTTTCTCTGGATGTGTCCATCACATATCCTTTGGAATTGTTTTAGGTGCTTGCATTGCTGAGAAGGGCTAAGTCTCAAAATCAGTCCTCACACACTGTGGCTGTTACTGTGTACAATGTTCTCTGGGTTCTGCTCCCTTTACTCAGCATCAGCTCACGTAAGTCTTTCCAGGTTTCTTCCAGTAGACATTTTAAACTCAGTACATACAAAACGGAACTCATCTTTCCTCTTAAGCCCTCCCCTCCTCTCCAATTTTTCTGTTACTGTAGAAGACAACATTCTTCCAGTCCCTCAGGTTTGAAACTTAGGTGTCACCATGGCCTCCTCACTGTCTCTCAGGCCCCATATTCAATCTGTGGCCAAGGCTGATTGATTTTACTTCGGCAGCATCTCTCGTATGTCTCTGACCACCATTACCCTAGTGCAGGCCTTCATCACTTCACACCTGAGTTATTGAAATAGCTTTGGGTGGGTCTGTCTGCCTCAAGTCTCTCCACTCCAGTCCACCCTCCATTCAGCCACCAAAGTACAGGTCTCACCATGTCGCTCCCCTACTCAATAAACTCCTGTGGCTATCACCTCCAGCATCAAATAGAGAATCCTCAGCTTGGTATTTAAAGCCCTCCATAACCTAACCCTTTCCTATCTTTCCAGTCTTCTTACACCTTATCCTGCCCCTTCCCACATATTCTTTGATCCAGTGACACTGGCATTCTTGCTGGTCCAGGGAAACACTCTTATCTCTTAGCTCCAGGAATTTTTCTGGCTCCTACTTATCTTAGCCTGCTGGCTCTACTATCTTAGCCTACTGGCTTCTCTTAAGTCACAACTCAAATGCCACCTTCTACAGGAAACCTTTCTCAACCTCTCTTAATTCTAATGCAGGGGTGGGGAACCTGTGGCCTTGGGACCACATGTGGCCTTCTAGGTCCTCGTGGCCTTTTGACTGAGTCCAAGTTTTACAGAACAAATCGTTTCATTATTGAGGGGATTTGTTTTGTGAAGTTTGGATTTAGTCAAAGGGCCTCACTTGAGAATCTAGAGGATTACATGTGGCCTCGAGGCTGCAGGTTTCCTACCCCTATTCTAGTGCCTTCCATGTTTATTATTTTCTATTTATTTTATATATAGCTTCCTTTGTATATGTGTTTGTTCACTGTCTTCCCCCATTAGAGTGTGAGCTCCTTGAGGGCAGGGATTCTCCTTTGCCACTTTCTTATTCCCAACACTTAGCATAGTATCCTTTTGAAATTTTTGACCTCACAGTCACATAACATTTTTTATTCTTGTTGGGGACTTTTGGCCACAGGTCTAATGCCAGGGATGGCCAGAGGAGGGAGGCTTTATTTCTTCCCTTCCTAAATAGGATGAAGGCTCCACCTCAGGGAGGGCCCATCTGTCTATGCCAGGCTTATCCCCTCAATTCCACAGAAGGGTAACCTCTGACTGAACCTGGCCAGGTTCCACTACCCCAGCTCTGCACAGGATCATGCCCTTTTCTGAAGAGTCCACCAGTCAAATGGCCAGACTCTGTTTATAAAGCAGAGATGGAGACTGGAAGGGAGACACAGGAAAAAGACACCAGGGGAAAAAGATGGAAATCAGATAGATAAAACACAGAATAGGAAATAGTCTAGAAATCACAAAAGAGAACAACAAAGACTTGGAGACAGTGACCGAGGGAGTAGCCAAGAATGAGAGAGAAGCTGTCTGGGCTGGAGAGAAACGTTAGGAACTGAGACAGATACTGAAGAGGAGAGAGAGAGAGAGATATCCTCTAACACAGCAGGCACTTAATAAGTGTTGATTGATTGATTGATTGATTACTCATGTATCAGGCATTCTGGAGAGCACAGTGGAAGGGATGGTTTAATTTAGAGTGGGAAGCTGTGTGTGAGGGTGTTAGGTGGAAGAAAATGGGAATAACAGTGGGCAGTGGGAGATGGAGAATGTGTTGGAGCAATCACAACTGGATAGTATGCTGAGATGGGAATTAATCATAGGAAAGAGTTCATGTAGGTAGGATTATCAACATCCCTAGGTATTTAACTTCAGGGTGGAGTTCTCTTAGGGCTTTAGGCCAGCAGTGTGTAGCTAGAAGGGGCTGGAGGTGATTATTAGAGGCAGGTTCAGGCAAGGCAGTTACTCGGGGAAGTCTGATAAAATGAATGGCATTATTTTCTTTTCAGGTATGTAGTCCTGGTCAGGAGACTGATGGAAGAAGCCTGACAGAATATTATTTCTCTCCTTCCTCAGCAGGCAAGCCAGTCTAGGAAAGAGGTACAGGGAGTTTGGTGGAAAGATGTTTTTTGTTTTTTTTTTTTCCTGCCTGTATTTGAAGAAACATAAGGGAATGGCATTTATATTCTTCGTCAATAGGAAAGTCAGGCCAGGAGACTTGTGGAGGAAGCAAGATAGAAAAGAGAAATGTTCAGCAACCTGCATGATGTGTCCTGTTTATGTTTTTACCACAACCTATTGGAAAAAAGTAGCCTGGTCTCTCATTTAGAAGAGGAGGTAAAGGGATTTGTGTAACATCTTTCTACCCTCCAGGTTATTGGAGAATGAAGTGATTCTAAAGAGAAAACAAAAAGCCATCAAACAATGATGACAAAATAGAAAGAAGGATGAGCAGAACCAAGAGAAAGTTACATATAGTAATAGCAGTATTGTTCAAAGAACAACTATGAATGTTGTTGAAAAATAAATAACAACTAAGTTATTTTGAGTATTATAAAAATTCAAATAAACTACGAAAGTCCTGTGAAGAATGATGCTATCTGCCTCCAGAGAAAGAACAATAAATAGAAATATTTATGGTATGATTTTACATATATATACATACATATGTTGCATATATATATATATATTTGTATATGCACTTGTAGATATACACACATACATGTACCTATACATATCTGTGTCTAATGGTATCTTTCTCTAGTGTGGAGTGGGGAGAAAGGCAGAGAAAAAGCATAGAGCAGAGAACAAAAGAAAACTCAGAAGGAAGCACAGAAAAGCGGTGTAGCTTTGAGAACAATGTGTAGTATTTACTACCTGATTTTTAAAAAAAAGTAGTGTGAACTAGAGATTCAGGATTTCATATTGAATGTTCTTTTTGTGTTCTGCTGTGTACATGAACATTTTTTTGTCTTTTTGATTTTGAATTAGAAAGAAATGAAGAATTGAGAACTGAAAAACAAAATAGAAGTAGGGCTTTAATATGAAAATGAAGGTAGAAGAACTAGTAGAGAAAAGGAAGAAAAAAGGACTTGGAAACAGTGAATCAGTATAAAGCTTTTCCAATAGAGGAAGAAGTGGACCCTTTAGAGAAGAAGCAGGTGGTTCTTCTTGAAAGACTGATAATGTGAATACACGTGTTGTCTTAGTCAAGAAATTATCCAGGTAAGGTCAGAGGGAGGAGAGACACATTACTTTTTTGTTTGATTTTGAACTTTGCTAAGGAATATTGAAGCAACTATTTGTCAGCCTGGTAAGGACAGAAGACAAGTCTGCTGTCTTCCTGAGGCACATACCCAGCAATTGACTGAGATCTTTCCAAGACTTGTCAAAACATGACTTCTGCCCATTTCTGGCAATTCATAATGTTTTTGAAAAAATTAATTAAGTTACTTTTAGTGAACTAAAAGGATACTACGTTCAGTTTCACAGTCCTTTGAGTTTCAAATTTTCTCCTCCTCCTGCCCTCTCCCCCCCCCCCCACACCCCATGGTGGCATGCAGTCAAATATAGGATCTACAAATACCTTCACATTAAACATTAGTCAGGTTGTAAAGAAGGATTATAACCAATGGAATGAACAATGGGAAAAAGGAAATACAACAAAACAAGAAAAAGAGAGCAAGTAGTTTGCTTCAATCTGCATTCAGATTCTGTAGTTCTTTCTCTGCATGTGGATGACTCTTTCCATCATGAGTCTTTTGGAGCTCTCTTATAACCTTACATTGCTGAGAGGAGCCCAGTCTGTCAATTGTCACACATACGTTGTGTTTGTACTTGTATATAAATTTCTCCTGATTCTGCTTTTCTCACTCAATATCAGTTTGTATAAATCTCTCCAAGTTATCATGAAGTCTGTCGGCTCCTCATTTCTTATAGCACAATAGTATTCTCTTACATTCGCATACCACAACTTGTTCAACCATTCCCCAATTGATGGGCATCCCCTTAATTTCCAATTCTTTGTCACCACAAAGAGAGCTGCTGTAAATATTTTTGTAAAGACAGGTCCACTTCCCACTTCTCTGATCTCTTTGGGATACAACCCTAGAATTGGTATTTCTGGGTCAAAAGGTATGTATTTATGTATAGCCCTTTGGGTATAGTTCCAGATTGCTCTCCAGAATGGTTGGATCTGTTCACAACTCCACCAACAATGCACTGGTGTTCCAATTTTCCCACATGCTCTCCAGAATTTATCATTTTACTGTTTTGTCATCTTAGCCAATCTGACAAGTGAGATGTGGTACCTCACAGTTGTTTTGATTTGTATTTCTCTAATCAATAGTAATTTAGAGCACTTTTTTCATATGTTTATGGATATCTTTAATTTCATCCTCTGAAAACTGCCTGTTCATATCCTTTAACCATTTATCAATTGGGGAATGACTTGTATTCTTATAGATTTGACTCAATTCCCTGTATAGTTTAGAAATGAGACCTTCATCAGAGATGCTGGTTGTAAAAATTCTTTCCCAATTTTCCACTTCCCTCTTAATCTTGGTTAAATTGGCTTTATTTACACAGAAACTTTTCAATTTAGTGTAATCAAAATTATTCATTTTGCATTTTATAAAGCTCTCTAACTCTTGTTTCATCATAAAATTTTCCCTTCTTCATAAATCTGACAAGTAAACTATTCCTTGCTCTCCCAGATCACTTACAATATCAGCCTTTATACCTAGATCATGCACCCATTTTGACTTAATTTTGGTATACGGTGTCAGATATTAGTCTGTGCCCAGTTTCTGCCATACTTTATTCCAGTTTTCCCAGCAATTTTTGTCAAATAGTGAGTTCTTATCCCCAAAACGGGGGTCTTTGGTTTTAACAAACAGTGGATTACTATAGTCATTGACTGCTGAGTCTTGTGTACCCAATCTATTCCATTGATCCACTACTCTATTCTTCATCCAGTACCAAGTAGTTTTGATGACTGCTGCTATATAATACAGATTAAAATCTGGCATGGCTAGGCCGCCTTCCCTAGCATTTCTTTTTATTAATTCCCTTGGCAATTCATAATGTTATAAGTGAAACTGCCAAAAGGAACCTAGAAAATGGTGCCAAAGATTACAAAATCTTGGGTTAGAAACTGAAGACCACAAGAGTCCAGGTGGTGTTTTCATCTCTGCTGTTGACTGAAGGCAGAGGCCTCAGAAGAAAACAGAAAAATTTGGATGTGAACAGCTGCTTAAGTAAATGGTAGAAAGAGAAATTCAAATACCAAAAAAATTGACTAAGATGACAAAAATGGAAATTATAAAGATGGGAAGACAGGAACATTTTCTTATAAAACTATAAATCAGTTTTAAAGATTTTGAAAAGGGAGGTAGAGCCAAGATATCAAAATGGAAGGAACCAATATGCTTGAGCTCTTCATAAAATCCCTCCAAACAGATCTAGAAAATATACCGACCAAATTCTGATGGGGAAATCCAGAAAAGGTCACAATGTGTCATTTTTGTAGCCCGGTTCAGCATAGCAAGACACATTGGTAGTTCTGTTGTCAAGAGGAACTGGGTTGGGTCAGGAGCATGCTACCCAAGGCACTCCTACCAAATCCATACTCAGGTTGTACCATACCCTGCATGGGGTACCAATAGGGACAGGTGGCAACTAGCCAGTTTTAAGTTAGAGACCCAGGGAAGACTGATAAGAGGACCTATTCATGGAATGATGTTACTGAGTAGGGAGACCTTGGGTGATATACCAAGGAAGGAGGAAAGTTCAAAAGCCAATAGTAGCAGCAGCAGGGGTATAGCTCTCCATGGCTACTTGCTGCTGAAATTGGACATAGAGATATCCCTGTCCCAAGAGGTCCCATTTGAGGGCTCCGTTCCTTAGCCAGCATTTGGAATGTACTTGATGCCAGGTCCAGGGGTGACATCCAACTTAAACTATCAGGCATTTACAGGTGGAGAGTATCAAGCCTGCAGGAACAAATCTAGCAAACAAGATGAACAGACAAAAAGCCAAGAAGAAATAAGGAGATGATAATCAGAAACAAGGTAGACATAGGATCAACCATGCTTCTGGAGTCAAGTTCACTACTGTATCCTCACTCATGGTAGAATATATGAGTTAAGGGTACAATTTTATAATCATCTTCTCCAGAATAAACAATAGTTACAGTGCTATCCTTCCCATGTGCCATAATCTTGCAGCCTTTGGAACATCATATGGCTTCCCTTTTACCCATACTTTAGCTCCCAAGGTGTTAACTACTTCTATGTTAATTAAATAGCTTAAACAAGGTATTAACTTGAAACAAGGTGCTAAGTACCTGCTTACTTGCTAATACAAAGGGGCACAGAAGATCTTCAGATTCCATTAAAATTACAACCTCAGACCGAGGCACAAAGCAAGATTTGCAGCATCTAGCCTAGCATGCAGAGGAATAACTGGTGCACTGAAGGGGAACCTACAGTTCTGCCACTCTGAGCCAAAAGAACTTTCCACCTGCCTGATAGGGACCAAATTCAGCAGCATTCTTCTCTTTCTCAGACCCAGGCCACATTAGGAAATTGCAGGGCTCAAGCTAGGGACTGGCAATCAAACTTTGATAAATCAGACCACTCTGGGAGCACTAAAAGTTTGCAGTACCTAGTCTGTCCCTGGGATCCTGGAATAACACAACACTCAAGAAAGCAAAAATAGGACCAGACCAAACCTCCCTCCAGAAGTGCCGCAGAAGCTAGCCCTAATATAAAATCTGAAGTCAGGAAGTAGGCTGGAAGAATGAACAAGCAAGAAAAGAATCCCACCATAAAGAGCTAATATGGTGGCAGGGAATCTCAAGACACAAACTCAGAAGAGGAAAATGATACCAAAACTAATCTACAAGCAAACCCTCAGAGAAAAACAGTGTGGGCAAAAATTCAATTAGAATTCTTAGAAGAAATGTAGAAAGAGTTTTTTTAAGTGTTGAAATGTTTTCATAAATGAAATGAGAATACTTGAAGAAATAATTGTAAAAGAAATAAGAACTATGGAAGAAATAACTAGAGAATTAACAGCTTGGTTCAAGAAATACAAAACTTTAAATAACAAATTGTCTGAAAATTAGAATAGACCAAATAGAAACAAATGACTCTGTGAGGCAACAACAAATATTTTAAAAAGAGAAAAGTCTGGAAAAATAGAAAAAAGGGCAAGGTATCTTACAGCAAAAATAACTGACCTGGAAAACAGATTGAGGAGAAAAAAATTTAAGAATCACTGGACTATGTCATGACCAAAACAAGCAACCAGAAAGAAAGAATTCAAGTGCTGAAGAGCCCAAGCCGGGATCACATATGATTTAGTAGTCATCACTATAAAGGAATGGAAAACTTGGAATAGGCAAAGGATACAAGCTTACATTCAAGAATAACTTACTCAGCAAAACTTAGTATAATACTATTGGGAGAAAATATGGATTTTTGATTAAATAGAAGACTTGAATGCATTCCTGACAAAAAGACCAAAGCTGTCAAGAAACTTTGAAGTTTAAATACAGGAGTCAAGAGAAACATCAAAAGGTAAGCATAAATGAACAGTGATAATATACTAAACAAGAATAAACTGCTCAGGTATTCACTTAGGAAGATGACATGTATGTCCTCTTGGAACCTTATCATCAGAGGTTAAAGAAGGAGTCCAATTAGACAATCCCTGGGGGTGTTTCTGATAAGTCATAATGATCTTTTTTTTAAAAAAAATTTATTTTTTCCAATTACATGTAAAGGCAGTGTTTACATTCATTTAAAAATTTTTTTGAGTGGGCGGAGCTAAGATGGCGGGAAGGAAGCAGTAGCTTTTCCAAGGTCCTCGAACGATTCTGTCACTAAAGGCTAAAAAGTGAATTTGAACGGATTTACGAGTGACACTACCCAGAGGGAGATAGAGTGTGGCAGGTTCCCAGCCAAGGAAAGTGCCTGCTCAGGTCTGGGCAAGGAGAACACAGAGTACACAGGAGCCACAGCAGCGTGGAGCTGAGACAGAGTACAGCAGACTGAGAAGAAGCCCCAGTCAGCCAGCAGACTCACCCTGCCAGAGGGGTTTGCACCAACTCACCACAGGACAGAGGATCATCGTACCGGGTAGGAAAAAAACTCGGGGCCCACAGCAGGGTCAGCAGCTTTCCCTGGGGCAACCTGGATGTTTAAAATTATACACCCAAACTTCCAGATGCCAAGATGGAGTAATAAAGTTTAGTTGCTCTGATTGCCCCCTCTCTGACCCAGAAAAGCCTGGAGTTAGATGTCTCACCCAGAGTAAAATCTTGAATTAGTGGAAACAGCCTCAGGCTTGGGCGTTGCTGAGGAAAGGGGAAAGAAGACAGTATGGAGTCTAAGCCCAGGAGGGTGGGGCCAGCAGGCCCTAACAACAAGAGCCCAGGTGTGCTTTAGTATCACCTGGGACATCAGCAGACTGCAGCCTGGTTCTTTGGCTTCCAGCTACTGAACCTGCCTGAGATGTAGCTTGGAGACACAGAGGTGGAAACCTGAAGAAGCCAGACCAACCCACCCCTCTGTAAGCCTCAGGGTAACTCAGGGGAATCACTGAGAGTCCTGGTCTTGGCCTTAGTCTACACACTTGGAGCCTACAGCTACCAAACCCCTACCTCTCAGCCTGAGAAGTTCAATACTTCGGCACCCCAGAAGTGGATATCCACTCTAAAAAATCAAGGACATAGGCACTCACAATGGGGAAGAAGGAAACTGCAAAGGCTAGGACCATCAAATCTTTTTATAGTGAGCAAGAACAACCAAATTCAGAAGGCCACATGGACTCTATACTCACACTGGAGACCACAGAAGGAAATGTGAATTGGGCTCAAGCCCAAAGAGCCTTCTTGGAGGATCTCAAAAGAGATTTTAAAAACAAAATTAGAGAGGTAGGAGATAAATTTAAATCTACAGTGACCAAATTGGAAAAAAATCTCACCAAAGAAAACAAATCTTTAAAAAGTAAAATTGGAGAACTAGGACAGGAGGTCCAAAATCTAACCAGAGAAAATACCTCCCTAAAAATGAACATATGGAAAAGTAACTCCAAAAGCTAATTGAGGAAAATAATTCACTGAAAATTAGAATCAGACAAATTGAAGCTAAGGACTCTAGGATGCAACAAGAGTCAGTCGAACAAAATATAAAGATCAAAAAATTAGAGGAAAGTGCAAAATATCTACCCTGAAAAACAACTGACCTGGAAAAGAGATCCAGGATAGACAACCTAAGAATTATTGGCCTACCAGAAATCCAGGGTGAAAAAAATCAGCCTGGACAGCATCCTCCAAGAGATTGTCAAAGAAAACTGTCCTGAGGTCCTAGAATCAGAAGGAGAAATGGTTATTAAAATAATTCACCAACCTCCTCCTGAAAGAGATCCAAATTGAAAACTCCAAGAAGTACAGTAGCCAAATTCAGAGCTACAAGGTCAAGGAGAAAATACTGAATGCAGCCAAAAAGAAACAATTCAAATATCGTGGAACTACAGTCAGGATTACACAGGATTTAGTAGCTGCTACATTAAAAGATCGGAGGGAGTGGACTGCGATATTTTGTAAAGCAAAAGAGCTAGGACTGCAACCAAGGATCAACTACCTGGCAAGACTGAGCATATTCTTTCAGGCAATGAGATGTTCATTTAATGAAATAAAGGACTTCCAGACTTTCTTTATGAAAAAGCCTGAGCTTAATGGAAAATTCGATCTCCATTTACAAGACCCCAGAAAGACATAAAAAGGTAAACAAGGAAAACATACACTCACACATACACATACACACACAGATGCTCACACATGCACACAACTTGGGACTCAATAAGAGCAAACTATTTACAGTTCTTTATGAGAAGCAGATACCTATCAATACTGAAATTTGTATAACTATTATGACACTTAAAAGGGATGTACACAGAAAGAGGCTATAGGAATAATTGGACTAACCTGAAGATTTTTTTTAAAAAGCCTATTAAGGGAAAGAAAGGGATTGTAATGGGAGAAAAGGAAAGGTAGAGGGAGAAGATGGTAAATTATGCCACAAAAAGAGGCATAAAAACATACTAAAGTGGAGGGTGGGAAGGAAGGAGATGATCATCATATGATTGTTACTCTCATTGGTTCTGATTTAAAGAGGGATCAATACAATTGGTTAAGTTTAGATTCTAACATGAAAAAACATAAAAATTCATAATAATAGAGGGAAAAGAGGGAGGGAGAGGAGCAATGTATGAAATTTACTAGCATTGGTTTGGGTTCAAGGAGGGAATAACATAGTCTGTTAAGAATAAAAATCTATTGTGCGCTACAGGCAATAGTATGGGAGGCGTGTAAGAAGGGGAGGGTAGTCAGTAGGGAGGGAAAGAGTAGTAAGGGGAAAGGGTAGGTAAAGAGGGGGGAAAACAGGGAGGAAATACTGAGGGAGGTGGGTATCAAAAGGAAAATTCTTAAGGAGGGGAAGGGAAAAGGAAGACATAAAGATATAAACAGGGGAGGGAATAAGATGGAGGGAAAGATACAGATAGTAATCATAACTGTGAATGTGAATGGGATGAACTCTCCCATAAAATAAAGGCGAATAGCAGAATGGATTAAAAACCACAATCCTACAATATGCTGTCTACAAGAAACACATTTGAAACAATGGGATACGAACAGGGTAAAGGTAAAAGGATGGAGTAGAGTAGAATATATTATGCTTCAGCTAAAGTAAAAAAGCAGGAGTAGCAATCCTTATCTCAGATAAAGCAAAAGCTAAAATAGATCTAATTAAAAGGGATAAGGAAGGAAACTACATCCTGCTAAAAGGCACTATCGAGAATGAAGCAATATCATTACTTAACATATATGCACCAAGTGGTATAGCATC
>CM053594.1:250836454-250896069 GCA_028646575.1 Pseudocheirus occidentalis
AAAGAGATCATAGAAGTGGGAAAAGGACCCATTTGTACAAAAATATTTATTGCAGCTCTATTTGTGGTGGCAAAAAATTGGAAACGTAGGGGATGCCCATCAATTGGGGAATGGCTGAACAAGTTATGGTATATGAATGTAATTAAATACTATTGTGCTATAAGAAATGGGAAGGAGATGGACTTCATAATTACCTGGAGAGGCTTATATGAATTGATGCTAAGTGAGAAGAGCAGAAGCAGGAAAAATTTGTACACTGTCACAGATACATCATACGTGTGACGACCAACCTTGATAAACTGGACTCTTCTCAGCAATGCACAGTTATAAGACAACTCTAGAAGTTTCAGGATGAAAGGAGATGTCTACATTCAGAGAAAGATCTAGAAAGACCAGAGTTTAAATGGAGACTGAAGCAATACATGCTATCGTTCTTTTCTATGTTTGGTTTTGTTTCTTTTTTCCCATTGTTCACTCCATTGGTTACAACACTTTCATACAACCAGACTATTGCACAATGTGAAAGAGTTTGCAGATCCTGTACATGATTCTATGCCATCATGACGGGGGGAGAAGGGGGAAGGTAGGGGAGAAAATCAGAAACTCAAGTGATTCTGGAACTGAATTTTGTAAACTAAAAGTAAACAAACAAGTCAATAAAAAAATTTAAAAAATTTTTTTGAGTTCCAAATTTTCTCCTCTCTGCCCCCTCTGCCTTCCCTACAAAAGGGAATTTGATATATATTGTATGTGCAATCACATGAAACATATTTCTGTATTAGCCATATTGTGAAAGAAGAAACAGAACAAAAGAAACACACACACACACAAAATAAAGAAAGTGAAAATAGTAGGTTTTAATCTGAATTCAGACTTAATCAGTTCTTTTTGAGTGGATAGCATTTTCCTTTAGAAAAGAATCCTTTAGAATTGTTTTGGATCATTGTATTTCTGAGAAGAGCTAAGTCATTCATAGTTGATCATTGCACAGTGTTGCTCTCATTGTGTAAAATGTTCTGGTTCTGCTCACTTCACTCAGCATTAGTTCATATAAGTGTCTCCGGAGTATTATGAAGTCCGTCTGCTCCTCGTTTCTTATAGCACAACAATGTTCCATTACATTCATATACCAAAACTTTTTCAGCCATTGCCCAGCTGATGGACACCCCCCCAATTTCCGATTCTTTGGCACCACAAGAAGAGCTGCTATAGGTATTTTTGTCTATGTAAGTCCTTTCCCCCTTTTAATGATTTCTTTGGGATACATGCCTAGAAGTAGTATTGCTGGATCAAAATGTAAATCATAGCAATCCTAATAAAAGAATGGAAAGAGAGGAGAGAAGATTATACACTGGGGTAAGGGGGAGGGAAAAGAAAATCAAAGGAAATTATCTCATATAATCAGGGTGCGCAAATAGACATCCATACAAACCAAAAAGAACTAAGGACAAAGTAGGTGCATGTTCATTGGGCAGTGGATGAATAAGTTGTGGTACCCAAATGTAATGGAATATCACTCCCATAAGAAGTGACAAATATGAAGAATTCAGAAAAACAAAGGAAAATGTGTGAGTTACATATGTTTGTGTCTGTGGTAAGAGTGAACTAGCAGAACCAGGAAAATAATATACATGGTGAATATAACAGCATAATTGGATAGAAGAATAAAAACAAAACGGAATATTGTGTAATTATATTGACCTGGAGAAGCACTGAGAAAATATATCTCTGTCCTTCAAGATATGGGGGACTAGGGTTGTAAAATATTGCACATATAGTCATATGTGAGTGATATGTTGGTTCATTCAGCTGAACTGATTTTCTTTTTAGTTTGATCATCCAACTGGGGTCATAAAGTGGAAATTTGTCATCCCCTTTTATTTGTGGATAGTAGGGCTGAAAACCTTTGAGTCAGTATGGACTTATTTAGGAGTCTCTGCAATGTTCTGGGTCTTGATATAGTAGGCACCATGTCATTGTCACTTATGAATAGAAGGACCTGGAAAAACCATCTTCAGGGAATTCTCTATCTTGAACTATGTACTGGGTTAAATTTGCATTTATTGGGATTAAATTTCATCTTTTTAAAGCTTCACATTTGAGCTAAAACAGCTCCATAAATACAGGAGAGAGAAAGTGTGGCTAGATTGCAGTTTATCAGAAAAAGATCAGGGGGTTTCAGTGAACTAAAGACTTACAGAAATCAGCAGTGCGATATGAGAGCCAAAATGCTGTGAATATATACTTCATAAAAGAGGAAAATGTATCTAGATAGAGAGAGAAGATAGTACTGGTCTACTCTGCCCTGGAGTACTGTGTTCAAGTATGGGCATCATATTTTAGGAAGCACTTTGATAAATTAAAAGAGTGCCCAGAGGTTGGCAAACTCTGCCTGTTTTTGTACATCCTGAAAGCTGAGAAAGCTTTAATAAAATACATGTTAGGGGTGCCTAGGTGGCGCAGTAAATAGAGCACCGGCCCTTGAGTCAGGAGCACCTGAATTCAAATCTGGATTCAGACACTTAACACAAAAACTAGTTGTGTGACCTTGGGCAAGTCACTTAATCCCAAATGCCCTCCAAAAAGCAAAAAAAAAAACAAACCCCAAACCATTTTTAAGAGTAGGTTTTATCTTGGATTGGGGCAGCTAGGTGGCATAGTAGATAGAATGCCAGACCTAGAGTCAGGAAAGACTCACCTTCCTGAGTTCAAATCTGGCCTCAGACACTTTACTAGCTATGTGACACTGGGCAACCCTTTAGCCTCAGTTTCCTCATTTGCAGAATGAGGTGGAGAAGCAAATGGCGAAATACTCCAGCATCTTTTTTTTTTTTTTTTTTTTGCTTTTTGGAGGGCGGTTGGGGTTAAGTGATTTGCCCAAGGTCACACAGCTGGGTTTTTTTGTGTTAAGTGTCTGAGGCCAGATTTGAACTCAGGTACTCCTGACTCCAGGGCTGGCGCTCTATTCACTGTGCCACCTAGCTGCCCTGACCCTCCAGCATCTTTGCCAAGAAAATCCCAAATGGGGTCACAGAGTTGGGCGTGACTAAACAACAGAAATCTTAAACTAAATTGTTGGAGTTTTCATCCCTGTGTATTTTGAAGTCGAAACCCTTAGATTCTTAGAGACCAAGAGAACAATCAAAATAAGATTCTTAGAGAACATTATGTTTTTGGACTCCTTTAAAAAAGTGATTTTGTATGGTTTCCTTCTCAGGAGCTCGTATTTTTTAAAAGGTGTTCATGGTGGCATTGACTTTATAGAAGTTATTGAATCCTCACACACCTCTCCTCCCCCATTTAATGGGAAACATTACTTCTCCTTTCCCTACTTTTCTGATAGGACTGTTGTTCTAACTAATTATATCCAGGCTAGCCCATCTAATAAGCTTTAAGGCCTGTTCAGTACAAGGTACCAGTCTAGAAAATAAAAAATGGCAACGATGGAAAATTGTCCCTGAGCCCAGGGATTTTACTTTCTACCAGGTGTTACAACATGCAGGATTCCAGTGATGGAGACACTTGCCAGACTGCCCGTGTCAGTTCACTGTCTGACAGTTCTAATTTTAGAGGCAACAGCTCTGAACCTTTTTTTGTGTTATGGTCCCTTTTGGTAATCTGGTGAATCTCAGAATTAAAGAAAAATTAATAACTGAAGGAAATGCTCACAGGACTTACAAAAACAGGCAATAGACCAAAATATTGTAAAATCATAAATCATGTAAAAATCTCAGTTAAAATGGGTGATCTCTGAACTTCCAGTTTCATCTGTGTGGGCACTCCCTCTGCTGACCCAGATTGTGTGTTCTGATCCCCATTTTACTTGACTCTCTTATCTGTGTTTTCCCATAAATCTGTCACTGAGGAGCTGTGTTAGAAGATTTTAATTCTGTTTGTATCCCCAGAGTTCATGTAGATTATTAAAAATATAGGGAAAAAATCATTTCCACAGGAGACAAGCCTAGATGAAATGAACTTGAATAAAAAATAATGTTAAACAAAGAACTTTTCAGGGGTAAGTATATTTTTCAACTGGAAGGAGGTTACCAATGGAAAGAAATGGGATTTTACTGTACTCTTTGAAGCTGAAGCTTGAAGCTGAAGAAGGAGAAACTGTGGTTATGCTTAACTTTGTATAACCAAGCTCCTAATAATTGCTATTAATAAGGCAGTGGACAAGTGGACAGAATATCAGAATGAAGAAACTGAAAACAATTTCAATCATATGCAAACTTGATGAGCTTTACTTAAAGTAAATTAGATTATGAAAGCTACTTGACAATATCTGAGCACAAATCCAAAAAAGAGGGGAAAAAAAGCATAGATAAATTTCTTAACAATGCAAAAACTTCCATCACTCTATATTAAATACATAAACAGCACTCATTAATGCAATACAGACTTTATACTGACCTCTGCAGTCATTTTTTAAAATCAAAGGCTGCACACATATTTTAATGTGAGTGATTTCAATGGTTTATATTAAACCCAGTTTTGATGTGAAAACAAGTATATGAACTGATGTCTAAAGCACACATACACAAAAACGCCCAATGTACCTTAAGAATTTTTTTTTAACACACAGCACAATTGAATCTCTTGTGATATCAGATATAAAATGATGAACGAGGTAAAATTCCCAGTTCCCATACTCTTCCTCTCCCTCACTCCCCAATTTTAGTATCCTTGTGCCATATTCCACATCCTGTGGGGACTCAAACCCTCTAACTATGGGCCCTTGAGTCTTTGGAAATTTTTCTTAAAAATAATTATTTCATCATTTGGAAGAAACTGATACCCAGTACACAAAATAACCTCCTATCTTCTTTTATTCCATTCTAACTTTTTAATATCTAACTCTTTGTTCTTACTACTTTTAGACATTCGTCTCATTTACATTAGATGGTTATAAAAACCCAGTAACATTCACATAGAGCCCCACTATATATATATATATATATATATATATATGTTTATATGTTTTATACACACATACACCCCAGTAGAGTTTATTTCTCCTTTGTTTAAGAGCCATTTGGAAGCTCACACCTTCCTTTAATAGGATGTGAAGTTATTGACATCTGTACACCACTGAGGCTCCACCATTGTTTTCAGTCACCAGTTCATAACAAATTTTCCTATCCTTTACATCAGTGGTTCTCAACCTTCCTAAGGCTGTGACCCTTTAATAGTCGTATGTGGGTGTATCTGCGTGTGGGTGGACCTGCCTGGAGACAGATAGGGGAGCAGTGTCTTGGTTCCTAAGACCATAGGAAATACGTGTTTTCCAATGGTATTAGGTGACCCCTGTGACACCTGTGAAAGGGTCGTTCGACTCCCAAAGGGGTCGCAACCCACAGGTTGAGAACTGCTGCTTTACATGAACTCTTAGGCTCCAGGAGTTGGCCTTCGCATAGAAATGGTTTCCATTTTATGTTCCCCAAGGCACCATTACCAGACCCTAGGACCAAAGTTAGGGGGCCTCTATCTCTAAAATTTTCATAAGAAAAGAAATTCTTCTTTCCAAATAATTTTCCATGAAGTGCAAGGGTAAACAGTGGATTCACTTTCTCCTGGTTATCTTGAAGAAAAAAAAATTAAGAAGCCACTTCTTATTTAAATAGGAGACTGTTTCTAGTTTTCCTTGAAATACATATACTGCTGCTGGCTGAGGTCATCTCATTTTAGCAAAGTGCACTTTTAACTACATCACCTAAACTTAAACCAGGTGTCATATTTGAACAAACTTGTTGACTCTATTTTAATGTTGAAAGCATTTTAGAAAAATGCATATATTATAGTCTTTTGTAGAGCCTGGTTGATTGTAAATGAGGCAGAAAAAATATAAAAAGAAAATTATTATTGAAGTTACTGGCTATAGTTCCCCCAGAACCACTGGGGCTTAGGAAAGAGAGGTTTATTATATATATATATATATATATATTTTTTTTTTTTAAACTGATCCAGGAGTTCTTCCTTTGGTTAGAGAAGTTCTTATAGAAAGAATATAGCAGCAGAACAGGCCCAACCTTGCCTGGTCTTCCCTAAGAGAAGAAAAGTGAACCTAACTTGAAAAATAAGGTCATATCATTCCCTCTTAGTTAACTCTATTTTTTAATGCCCTTGCTATTTTATGACCTAGTACCGCAAACATATAATGAACATCTCACGTTTTGGAAGTTTCTAATAATTTTTAAACCTTTGTTTTGTTTCTCCCTTGGAAGAAAAAGTCATGGAACAAGGAATGACCATATTTTTAAAGAACTATTTTCTCCAGATTTACTATACATCCTATTTTTTGTTAGATCATCTGATCTGTCATGTGACATTTTTGCTGCTTCAAATGACAGAAATAGAGATTCAAAATAAGTACACACAGAAAAAACCTTATTAACACGTTTACAAGAAGCATGCCTTTAACAGGGAGGGTCTAGGGCCAAATGCTTCTAATATGATTGGTGTGTGTGTGTGTGTGTTTGTGTATGTGTGAAAGAGGGCAATGGTGAAAGTTACTGACTTCTGAATGTAGTCATTATTTTCAGTTTTTAGGAAGCTAGCTGAAAGTGCATTGCAGGTATTACCATACCTATGAGTTTCTATGTCTTTTAAAGCCATGATTACACTCCTCAAGAAAGGTGTACTATTGTGGATAAACACACAGACACATATACACAGACAAGAGACACGTACACACAGGCTAGCCTTTGAAACCACAAGTCATGGCACGATCCATTTCTTTTTCTGGTTTGTAGAAATCTATGATCCTATAATAAGCTGCGTCCCACTCCAAGCTCAGAGACCAGCTCACCCCCAGGTGAAGAGTCCAGATTCCATGGCTAGCTTTAATATTAATCAAAAAAGTTTAACCCAAGTATTGGCTTAATGTTCTTTAAAATGGAAAGGTTTTAAAATATAATACAAATACTTCTAAAATGAATATTCTTTAATTACAATTATATAAATATAGTTTGCCCTTTTGTTTTTTTTAAATATATTCTCATCCCACTACTTTACTGGTAAGAAAGAAAAAAGAGACTGATCCAGAGAACTATTTAGATTTTTCAGATGAACATATTTTCAGACAATCAATGGACATGCAAACTCCACCTTCCCCTCAGCATAAAAGCCTACTAAATTAGAAACTGAGAGGAGTCTTCAGTTTAGAGAAAAGAAGAAATAAAAAGCAAAAACATTTGGAAAAGTAATTATATAATAAGCGATTTCCTTCCCCAGTATTTTAGGAATTTAATGTCAATCCTTCTGTACATTAAGTGTGAACTGCTGTTACCTCTCTCATTGCTGTTTATAGACAAATTACTGAGGAAGCCAAAGTGTCCGTCAGAGGGCCAATGCAAGGCCACAGCTCCTGTTTTCAATGCAGAAGAGTTTATAGCTGAAACCCCAATGGTGCTCAGCTACTGAGTGAAAAGAACACTACCTACAAGCGCTAGGTCCTATCTTCACTTCTAACTTATTGTAAGACTTAGGACAAGCCACTTAACTCTGCCAGAATTCAGCTTCCTCATCAAATGAGGATGACGTCTCACTTACCACTTCACAAATCCCTTTCGAAGAGATCTGGTGTGATAATGTAAATGAATGATATGCTTTCTGTACAAATGAGATTGGTTTTGGTCCAGATCTGTGGCTTCATCCCTTTGGGGAACTCCGAGCATGAAAACTCTCCCTTAATGCAGATTAGCAGCTCATTTGTTGTCTTTGACTTGTGTGTGGGCTCTGTTAAGTGACTTGTCCCTGGACACTCAACCAGCATATATCACAGGCAGGTTCTCCTGTCTCCAATGCTGGCCCTCTGTGCCCAGCTACTTCTCATAGAAAACTATTGACCTATAATAACATTTCAATGCATAGCATAATAGTAAAGTGTTGGATTACATTTTGAAAAAATGAACTAATTTATCCCATTTTATTATGTCTGTACATTCTGTTATCTCAGATTCAAGCCCAGAAAACAAAGAGAAGGAGTGCTAGGTAAATGACCCATAGCAAAGTAAAGAAGTAACAAAGTAACTTTGCATCCCCAAGTTTATAAACTGGTAAGAAGTCACGGTTTTCATGCTAATAAATTTCTCAACAGTCCCTGAGATATTTGGCTGGCATATCCACATCTTAATAGAGGTCCATTGCCTTTTTACAGCAAGATTTGTGTGCCAGGAAACACAAGCTCCTCCTTCAAGCAAGATTATTTCCTTGTATCAGCTTAATAAAAAAGTACTGAAGGCAACTGAATTGAAAATAACTTCCTCCTCCAGTAGTCAGAAAAGAAATGTGAAATAGGAAAATTTTCCATCTCAGGATAATCATCTGTCAGAGATGCCATGTTTAAGTTTTCAAATGAAAACATCCTTCAGGTTTTTTTCCCCATTGTTTAAGTGAGCCTACAACAAATGAATCAACAGGGAGAGAGTTGGCCAACTCTATCATCTTCATGGTTCTTGCTCTTATTTTGCCAGGGAGATGATCTACTCAATCTGTCTCTCAGATACTTGACTTCCATGTTAAATACACTCAGTGATAACATTTCTGTGGTAAGCAGAACCAAAGGAGTGGTACCAGTCAACTCATTCAACAATCTGGGAGGAAGACTGTGCAAACATGTCGTGCCTAGAAATGAGACAAGGCATTGTTGTCCTAAACAAGAACTGAAAAATTACATGGGCTACTTCTCCACCAGAGGCTTAAGAGCATTTTTGGGGGGTGGGGAAGGGGACATGTGGCTTAATTTATCACTAGATAAATACCTATAATTCAGAGAGTAAGATTTTCTGACACCAAATGGGCATTTTATAAAAAAAATTAAGCAGTGTGCCCAGTTGCTGTCTACTTTGCCTATGCCTAGTCCTGCCCGATCCCTATCCCTCACTTTTCACATTTTTTTTTCTGTGAAGCCTTTGTTCACAGTAGAAGAAGAGATCTGTCACAGACTTCAACTCTGAACTCAGATGTCTGTGTTAAATCCATTCCTTTGACTGCAGTACAGGAGGTCTTCTTCAAGATTCATCCCTGGGGAAGGGTTTGTGGCATTCCACGAAAGCACTGGAATCATTTCTCCCAGTCTGGATTTGCTGACATTGTTGCCCTTTCGTATCCATTGTAACTTCAGCAAGAATGGTACATTTGAAGGGGGCTTGCGGAAGTTCAACTTTAACAACTCTGCACAACTCAACATAATGAAACTTTTAAGTACCTGATTTTCCGGGACAAATTTACTTTTTTAATGAAAAAAAAAAAAAAGCTCTAGCTCCAAATCCACAAGCATCAAACACTCACAAACAATAAAACATATTGCTATTTAAACTTCTAGCCATGTACCTGAAACAAAAATATAAGATCCTTGTCCCCAATCCCCTCCTTCTCCCATCCTCAATTTCTTAATTTCACCCCTACTGTTGCCATAAAGTTGTACGTCTCACTACGTGGAAGAAGAAAAAATGACAACAGGTCAGGCCTCTAGGAAGTACACAGGCCTCTATAATGTAGGCATGCCCAAGGGATATTGTGTATCAGAAATTTGAATGTCAACACTGTTCCTGTACAAGGTTGACTTTATTTAGCTTAGTTAATTTATTATAAGGAATAATCTGAGTACAACATTGAAAACAAAATACGAAATCCAGCGGGCTTTTTATTCCTTGCCCATCGAGTATTACCATTTTGTTCCCAATGTTTTCTGCTTAGGCTGACCGATTAGTCCCCATTCACCCATACTGAAAAATACGTCTCCTGAAATTTACTCAATCTTATTGCATTTGTACAAGTAACGAACCAAGTACAACTACTGTAACTAAGACACAATGTTCACTGATACAATATGTTTTAACTAATTATATTTGCACACAGGCAACCAACATATTGTATTAAAGACATTTTGTTGAAAATGCAAAAATAGGAAATGTATTGTAGCTTAAAATAAATTACATAACCTATATAGTATATATATTTAAAATAATATTTTATTTAGTTTGTCAGTTTTCAAGTGTTTCGACTAAGCCAAGAATTTAGTACACTAAATATGTCCAAAATTCAGAAAGAAAATTTTTTTTAAACTTAGAAAAATATACTTTACTAAATTGATTCCAAATGCCTAATTTCAGGGAAGATCACGTAGTGATTTTTAGTAATTTTATAAAGTGTCTTCTTTTTATTGTATGGCATGAAAGGGCTACATCCTAGTGCATTCCATGAGTGATATGTACCACAAAGTTATAAGAATGGCAGAATGATACAATAAACTGCGCCTAAAAGGTTATTAATACACCAATCTAGCACAAGATTGCTAGATTATGACTTATATAAAGCTCAAAACTAAAACCAGTTAGGATGCTCCATTCAACTAGCTACAGTGCCACCTTCAGGATAGAAGAATGAAAAGCAGGTAACGGCATGCAAAAGACTTGAAGTTTGGTGAGAAGAGAAGACTAAAAACCACTGACGTATGTACTAGAATATTAAGGAGACAAAACAAAACACAACCTTCCTCAAACCTCCTATGTAAAATGAAATACAATTGTTGAATTATAATCTACTTTTGCTACCCCCTGATGTCTCAGACCATAAAAAATTATTTCCATATTTCAATGAAGCCCATTCACAATTCTCTTCCTTTGAATAGACTTTGACTCTTCCTGAATTTAGCCTCTTAACCCTCTGTATTTTAACAGTAGACAGTTTATAACTCCACGGGCAAGAAGAATATATTAGGCCACAAGGGTTATATCTGTTTGTATAGTCCAGTTATTGTCAAGAAAGTAAAAGAAAACTCAACTTTTAGATACCGTATTTTCAACCTTGTGATCCTAAAAAAAGAGGAAGAAAAAAAAAACTGGAGTCAAGTTTGTGCCCAGAGGGCACGAGTGGCCACACAGCCAGTGGCACAGAGACACACAGCAGTACTTTGGTTGACAAATGCAGATTGTCCAATGGAAGTAAAGGCTTCAACAATCGAGACAACTTCTACCATGACGCAGCCATGTCTCTTAGTTTTTTATGGTGCAGAAAAACTAATTCCATTAAAAAAAAGAAAAGACCTCTCTTTAGGTCCCACATCAATGCGAGCATACCCAGTATGCTAGAGAATTTATCTGAAACCTTTTAAATCAAGGCCTCTTTCATTAAAAAAAAATACACACAAACAAAAAAACCCCCCAAGATTGAAGAAGAAAAGATGCCGAAGTATTATTCCAACTGTCTCTGTGGTGTGGTGGTCAGTCACATCATCTCATGTCTTTATTCATTCTCTTCTCTCATTTCTACGATGTCTGTAATTTCCTCTGTTGGAGGCATGTCAGTCATGGCAGAGTCTTCACCTTCTGTGGCTGACTCGTTTTCGGTCTTCTTTTTCTAGATCAGAGAAGAATTCATAAATACAAGGCCAATATTTACAAAAAAAATTTTTTGGGGGGGTACTTGGTGGCACATTGATTGGAGTAGGCCCAGAGTCAGGAAGACCTGAGTTCAAATCTATACTCAGCCACTTATGAACTGTGTGACTTTGGACAAGTCACTTAACCTCTATGTCTCTCAATTTCCTCAATTGTAAAATGGAGATAATAATAGCACTACCTTCCAGGGTTGTTATGGGGATCAATATCAGATAAAGCACTTGGCATAGTGTATGGCACACAGAAGACACTTAATTCTAGTTTCCTTTCTGCCTCTCTACTAACAATGGTAGAATGGGAAAATGAGGACAATTTGTTCCAAGAGCCATGAAGGCAGCTGAAACAGACATTGTGGAGGGCTCAAAACCCAGTCAGGTACTGGAGATGCCAAGGTCATTTGCTGCATCCTGGGCCATAATCAGTCACCCTGACTTTTGTCCTGTCACTGACTTTGGTTACTGTAATCTATATCACTTCAATCTAATTCATGGGCAAATTGAGACATCACCTGTGATGTCATTGGTCTTCTTTGAAAATGATGGGTGACCACCACATCACTACCATCACCACCCACCACCACCAACCCTACCCCCACTGGGAATAGAAAAAGCCTCAAGGAAGACAGTAAGTACTTGAGCTGAGCCTTAAAGGGAGCTGGGGGTTCCAAGAGGCAGAGGGGAGGAAGGTGAACATTCCAGGCACAAGGGAGGCAGAGATATGAAAGGATAACTCATGTATGAGAAACAAGTAAGTCATTTTGGCCGGAAGGCAGAGAGGGTGAAAGGTATGATTTTAAACAGTAATAATTCTCCTCAAAGATTTTCTAATGATACTGATTCCATAAGGATGAGTGTGAGGTGGGCTTGGAAAGCTCTAGGGAACATACCAAATAATCCTAATTTAGCATCAGCTATGGCATTTACCTGGTTTTCCTCTTGCCTTTGTATCCTCAGCACTTATCTCAGGGTCCACTAAGTTCTCAATAAATGCTTGTTGGTTGATTGATTATTTATGGAACTGCCTGCTGAGACTAATCAACATCTTACCTGTTTTCTATAGACATAGCAAGCTGCTATGGCAACCATGGTAGATTCTCCCACAAAACCAGCCAGAAGTGACCCTACTCCTAGGGTAGCTCCGTGGACCCTGAGAATAAGAGAAAAATGTATCCTTAAAACATATAACCCCAAATCGTGGCACAAATAAAAATTACAGTCAGCACAAAAGAAAAATGTTACATCAAATATTCTTCTCTTTTTTTTTTTGGAGTGGGGAAGGCAGGGCAATTGGGGTTAAGTGACTTGCCCAAAGTCACATGGCTAGTAAGTGTGTCAAGTGTCTGAGGCTGGATTTGAACTCAGGTCCTTCTGACTCCAGGGCCAGAGCTCTATTCACTCAGCCACCTAGCCACCCCTATAGCAAACATTCTAAAACATCTAAGGTTCAAGTAAAAAATGAGAAGAGAGTCTTTTTTAATGACAGAGTTTACATGTTGTTAAATTTACATGTTAGTTTTAGAGTTTACATTCTAAAACTAGTAACTTGTAATGGGACTTTGCATTCCCTACCTTTCAGGTTATTCACTACTGGGGAACACAGGTGTGCAAATCTTCTGCTGCCTGGTGATTTGTGATTGTTATCCCCCCCCATCAGAAATTACCATAAACCTCCTTTAATCGGAGTTTTGTTGGTTCAAAGGCAGAGAACAACAAACTGGTTCTAATTCTAAATCTAGATACACTGGAGACTTGTATGTGAAAACACAGATCTTAAGCTGTAGATGTCACACTTTTGAAGGAAATGAGGACGATGTCCTTGATGGCATCTGGAACAGAAAGTAGAAAGGCTACTTACCCCATGTAAGGCAGGACGACAAGGCTGGTGATGAGGACAATGATGCGCAGCACGGAGCTGGGGGCCAACACAAATGTCTTCTTCAGCGTCATCAGCCAGCCAGTCAAGTGCGCTCTGACCGTCACTGCTCAGACAGAGTGGAGAACGACATCAGTCACTGCCTTTCTCAGAATTCCTTTGCCCCCACGTCTGCCAGGGGCTTTCCGGATCCTCCATATACAGACCAGTTTGTTTGGAAGTTACTTTCTTAGGCTGCTAGGCTGAGGCAAAGGGGTAATCAAGCCTGAAGGTCCTAGTTGGTAGCGCCCCGTGTACATAAAATATATTCTTTGCTTCGTTTCCTGGCCCACCGCTGATCAATTTCCTTGTTTAGGTCCACTTAAAGGAATTTTAATAGGGATCTAAGTTCCTTGCAATAAAATGGCAATAACAAAACAAAATCTTTATAAAATACTTTACTTAGTACCCCGTTCTCTCTACTGCATAGCCTACTTATCCAATCTTGTGTTCTGTTTGCAGTTCTCCTTACTGTCCTACAAAACTGGCAGACTTTACTTTCCCAAACCAAGCACTCCCTCACCTTGTCTTCACTTCCAACGTCCTTCATCTTCCTTTCTGTGAGTCTGTCCAGTCCTATCCCCATTCCCATGACACACAGGTCATGTCCTTCCTCCGCCTGAAGCTCCCTCAGACCATTTCCTTCCATGTCAATATCCCCTTTCTCTTAAGTTCTGTAACATGCATTGTCTGCAGAACTTGTTTTGGTCCTAAATAACACGCTTCTTTGTAGGGTCTATTTCCTGTGTGCTGATCTTATCACCCTAATTATAATTAGACCCTCAGCTCCAGTGGGGTTAAGGATCACTTATTACATTTCTTTCACATCTCTCACAGACTACCCAGGTATGAGTAAGGTACTCAAAAGTACGTGCTGATGGTGCACAAGGGACTCTTGCTTATGAAAGATCAAGTTGATTTTTCTTAGTAAGGAAAGCCCAGAATATTTGTTTGTTCCACCTGGAACCTCCCTTAAATTTCTGCATTTTGAAGGGACTTAAAGAGGATAGCATGCTTGCATCTTTTGAAAAATAGCAGCCAACTATGGTTAAACAAGTGACAATGGGCCTGAGCCTCTGCTGAGCCAGCATGGGTCAAACAAACTCTGGAGAAAATGTACTCACTGTTGGGGGAGGAAATCTAATTTCCAGGACACAGTTTGTGAAAAGAGAAAATTTATCAGCTCTATTCCTGTGGATCTATGTGCATTAACTTCCTACTGGAGAGGCCAGTTTACTTTTGTAATTCATTTTACTTTTTCAGTACAAAATAGTTTTGTCTGGCTAAGGAAGTGACAAACCACCTGTTAACTAGATTAGTCACAACATGAGGAAGGAAACAGAATTTTACAGCTACATGGAACCTTAAAAATCATCTAGAGTTCAGCCCCCTTCATTTTAGAGAAGAGAAAACAAAGGTCCAGAAAGATACAATTCTTGTTTTTAGATGAGAAGTATGCTTCTAAACTGCAGACACACAGATAGATGTCTTATTACAGCTGGGACTAGTGGCTACAGTGATCTTAGTCTGAACACTGGACCTTCTTTACAAACCTATTTGAGCAAACAAGGCCAGGACAAATTTTATTTCACGCCAATAGAGCCAGTCCCTACTCCTGGCTACTTCATAATTGAATATTCTGTTCACTGGACCCTAATCAAGAAGGGTTTGGTTCTTCCATTAATTTGCATTTACCTGCTCATTGGACAGTTTCTGCTGACGTCTGAAAAAATGAAAGCAGCTGCATGTGTAGAGGCTTTGTTGCTAAAGTCAGACGCACAATTGAGTTTAAAAGGGGCCATGACTTGGAAATTCTATCTCAACTGCTCTGCCCTGTTCTTAAGGGCAAATAATGACAAAATGTATCCTGCATTTTTCTAATTACTTTTGTACACTTTTCAACTCATAGTTTCTTTGTTATCTTCATGGCATCTCAGTGCTCTAATTTTCTACTTGTTTTAAATTGTCATTATTTTCCTTGCTGATATTCTAGGTCACATCCTCCAATTTTTTCCCTAGTCCTGCCAGTATAAAGACAATCAGCTTTCTTGACCCCCATCATTACCTCTGTTGTATTTTAAACTGCCTCCTGTGTTTATCTCAAATGATATGATACATGCAGAGTACTTAAAAATGTTATTATTAGTCGTTTCTTGTTTTTTGTATATTTTCCCCCTTTAACAAGTCTCCCTGTACAAATGTAGTTTTGATAAACTATTTATTCCCAAAGTAAGAATGCCAAAGGGAAAAAGAATCAGGAAGTTTTACCTGGAACTGGGAAGAAGGAGAAAATGCGCAAAGGAATAACACAGAGTTCTGCAAAGGCATAGTCCACTCCAATGATGTCAATCAAAATCTTCTCTGAAACGTTGGGGGTCCAGAACATCACAAAACAGAGCTAGACGGAAATGAAAGCTATTAAACAATCATAGGAAAGCAGGTTCCTAATTAGTGAAAAGAAATGTAATTTGAAATACATGAGGTTGTATTTCACCACCAAAGTGGCAGAGGTAGCAAGGATGAAAATGGTAAATGTTGGATGCTATTAGCTGGCAGTTATGAAATGGTTCAACTGTTTTGGGAAACAACTGGAAATTACACTGACCCTTCCCCCACCAAACTGCATACATCCTTCTGGGACTAGGAATATATCAAAGGAGGTCATACACAGAAGGAGCTGCCTTTATTTTCTTTTGGCAGTAGCAAAGAAATGGAAAAAAGGGGATCAGCAAAGTGAATAAATATTTATTAATAAACACCTGCTTAACACTTTACAAATATCATCTCAGCTAACCCTCATAACAACCCTGAAAAATAGTTATCTATTAATTGGGATGTAGCTGAACAAACTGTGATCTAGAATTATAATGAAATATTATTGTATCATAAGAAAAAATACATATGAGCAAGTGAGAGAAATTTGAAAAGGCTCATGTGACAGAACCAGAACAATGTATATGATGATCTCAATAATGTAAAGCAAAACATACCAATAGACTCTAGAATTCTGACACATCCCATGGCCAATCATAATGTCAGCAGACTTAATAATGGGGGAGCATTGACTCCTCCTGCCTATCTGCAGAGCTGAAGTTGACAAGGGACACTGACAGACATAATCATTATGCTGATTTGTCTTACTTGGGAGGCTGCCAGAGGAGGAAGGGGGTCATTTAGAAGAGATAGTGACACAAAGAAAAAGAATATCAATAAAATAATGAGAAAAAGGAAGGAGTGGGCAAAGATAAGGAGGAGATGCATATTTTAAACCCATGGCAGGACACCCTAAGAATTCTGATGGAGGCTGACACCAGAGAGGATTTCACTCACCAACTTATCTGGCCTGGGAAGGTATTCTTAAATGGTTTCTCGTAGATTCCACAATTATCCCCTCTCTACCAATCATTTTGTGTCAGACAGAGAGGGTGGCACAAAGGAATGAGCAACTGACTTGGCAACAGAAGACTGGGTCCAAATCCCACACCTGACACTTTCTGCCTATGCAACCAAGTCACTTAACACCCGGACTTTCCTTTCCTCATCTGTAAAGCAAGCGTCTGGGGTAGGTGACCCCTGAGTTCCCTTTCTGCTCCAGATTTATAGTGCTATGAGCCATAACAAACAAAATAGAATGAAAGTCTCTTGGGAAGGACTGTCCTGTCTGTCACTGTGTGACCAGCACTTGGCACCTAAGTGAACACTTACTGAATAACTGGATCAATGAATGAACAGTGGTGAACCTGGCAGACCTTGTAAATGGAATACTATCCATATTGCTACCATCCTGTACTTTCCCATAGTCAGTGGCAGGAAAAGGGCAAGTAATTCTGTGCTAGAATGTATGAAATCAGAATTCTTTATTGCTAAGAGGTCTGCAGGTATGTAATGGCAAGGAAAGAAGTACTTGGCCCCTTGTTTCAGCTTTTTACTTGTTTCACACCTTGTTTTAGTTCAAGTTTCTTTTGAGCTTTGCCCATGATTATATTGAGTCTTTGTCAAGAAACAGAACTTGTGAAATCCACAGCGAGAGGGACTTGCCAAAGACAGGAAAAGGAAGGATGTAAGAGGTGGGTGGAACAGGGAGGAGCTAATGACCAGATAAAAACTAAGCACAAGCTGGGAGAGAGTAGAATTGAGAAGGGAACACTTGTGGTGGTAGCACTGTTTGTCTCTTCTGTCTGTGTTGATTTTTGTTTGTAATACTTTGTACAGAAGAACTGGGACCTTGCTGGAAGCCTTGAAAGAGGATTTTCTTGTTATCTGTTTATAGAAGTCCTGGAGGAGGGTTTTGGAGGTCCTGGGACTATACTGATGATTTGTGTTGAGTTCTCAGACCTTGTTTGTGGGTCTGGAGTGGTTTCACAGGCAGACAGTGAATTGATGATGGTGCTGGCAATGTGCATGGATGTTGTTTTGGCTTTGTAAAGCTTTGTCTTCCTAGAAACAGAAACTGTGAAGGATTTGAAGTGGACTGGACACAGTAAACTTCAATATGGAATTGGATGAGGAGTTGAGAGCTGACTACCTTTGAATCCAGGTGACAGGTAAATTCAGGGAAAAGCTGGGAGCATAGAACAAGAACCATGAAATTTGGGAGCCAGCCTCAAATCAAGATGAAAAGACCTCTCCTTGGGTACTTAGTGCTGACTGAGATCATGATTTACTGTGGCCTAGGAGTGGGAGAACTTTGTATTTTGTATCTTATACCTATTAAGGATGATTGAGTTAAACATGATTGGAAACTAATCTCCAATCAAGAAGACGACTTTTTGACTGAGAGATTAAGATAATGTGACCCATGAGTGGAGAACTTTGACCTTTGTGCTCTGTGTCACTTAAGGAGGTTTGCTCCTTAGGGATAATTGAGTTAAGGACTTACTGAATGGTATCTATGTGGCCACTTTGGTGAAAACTGTGGCCATTTTAGCGATAAGTTGTTATGTTATAACATTGTGAATGCTGTACTTTGGTTTCTGTGCATGTTTTACTTTAGTTTATTGCTGAATAAATAGAAAGTTCACTATACTACGTGATCAGAACCTTAGAGCTGTTCACACCAGCAGTCCTGGAAAGCTGCTCATGCTTGGCTTTATAAGGTATTGCAGCTATATTGATTTGTATCACTTTGGTGGAATCTCAGCCTGCCAGGAACTCTGAGAACACAGTAGATCTGGGAGAACTCAAGAAAGAATCAGCCACTTACAGTGCCACTGACTAACTGTGGGACCCTGGGCAAGTCACTCAACCCTTTTGAACCTAAACTATAAGATTGTAAGATGGAGTTAATACTCAAGCCTTATACTTTAGGTGGTTACTCTGTAAAGTGTTGACTGTGGTTCAAATGAAAGGTAATACTAATACAATATGGGGTTGGGGAGTGGGTGGGAAGGGACATATTCTTGTTAAAACCCCCACTGCATTTTAAAAGGATTTCTCAGTTCAACATTAAAATGCTTGTTGATAGACTGGATGAAGAAAGTTTGGAGTTTTAACTAACTTTTTAACTAACCACATTTTTCCTTTATAGTTATGCTAAACTGATATACATTCCAAAATCATATTTTCATCCAGAAGCCTTCAGGGAAACAAAAACTAAGCACTACATTAACAGATATTCAATGGATGTGATAATATTTATGTATGTATTATACTTTATACTTCTCGAGGTCTTTTATACCCTCTCTCACTGAGGTCATAAGACCTGAAATCAAGTCGGAAAGTACCAAATCAAGCGTTATTATTAGTGAAATACTTCTGGTCTGGTGCATTAAAAATGATTCCTTCTGGTGGGTAGAGACTATCCTACCTATCAGGCTTCCTGAGGCTGGTACAAAAGGCCCAGAAAAGGACAAGGTCATTTGTTAGAGGTCAAAGTAATTCTCTGTTTATTAATCTGGGAGCCAGGAGATCCATGATCTAGGAGATCAACTTCTAGAGGTTGATCGGTGGATGGTCAGACTTTTCCAGGTCATATTTCTTCAGGCTTCTTAATGGAGAAAAAGGGTTACTAGCACTAGCTGCCTCCAGCAGTTAGCACAGTACCCTGGCGTATAGCAGAAACTTAATAAATATTTGTTTACTGACTGTTGACTGACAAATTACATAGGGATGTTGCCGTTATTTCATTAAAAAAAAATCTATGCAGACAAATATCTTTGTGAAAGTGCTTTGAAGGAAATCTATATTTGTGATTTCTGACACTGCAAATTGACAGGACTCTTCACAAGGGATATTCTGTGTGAAAAACAATATTATAGAAAAATGCTTGTTTACACATTAATAATATAGTTACAAGTATAAAGCAGAATGTAATAAAGAGGTTTCCCTCTCCCCAGCTTACCCAGGCATTGTACCTACTTGGCAGCTGGGCAGTACCCACACCTTGCCCCATGCTGGCATACTCCTCAGCCTAATACCTTTTTCCTCCTCACTGCCCTGGGCCAAATGGGTACAGCCCATTGTTACTCCACCCACTCCCAGAGTTCCCGTTCTACAATTCTCTGGTTCCTCAATAACAGGGACCTTCCTCTTTAACCACATTACACTTAGGGGACCCTCCTGGGGATCATCCAACAATGGTGGAGGAAATGAAACCATGGACCCTGGCTACCTTGTATCTTCTCTCCTGGCCTCCCCTCTTGGCAGTATGTCCATCTAACTTCCAGAGAGAAGGAAGGTCACACAAGGACGTTTCCAATTAGGCAAAGCTAATTAAGAAAGTAGCTTACCACTTTTTCCTCTGACTTGTTTTGAGATCTTGGGTAAATGTCTCATTTACCTAATACTTCAAGTTTCTCATTTCTATTGCAAGGTTTCCTGGTCCCTCAGACAAATACGAACAAATGAACTTTTTTGTCTTTTTCCAAGCCCTGTACCTGCTTTGCTACTTGTGAGTTTCTGAAGTGTTTTGGTAATAAAAAAAAGTAACAAAGAAGAAAATATCTTTGCTGGTTATTTTGTCCTACTCACACACCACCAGCAAAATGACTTTAAAAAATAAGGAAAGTCTTTTAAGGATTTAAAAACTGTAATGATATTATTCTGAGAAGATTTAGGTGTGTTAGAAAGAATCACATCACTGAATAATTAAAAAAAACATTATTTCATTTAAATTACACCAAAAATGGGTGAGTGTTCTGTCATATGCTTTTTTCAGCATCTGGGAAGTATGTCACACTGGTATTCAAAAGTGAAAAATGAGGGTAATTTAACACTCAGGATTGATGCAAGTCATCAGACCACATCTTTGATGTGAAAGGAAGAGCATTTCCACAAATCTAGCAAATTAGCACAAGGACTTTATCATCTATGTGTGTGTGGCCATGTCACTGGCCATACCCTTTGGCTAATGCTGAGACATCACTAGCACAGCCCTTGCTCAGACAGATTCCATTCTGGCAAAGACTAAAACCTCTCCGATATTGTTTTAGGCTGGATCCAAAATATTTTCCATAGACTAGTGATCTTCTAAAGTATTCCATACAGGTGAGGAATGCCCCAGAGAATTTAATTAGTGACACTGATTCTATGAATTGTGGGATTTTGAAAATTTCAACCCTAATTGGCATAACATTTATATTAGCTTTCCTGGGAAGCTGAACAATCATGAACATGCCTTTGTTATTCTATAGCTAGCAACTTCAAAGTGAATGAGGGAGTGCTCCAGGATTAATGCTTCAATAGGCTTTCATGTCTACAATGGTTTGTAGGTTACCCTAGACTGGGGTGACAGGAAGGCTTAACTGCCTGTTACAAGTATATAAGTCAACCCCTCTCCCCTCAATGATGTTTTTACATGGAGGGAGTTTAGCTAGAAGTATTGCTGCTTTATGAGAGATGAATGGTGGCTCAAACTTTTGAGCAAGATGGAATCACAATTCAGGACACAATGATAACCTTACTAACAACATGGGGCCAAAAGTAATTTTTAGAAATTAAAAAGCCAAAAAAAGAGAGAGAGAGAGAGGGAGAGAGAGAGAGAGAGAGAGAGAGAGAGAGAGAGAGAGAGAGACAGAGAGAGACAGAGAGAGAAAGACGGGGGGGGGGGGGTTTAAACAAGGGCTCAGAAAAGGAATCTTAAAAATGTAAATGTTGCAGTAAGTACCAGTAAGACACTGACTGTGTTATGCTAGACATGCTTCTCTAGGAATACAGTCAGAGAGACAATTTCAACCCTTGGCTCAGGGAAACATGGTGTGATTCATGGTCACCATTATGCCCACCTTGGCAAACATCAGTGAGGGCACAGGAAAGACCGAGGGGGGTAATGCATGGGGCTCGTCTGGTACCACTGCTCAGTGTTCCATTCCTGCAATTCCATTCCTTTGTCCCATAGTATGTAATATGATATTACAAAGACACCCAGGTCATTACTAGGCAAGTTCTCAGAATGTAACCCAATTGCCCAATCATGGATTTGTGCCCTAGAGATGTGGACTCTGTATCCTCATCTAAACAATTCCAAAGTACAGCTAGGATGGTTGCTATTTTTTTAAACTACAAAACCCAAAAGAAGGATCTACTTCAGGCAAGCCTATGCTGAAAAAAAACACATCAATTTCATGTAAAGTACAAACCAAACTTATTTTTAAAAAATCTCTAGCTTGTAGTCTTCAAATGTAGCTTAGGACCCAACGACATCAACATTTTCCTACCTGGAATACAAACCTCATCAACTGCTGACAATGAATACATTTCATTTCACAGAGCTGTGGCAACATTGGATTTTCTAGAGCCCAAGTGGAAAGACTGCTGTCCTACTGTCTCATTAGACGGTGACCATCAAAAGATGGTACAAGCAACCTGGTTCTCTTTGATCTGACAAGCTGTGGTGCTTTCTTTGAGGCCCAACTATGTATTGGCTTTAAAATTCCTGTGCATTTCCAAAGATGATTAGGCAAAAAAGAAAAAAAAAACCTATGTATTATAAGATGTTTAAAGTGGCTTTCTTGAGACGGAGAGATCGATCAGATGTCTACTGCACTGGTCCAGGCAAGAGGTAATAAGGGTTTGTACTATAGTGGTAGCTATGTGAATGAAGAGAATGGGATATATAGAAGAGGTTGGGACAGACATGGACAAGCTTGACAATGACAGATATGTGAGGTGAGTGTGAGCAGGCTGAGGACGCTCCTAAGGTTGTGAGTCTGGGTAAGTGGGAAGATGCTGGTGTCCTCAGCACTAATAGGTTGTGTGTGGTTTGTCCTTCATTCTCTAAGATGACACTTTGGAAGGAAGGAAGGCTTTGGACAAAGAGTGAGTTCTGTTTTGGTCATGTTGAGTTTCAGATATCTACAGGACATCCAGTTCGAGATGTCAGATAGTAGCTCAGAGGTTAGTGCTGGACAAACAGATCTGAGCATCATCTACATAGATATGGAACTCATGGGAGCTGATAAGGTTCCCAATGAGACAGGACACAGGGACGAGTGGAGGGGGCAAAGGGGGAATGCTGTGGTTAGTGGGTATGAGATGTCTGAAGGTTCAGGAAAGGAGACTGAGGAATACTTGTCAGACCAGTAGGAGATCTGAGTGTCATGAAAACTCAGGGCAGAGTCTGTACTGGCCCTGTGAAGCAATTTTACAAGACAACCCTAAGTTAGGCTTTTTTTTGGCACTTTTATTTAGGTATAAAACAGGTTTATTGGGGGGGGGCCCTCCTGTATAATAATGTGAATGTTCATTCAGCAATCACAGCTAAATAAGAGCAGTGATAAAATGCAGTCATGACAGTGACCCAGTTTTCTGTCTTGCATGAAACCAGCTACAGATAAATGAATCTGGGTAACCTGTCTGTTCCCATGAATCTGTACAAACAAACAAACAAACAAACAAAAAAACTCGGGCAAAAAGGAAAATGTTTCCAACATCAAGGAGACCCTGTACTTGGGCTGCAGTTGTGACTGGACAAGCTGACATCTCTTCATTTTGGGGCCAACTGATTCCATGGATTGGAAATATAGTTTGGTTCAAGGAATCACAAGTATTTCTAGCAGATTAACTCTATACAGCTGACCAGACTCCAATGTCACCGCTGTGAAACCATGAAATTTGCCTTTTTGGGGGGCTGAGGGTAGGACATGGCAGAATGGCAGTAGTCCGTATGAAAAGGAGATATTTTTAGCTGCTTCAATCCTATTTTCCTTTGGTTTGCAGGGAGGTGTCAGACGGCCCTGAAGAATGTAATGTGCCTTTTTGTTCCTAGTATCTCATTTTCCTGGCTGTATGGAGAGGTCATACTGAATTTCTGTACATTCCTGCTTATATCTTGAACCAAAAACATACATTTGTACATATGATACATGTATATACACATGCACACATATATATATATATATATATATATATATTTTATCTATACATGCATACATGTGTTTCATTCATTCACCAGCTCAGAAAACTTGGTGAAGGGAGAAGATGGAAGTAGTGTGCGCTTCTGCCTTGGTACAAGTATAATAAAAATCATAGTAGCTAATATTTATGTAGCACTTACCATGTGCAAGGCACCATACTAAAGACTTTACATCTGATCCTCACAACAACGACGGGAGGAAGGTGCCATTATTACCCCCAGTTTACAGATAAAGAAAGTGAGGCAGAGATTAAGTGGTCTGCCCAAGGTAGCACAGCTGGCAAATATCTGAGGCCAGATCTGAAGTCAGGTCTTCCTGACTCCAAGCCTAGTCACTGCACCATGTGGAAAAATGATGGCTTGTAAATTAAGATAAATAATAGCCCATGATTCCTGCCCTCCCCTCCTGAAAGTTTTGCTTTCTGGTGCTGTGAACAACAATACCTAACTCACAGAATGGAAGCAGTGAGTGTGAGGTCTGGGTGAAAGCCAATGTATTTGTGGTTGAGGGTAGATATGAAAATAGCAACTAACATGTTTGGAGAAGAGAGTTACTATTTGGGGAGGGGAATTTGGAGGATTGGAGACTTCCTGAAAGGACAGAGACTTAGTTGATCACATCTGTCTTCCCTTTGAGAAGCTGGATTTAAGGCAGCCAAAACCCATTAAGAGTTTCTGTAGGAAGGGACCGAAGAATCTTGGCTGATCCTGAGCTATGAAGGAACTGGCTAAAAAGGACCCTGGACCTTTAACTACTGGCAAAGGGTCTGCCACTCGAAGAGCGGAGCATTTTTTGAAGACTGTGCTCTGCAGAATTAAACTAGAGTACAAAACTGGGAGGCAAAATCCTGCCTATATTTCTTCAGAGTCAAAGTCTGTTCTTAGCTCTTTAATTCCCTAAGAAGGAGACATTCTCTGCAATCCTTTAAAATACTTTCTATTATTTAGCATCCTCTGCTGTCTCGCTCAAAGTGATTTCTTTCTTTGAATCATCTATGGGTAGAAGCAGCATTTTATCCATGAAGGATTATTATTTTGGTAAAACCTCTTTTGAACAGGGTTTCCCTAAATCCTGATGGTTTAACAGTATAGGAAGTCTCCAACTTTATGAAGAGGAAGTGCTCCAAGAGATCATTTAGAAGTGGCATGTTTGACATTAGAAATAGTGTTATAAATGGCTCTATTGTATTTAGCTCACCAACCTAAGGAACCAATCTCAAATCTCACCTATAATATAGCTACAGTATAGTATGACCTAGCCTATAATTTCCCATTGTTTCTGAGGGAAAAATAGATTTGCAGTTAGTTCCAGTTAGGAAACTGAGAAGTCGAAAACCCCAACCCTGATCTTCCTTCTCTCTCCCCTACATTAGGACAAACCACCACAACAAGAAGGTAATGGTAACAGCAGAGGGCTCTGCTGTAGGGTCAACAAGAGGCAGATGTTAAAGTGAGTAGGAATGGGAAGTTCCTTCCTGAAGCCCTTCCCCCCCCCCCCCTTGGGAACAGTCCCCTCATCCACCATCCCCATCCTCATGCCTCCATGTCATGGATCACTAGTGAATATCTCCATAAGCTCACTTGGACTTCCTAACTAGAACACATTCCTTTCTCACTTTTGCCCAGTGTCATTCCTAACTTCCTCCAAGATTCAGCTCAAATGCTTACACGAAGCCTGTCCCAGATTCTCTTAGTTACTAGTGTCGTTCCCACTGAGTTCCCCAAAATTACTTTGTATTTAGCATCGAAGTATCACAGATTTGGGGCCCAGTCTAACCTTATTTTAAAGCTTATTTACTTAAAGTCAATGGATGTTAAGTGGCTTGCCCAAGGTCACAGAGGCAATAACTGACAGATGAGCACTGAAACTTAAATCCTCTGATTACCAACCCAGTAATATTGAATATTTTGTATTTACACATCTGTGTTTTTATCATTCCCCTCAAGAGCAGAGAGGCTCATTGATGGCGGGTAGAGATTTTTGCTCATGTCTTTTGTATCCCCAGTGCCCAGCATAGTGACAAGCACAAGATGAACCCTTATTAAGGGTTGCAGAATGCTTGCAGAATGAAGGAATCTATGTAACAAAACCTGTACAAAAAGTCAAAGAAGAAAACTTTTTCAACAGCAGGGGGAACCCTATGCCCAGGCTGCAGGCATCCTTGGCTAGAGCCAACACCTCTCCATTGTGAGGTCAGCTATTAGGAAGGTAGCTTGCTTCACATGGATTCCTAGCACGCCTCTCTAGAAGTGCCCCTTACACAGTCGGAATTATCTACAGAGGATCAGAGGCTATAGTTGTTATTTAGCTACTTACTTTATTTTTTGAATACTAGAGAATGTCTAATCCAAACCTGGCGAGGGCTGCCTGTTCTGCTTTAAGACAGGCAGATTTTGAGAGTGACTACTGGCCCAATAGGTTGCTAAGGAATTTGGGGATTTCTGTAGGATCATCCTCTCCTGGGGATGTTATGACTAAAGCTAAGCAAGCTATATTTTGTAGACCCCATTTCTAATTTTTTTTTTTTGGCTTAAACTGAAGTATCTCTAGTGATTTAAAATAAATACTGGTGTTGCTGAAATTTCCCCAACCCAACCCTTGGAAACATTCTGGGACACCATTATTGAAAATAGGAATTTCTTCTTTTCCTTTTGTCCCTTTTTCCTCCATGCACAAGAGAATCATTTTCTTATACTGGCTAATATGGAACAAAGAAGCAGTAGTCTTTACCTCACAAGGGCAAAAAACCAAATCCTCAAACACGTCCTTGTTCAGAGACAAATGGTCACCACGGTACAATGGACACTAGTATTTGGCTCTAGAGAAAGCTGAATACCAGCTAAGCCTTACAGCTGAAGTCAGCAACACAGAAGTGAGGCTGGGTCACAGTTATGACCTGAACTTTTGACTTCTGAAGTGAGGGCTAGCTCTGACAAGCCTCTGTTAGACTGGGGGTTTCCACTGCTCCTTGGCCTAGATCTGGTAGTTGTCTTGCATAATGAGCTATGGCTTGGAGCAACAGGATGAAGTTGTGAATAGAAAGTTCTCAGGTTGCTCAACAAATACTCAATATGCAGCTGTGCGACATTAGTCAAAACACTTCAACCCTCAGTTTCCTCATTTGTAAACTGGGGAGTAACTCAGCTGGAACAGATGACCTCTAAGGTCCCTTCTGGCTTAAGGTCATGATCTGATGAAACAGGGTATGAAGGAGAATCTATGGTGTAAATAAGCCAAGTAGGAAACAGTCCAGGTGTTGGGTTTAAGATGCTTCAAGCTATATACACACACGAGAGATAAGATGAATATTGTTCTGATAGCAGGTGAATTTAATGACCCACTATAAATTTGCCAACACTAACTTGCAATATTATATGATCTAACACAAATCCAACTGAATTATGTAAAATAATTCTACTATTAAACTGCCATAATTTTAATTAAAAATCTAGAATCATGCCATTTTAGTCAGTATGTGAGAAAAAGGTCCTTCTCTTCTTATTGGTGAAAACTATAAGGACTTATCATATTTACAAAGAATTTTCAATTAAAAACATGTAAAGGCAGGATTCAGGAAAAGCCCCTTCTTAATGGGGGAGAGGAGGTATGTGTAGATAGAGGAACCTAAATGGGCATCTAGGGGATTGGGCTTAACATGAGTTAGGAAAGGTTAAGTAATTTAGGGCTGAGACTGCTCCCCTCTGCAAGTGAGCCAAGGACTAGGTGCATTTGACAGACTGAGAACAGGAACAGGAACTTAGTGGGAGGTCCTAAAGGGGGCAGGGTCTTTGAAATGGCAAAGATATTAATTTCTTTTTGGCCCTATGTGGTCAAAAGTACAAGAAGGACAACACCTATTATTCCAAAATAATAGGTGACGGAGCAAAGCTTTATGTAACGTTAACAATCAGTTAGTGAGTATGCTACAGGCAAATCTGTCCTGACAGACAAAAACAGGTCAAGAATGGTACAAGACTTAATCTAGAGGCAGGAGCTGTTGATGTTTCCAGAAGTATTGTGGCTCTAAAGTTAGGACAAGATAATCTAAGGCTGGGGGAGGAACTTAGTAAAACAGATTGGGAAACACCTTTTTCCACAAAGCTTCCTCAGACAGCAGGAGGAATAGGAATGGGGGCTCAGTGTCTCATAAGCTGTGTCAGCCAAGTCAACTTGGGGCTAGACTCTAATTAACCCAGTTTAAGGATCCCATGTGCTCCAAACTCGTTTCTTTTGATGCCTTCCAATTTTTTTTGCTTTTGTTTCTTCTTGTTTCCTAGTAAAGTTCCACTTAAAAAATTCCAACCTTGGCTTAACTGAAAATAAAAATGAAACTGTTTGTTTGTCCAGCTCTAGGCCAGTATAACCAAGGAAACCAGTGCCCCCACAAGCCAGGTGTAGTGGTCACTGTCTCGGATCCCTGGACAAAGCAAGGCAGCTGGGTTACTGGTAAAGAGATGGTTTAGGAGAGGGAGAAAGATGAATCAGGGAAAAGTAGTCTGTTACAAAGTCGCACTGATACCATGCTGAGCATTTCAAAAGGATCTACTTTTAACTATTGGTAGTGTTCTCCAAATGCTTTTTGGACTTTCACGCAAGAAGAAATGGTCCAGAGCCAAGGGTTATATTTGGAATAACGGCACTATAAATACCTTAGCACACAAGCAGTCCTGTTGCCAGTTCAAAGGCTGTTTGTGTGTGTGTGTGTGTGTGTGTGTTTGATTTATTTTCAGGAGGGAGTGGAAAGGTGGTGGCTAGAAAGGTCATACTTCAGAGGAAGAGTGTGCTTGTTTCTAGCATTTGGCTGTAGGCTCCCTATGACCTTACTTCATTAGAATAGTATTTGAAGAACTTGAAAATTGACTGAAATTTCATAGGAGAAAGACAGATATATATATATTTCTTTAAAATAGAGAGATGTCTTCCAAAGCTACCTTCTCATTCTGTTTGTTACCCTTTCTGAAGCTGCAATTATAACTTTTCTTCCATTCTGTGAAGTCTTAAACGGCTTCTTTCCAGGAATGAAATTACTGGGATGGCAAAATGGTACATAGGAAATCCCTTAATGATAGGATCACAGATCTGGAACTGGAAAACACCTCAGAGGGCATCTCTTCCGTTTCTGTATGCATGCATACATGTATGCATCTCTTGAAGTCGAGGCCTAAGATCACACAGCGTCAGGGATGAGCTTTGAATTCAGGTTCTGTAACTCTAGAGCTCTTTCCATTCTACCTTAATATCTGACAGGTCTCAAGTGCAAGGAATAGGTAACAAAGTCCCACAGGGACACCTGTCACTACCATTTCTGTCTCAAGGGGCCTTCCCTGATAACCAGAGCTGCCCTGTGATAAATTCGTAGGCAAATGATGGTAGATCTTAAAATATCATTAGGTGACAGTGCAGTAGAGAAAATAAAGATCTGGAAAGCCTGGGTTGCAGTCCAGCACCTGTCACATACTGGCCGTTTGACCCTCAGTAAGTCCCTTCGCCTCTCAGCATTCAAGGTAACTGTCAAAAGACTAAGTCATAGGAAAGGCACTGACCTGTGTTGGTGGTAGCACTTTTCTCCTCTGGGAGTTCCCTCTGTCAATGAAATTTCAGGTCTAGTCTCTAGCCTCTGTCCTTATCATCAAATAAGTTATTACCTTTACCATGCAGGCATGAATTCATCCTGTTGTTTTCAAAACCATCGAGGAAGGGATTTCTATAATTTTTCATTAACAACTGATTTCAATAATCTTTGCTAACAAGAAATCCTTCTTATATCTATCTCAATGCCTTTGTTCTACAATTAAAGTTCATTTCTTGGTTTATTCTAAATTGAGATGAGCAAAATCTGGTCACTCTACAACAATTCATGATGAGGTTGATAAAGCCTTTACAGCAACTTTTATTAGTATTTTCTTTGAGCTAAATAAATGTAAATCTCTTGGTCTTTCTTGATTCCCCTTTTCACAACTTCATTCCCATTACCCTCTTTACAGCAACCTCAACTCTCTGCTGACTTGGCAGGATACTTTCTTGCATGTTACGTTTTTGCAATGGTGTTATTCCAAATATGACCTAGGCTTATGTTTGCAAATCTAACATAAAGTTGCACTGCGGAATTAAGGATAGGGCAATGCCCACTAGAAGGAATATGAATAAGGCAGAGAGGGAGTGAGTATAATGGAGAACACACTGGATGTGGAGTCAGAAGACTTAGGTTTGAATCCTGGCTCTTCTGCTTACTATCTGTAGAAATCTGGTACCTCTTGCCCTCAGTTTCCTCGTCTGTACAGGGGTTGGACTAGGTTGTTTTTCCAAGGTCCCTTCTACTTCTAACACAGTTACTGTATATGATATTCCTCTATTATGCATCAGTATCATATGTGCTTTTTATGTCTACTATGACCTCTAGTTCTGTTTCATAAATATACACGTATATTTCTTTAAATATATATGTGCACTGTACTGTACTATATACATGCTAACCTGCATGTATTTAGTTTGAACTTTACTCTCTTTGATTTTTATCCCTCCAATTTACAGAGGACATTTAGAATATAAATCTTTTTTCTTGGCCCATTGGTCAATATAATGAACATTTTCTCTCTCATCATCTATAAATGATAAAATTGAGAAAACTGTGCTCAGACACATAGAAAAGATCATTATGCTATTGGGAGCGGTAGAATAATGAATACAAAAGTGAAAGACTTTTTAGAAGTTATTGACTTACCGGTCTTATCTCCCCGGCTAGATTATAAACTTCTTGAGGGCATGGACTCTGTCATTCATTTCTGAATGCCTTCTTAGGTGCCTGCTGGCACAGTGCCTTTCCCACAGTAAATGTTTGTGTGTGTGTATGTGTGAAATGGTTGAATTAATGAGTAACACTTTGAATAAAGTAATTTAATGATTTGTGCAGTCCCACCTCCTCTCCTCTGCCCCCAGGTACAGTTTAAATCTGCATTTCCCAATATCCTTTAGTCAATCATATGTTTCTGAACTCCTTCCCCTTCAAAAATAAAACATCTACCCATCCTATTCCATACTCCGGCTCCATTATGTATATACACAAAGCAGACATTCTCCTTTCTCATTACGATGGTGATTACCACCTCCTCCTTTCCGGTCCGAATTGCCAAAGGGTAATAAAACCACGAGGTATAGTGGGAATGCTAGACCTGGAGTCAGAAAGTCCCGAGTTAGCCTGTATGATCACGGGCAAACTGCTGAACCTAAGGCTCACTTTCCTCATTCGTAAAGAGGGGATAAAAGTATCATCTGTACCTGTTCCCACAAGGCTCATTTAATGAATTAAAACACATAAAGTGCTTGGCAAACCTTAAGGCACTGTCAGTTATTACTACTTTACCTTCACAACTTGTTAAACAAGTTAATAAGCCTTTATTAGGGGCTCATTGTGTGCCAGGCACTGTGTTAAGGCATCAGCTTTGGAGTTGGGAGCTGAGGCATTTCCCCAGCTAACTGACAGATATGAAGGCAGATTGTTTAGCATTTATTTGCAAGGAAATGTACAAATGAATGCTGAAAACTAATGTAGCATTTAAATGATTTATAAAATATGACCTCAAGAATGGTAATGTGCCATAATGTTATTCTTTCCACCAAAAAGGACAAATAAGTTTCTTCTGTTTAGATTCCAAAGGTACTGTTTTTTTTTTTAAGTTCATAGTCTGAGACCAGGGACTTCATTCATCCACATCATTCAGGAGAAGAGCATCTGTGTGCCAGATGCCACAGAAGATACAGGAACAAATAAAATATGGTCCTTGCCTTCAAGGATTATCCAGTAAAGGAAGAAGAAGCTTAAATTGTGGCTCTAACAGCTGTTAATAGGTTAACTATACCATGTCTTGCTATGCCCTTTGTGCTTGAAAAGTTGCATTATTATACAAAATTTTTTAAACAGATGACAAATGGGGAAGTTTGATGAGACAAATAGGTACTCCATTTCAAAAGAATTTTAAAGACAGGTGGGAAAATGGCTAATGTAGTATTTTAACAATGTTCCTCTACCTCCAACAATTAACTCTTAAATCCAAGAAACATTATTTGGTGGAACAATTAGACCTACAGTTTTATTTCCCTAGTTTTTGGGGGGGGGGTCTGGGGGAGATCAGGAAGGGTGAGGGAGAAGAGAAAGGTCTGGATCTGTGCTTTCACTGGACCTTCTGATGAGGAAATTCCCTTTGCCAATGTAGATCAACATCTGTTTGTGCTACTTGAGTCTTGGAGAGTTGCCTAGGGCACTCAGAAGTTAAAGGCTAGTCCAGGGTTCCTCAGACAATATTCTGTGTCAAAGACCAAACTCACATCCAGGTCTCCTTGGCTCCGAGTTCAGCTCCCTTTTTCTAGGCCACACATTTTAGCAGTAGGTTTTTATTTGGATACATACTCATTGTTTCCCTCAATTCCTCTTATATGATCTGGGAATATACCCAGCATAACTGATTATAGAATTAATTACGTTTAATCACCTTGAAACTGGAAGGACTACTCAGGCTTTCCCCTCCACCCATCTCCACCTAGGCCTCAGTGGGCAGAGAATGTTGCATTATCTCCCCTAAATCTACAGCTTCCATTGGATTCAGTCATGGTGATTCATGGGAGGGTTTCTGAAGCACAAGTATTGATGTGTTCACCATTATCTCTGAGGGAAACTTCTTTTAATTGCACGATCCAATTCATTTTTCGTGCCATATCCATTAAGGCTTGTCTCTTAACCAGAATTTGTGCACAGGTTGAAACAGTGTTGAAAGTAGCCCAGTGCCTGATTAATGGTGATTATGGTCACACGGCTCCATTCCCCACCCCATACTTTCCCTCTGTATCAGTTCTTTATAAAGCACAGCAGTGCACAGACAGAAGCAGTGAAAAGAACTGCTCGCTCACTCATTTCACGTCACAATTTAGAGACATTTACTTTAGCCGTGACTGAAGAAGGTGGTAACTAGAAGCACAGTTTGGAATGCAATCATGAACTTTTTTTTAACAAATAAAAAAATATAGATAACCGAGCAAGAGCCATCTAATGGTTAAAATGACTTTTTCAGATTGCTTCTTAAGTATTGCTAACCCCACGGCATATGGGAACATAAAATTTCCCTACCTGCTCAAGGAGATGCATGCCTGTAAGGAAAAACATTTTTTAAAGCTGTTAGCACCTAGGCAGGCATTCATTATCTTTCTGAATATGTCTCTGGAATAAGACTGTGTCCCATTCTATGCTATTATGGAAAGGTAAACTGTCCCATATCTCTGTGTAGCAAAATAAATTACTTTGGATCACTGCTTCCCCCACCTCTCTTCTCTATTCTCTATAATAAACAGAAAAACTGGTAGTTTGTGATTAAGTTCTTCATTCTTTTCAAGTCCCAAATTTGGGGCAGTATTTCATATTCCTCCCACGATGTATGCTATATTAAACACATATCTATAGTTAGGGTTAAATATCTAGTCCATCCATGACTTTTGGAGGTATCTGCACCTGCTTCTAAATGGGCATTTTCCTGGCCTGCCAACATCCTGTTACCAGCAAGGTCATATTCTTAGAGACTTAAATAACAGGCTCACACGCTCAGAGCATGAAGTACTTTAGAGAATCTGAACAGGTACAGAAAGAAAGAAAATAAAGAGAAATCCTGAACACTGGATCCTTTGTTTCATATACAATGCCTTACAGATTATGAAACAAAGCTGATTAGCACAGCTAAATCCCACTCTGCAGAGCTCAGCCCCATCACCCACAGAACTCTGTTCCTTTCCTGGGTTTTGACACACCTATGTAATATGTCCAATGGAAAAGGAAAAAATAAATCATACTCAATAAGGTCAACTTAACCTGTTGGACAATGCTCTCTTTTCAACCACTTAAGTTGTTTCTAATGAATAATTTTTTTTTGAAGTAACAGGGAAGTGTTCCAGGAAGACCAGGCACTGATCCTCAGTTAACTACTACCTGCCTATCCTGCCATATGAAAGCAGAATGAGGCAGCTGATATCCTTCTTCTGCTAAACCTACTTTTACACTTGTGTAAGAGGCTTGTAAAGATCCACATCTTTATTAATCTAGAAATGGCCCTTTTGAAATTAGACCCTGTTCCTGTGGCCTACATTTTCAAAAGGTTATGTTATTCAATAACTTGATTCCAAGAGACACCAATAAAGGCTTTCTCTACAATAATGTGAATATTCAATTAAATGAAAAACATACCACAATCCTGTTGTGGCATTTCTCAGAGGAGTGCTGTGTTTGTGTCCCCATGAACTCCTAAAACACACCAAGGAGTATTTACTAAGTGTACAATGTACAAATACCTGGCATAAATTCAGACACAAGTTAAAAAATCCACTAGGACCCACTCACTAAAGTGAATCCTTGTAGATAGAAACTAAAACAGACAGTAAAGGAAGATTAAAAAAAAAAAAAGGATGGGTGAGCTAAAACTTCTTTGATCAATCACTGTTTCTTAGAGTCATCAGTAGGTTTTGTCCTTCCAGAAACATTCTTAGATCATGCCAGAGGAGAAATGCACAGAAGACTGAGTGCAACAGTGAAATATACTCTAGAAAGTCCTTTAGACCTATTTGTTGCAACAAAAAATAAATAGGCACATATTTTCCCAGAACACCCACTGCTAATTTATTGTTTTGGGGGAAGAACAGCATATGCTTTGAATGTTTCCTTCCTCCCCACCCATCTATTCCAACAGTAACATCCAGAAAGATCAAAGCTTGAGTGAAAGGCCTAGTGAAAACAGAACCAGATCTCCAAACAGTAAGGCTTATAGGTCTCTGATGCCATAAGATATTATTATGCAGAACAAAGGAGTTCCATATAAAGGTTTCTTTTTGTTTTCTTACCCTTTCCTTTCTTAATTGACAGTGAATATGCCTCCATTTGTCAGAGAGAAGCTCAATTGTAATATATGATGGGATGAGGAAGGAGAGGCAATCTGAGGTCTCCAGTATTATGTCACTATACCCCAGGCTACCTTCATAATACGAATCCTCAATGGGAGCCTCTGACCCTGGCAAAGACACTACTGCCAGCCTATTTACTATTCCTGCTACTGTACATTCTCAGATGCCAACTTCTGAAAACAAATAAATTTAAGGATGAGAGAATGTTTTCACATGACCCCCTTCCCTCCCAAAATAAGAGAAGTGTATTAAAAGGAGGGATGATGAGAGGAAAAACTTATAATGTAACTCAAAAAATTTTTTATGTGTAAATATTTTAAAAATGAATTGCTGACTCTTAGATGCTGACTCAAGTATAATTTTGGTAAGAAATAAAACACTATCTGCAGAATTTTCATTTTAAAATAATCACATATTAGGGTCTACAGTATCTGCCTATAAAATGACTAAGGCATTTGAATTAGAACTCTAGATAGAACATTCGAATTGAAACTGGCTTATATATTTATAGAAGAGGAAATTGGTTGAATATTGTGTATTTATTTCAGAATGGAAAGTAATCATGCTCCATTATACTTTTGAATGAACCAGGCTCAGATGAACTACATCCTCAGGTACTGAAAGAAATGAAAGATATAATTTCTAAGAAGAAATTGTTAATATACAGAGGTAATAAAAGTTCTTTATGTATATTCTTTATATAGGCCTTGTAGGAAACAAGTAAATATAGTCCTAACACTCATATAAGACCCTGCAAAATCTGACAGGCATATATTAGGATTCATCATACATGTATATAAAAAATCATGGCTCCCTCAAACAGAAAAGTGATGCCTAAATTAATGTTATATAGCTAATAAAAATTGCTACCAAGACACTTAGCTAAAATTCCATTGATGCTATTCCTAAAACATTTTTTAGGAATGAAATTTTCTTAGTTTTTAAAAATTTTTTATGTTTTTTTTCTGCTTTAGAAGTAAAGAAAAAAAGAAAAAAGAAAGTAAAAAGTAAAGAAAAAGTAAAGAAAAAAAGGCAAAATAAGGTAAAGTCACCAATAAAAATCCGTCCTTGTTTCTGCCAACCCTCAGCATCAATAACAACCCAAGAAGATGGTTTCACAAAAGGCAGGCAAAACATGCACATGAAAAACACCTGACTCTTCAGTAGTTTTAAAAATGTGGCCACGTCCTGTGAACTATAACACTGCTTTCCCAAGTCCAAGTTCAGCAGAGATCATCGGTAGCCTCTAGCTTGGGGGTAGCCTCCCCCCTGCCCCACCCCCATCAATGAGAATTAAAACTCTGGATTATATATTTATAGAAGAGGAAACTAGTTGAATATTGTGTATTTATTTCACAATGGAAAGGAGTCATGCTCCATGTCAGGGTCAGTTTAGAGCTGAAGGGCAGAGAGGCTGGGAATACTGGCAGCACACTAGACTGAGGGAGATTCTGCATTGCTGGGGAGAGCTTGGAGGTTGTGTGGGAGAGAGGGAGAATAGTCCAACTGGCTACAGAGGTTAAAGGAGAAGGTGAGAAAATCATCTAGGCTGCTTGCATTGCTTCCTATGGCAGAGCGAAGGCTTTTTTGGAAAGACTGCTGTGAGAATATCTGTTGGATTCCTGCTCCTGCACACTATTGCAACTTCTCAAAACAAACACGTTTAAAGGATGAAAGAATGTTTTTACATGTGACTCTCCAGTCCCATAGCCTCCCCCCTGCCCCGCCCTCATCAATGAGAATTAAAACTCTGGCTTATATATTTATAGAAGAGGAAACTAGTTGAATATTGTGTATTTATTTCACAATGGAAAGGAATCATGCTCCATTATACTTTTGAATGAACCAGGCTCAGATGAACTACATCCTCAAGTACTGAAAGAAATGGAAGATACAGTTTCTAAGCTTTGGTCAGTGATCATCAAAAGGTCTTGGGAAATGGGAGAGGTGCCACAGGGAAGAATAAATTAGCTCAATTTTAAAAGAGGTAAGAAAATAGAATCCATAGCAGTGTTTCTCAACCTTCCTAATGCTGCGACCCTTTAATACTTGTATGTGGGTGTTATCTGCATGTGGGCGGACCCGCCTGGAGACAGATAGAGGAGCGATGTTTCTAAGACCATCGGAAATATGTGTTTTCCAATGGTCTTAGGCAACCTCTGTGAAAGGGTCATTCAACCCCAAAAGGGATCACAACCCACAGGTTGAGAACTGCTGATATAGAGTGCTGGCCTTGGAGTCAGAAGGACCTGAATTCAAATACAGCCTCAGACACTTAACACTTATTGGCCATGTGACCTTGGGCAAGTCACTTAACCCCAATTGCCCTGCCCTCCCCCCACCAAAAAAGCAAAAAAAAAAAAAAAGGAAGGAAAACTATGAGCCAATGAGTTTATCTTTGATTCTTAGCAAAAATTTAGCATTGTATTAAGCAATTTCCTAAGACTCTGAGAGACATATTCCAGTTTGTGTGATAAATTTTGGTTACAGATAGAAGCTTTTAATGAACATTATAGTTAGGAGAAGAGTGAGAAGACTTAGACATCATCTTCTTTTATAGACAAAAGGATCAAGGCTTAAAAAAGCTAATTGAGTTTCCCAAGGTCGCCCAGTAAGGGGGTAGGCCTGGACCATAGTACCCAGTCCAGTGATTCCTAAAACCAGTACTCTTGCCAATTAGAATAAATGGATAATATTCATCTAGAAAAGGAAGCAAGTGAGAACAGTGATCAAGATAGCCGAAAAAAGGGCAAAAAAGTGAATGGAGAGAAGGGAGAATGGCTTTATGGCAGGTCTGGGGAGAGCAAAGCAGACATGATGTATGAGCACCGTCCATGCTGCTGCCTCCCTCCACCATTCAGGAGGAGGTCACAAGGCTATGCTCACAATAATATACCTGGCTGATCTGTTTGCCCAGTCTACTCCTAACTTTCAATCTTATGACTTACTTCTCTGCAGTTCAAAGGCTTGTCAAATTCTTATCAAAAGAGAAACAAACAAACAACTCCTGTCTCCAAGAGTCAAAAGTTATAATAAAATCTTTCTGAAGGAAGAAAATAAGGAGGTAGCTCTCCAAGAAGTCATGGTACAGAGCCGTTTGCTTCATGTCTACTAAGTACCTGTAAAATCTGAGCATGGAAATAGTTAAGGGCTTAAGTGTTAAAACTGTACGCTGATATCAAGAGAGAGCTAAAGAACTTGAAGGAGTATACCTGCTTTGCTATTATGCTACCCAAGAAGACCACTAGCCACCTAGTGTTATGGCTGCAGAGATCTTATCCAATTTCAGGCCTGGAGGGAGTGGGTAGACTAGATGACCTGAAGAAGTGTAGACTGAGCCAGAATCTGGTTACTATATGACTCGGGGAAGGTTCAGCCTCTTTAAGCCTCAATTTTCTCATCTGTAAAGTGAATTGCATTAGATAGCCTTAAAGATTTCTTTCCTCTTTAGGATTCTATAAGTGAATCCAATTTCCTTATTTGCAAACTAAGGAAACTGAAATTGGTTATAGAAACATAAATCAGGATATTGGGTACCAAATAATATTTAAGCTTCCTTCTTATGTTAAAATTATGTGCTCTTTGTTTCCATAGTGAAAGGTTTCTCTCTCTCATAACAACGTATTTGGTTGTCAATGTTAGTTATGGGACTGGATTTTTTAAAAAGTACTTAGGAACTATTCCAGTGTTTGGATTGATAAAGAAAATCCCTTTAAAACTCAAATGTGTTGCAGAGTATTTATTTTCCCCTTAAAGTCTGAATTTTGGTTTGTTTGTTTGTTTTGGCAAGAGATTGGGATGTGGCCGGAGGAAAGCACATAGTAGAAAATGTGAGTGGAAAATCAGCTCTAGAAGACTCACTTTGTTGGCTGTTAGCACAGTGTCTGGAAGAGCAGGCATTTAATAAATGCTTACTGACTTGATCTAATGGGAGCTAAATCATGAAAGTACACATGTAGACTTAAATTTAGCTCTCCTGTCATTTAACATAGTCTTCCAAAAGCTCAAGGCTGGGTCATGGAACAGAGGGGTTCCTAGTTTTTTCTTAAAAATCCCCTAGCATCTTCAAGATTTTTAACATTTTACCAATACCTAATTTATAGAACTATTTTTAAATAGTTTAGTGCCACAGGGTTCTTTTTCCCCCCTCTCTCCTAGAATACTGCAAAGAGCAAAAAAACTAAATGGGAAGGCAGTAGGGGTTGGGGTGGAGAACTGAAGGTCGCCTGGGGTAACAGGTGCTGACTCAGACAGACACATTATCAAGTTTCTTCTGTGACACAGCATTCTAATCTGTACAGACAACTCTGCACACATGTGAGTCAGTGAAAGATGGGGGGGGGGCGGGGGGGAGGGAAGGGAAGGGCAGAATACAAGCCAGTAATGAGCAAATGACATTAAGCAATGTGAAATGCTTTGTCTATTTTGGTAACCAACTTTAAGCTTAATTTTTTTTTCCTTCTTTTAAAGTGCATTACAGGCACCAAAAACATGTGTGTAACCTTGTTTATGTGTGGTCCAGGTTTTGAAGGGCTTTCCTAACACATGTTAAATGGCTCACAAGATGATGGCAAGGACAGAAGTTTGGTTAGGAGCCTGCCTGCTTCATCAGATATGCTTGGCAATATCATAATCGTCAGCTGACGACACCTTGATATTTTCTAGCTTTATGGAACGGGTGCTGCACAATAACTTGCCCCTTCCTTGACGAGCTTTTGTCAGAACAATAAATCTCAGAGAAGTGGGCTTCAGTGAATAATGGGACTAGATTAAGTCTCTGGGCTAGGGTCGTCTAAAGAACCAAATGTAGAGTTGGAGAACTTCAGTTCAAATTCCAACTCTGCAAGTTGCTTTATGTGTGACCCTGGATAAGCCGTTTAACCTAAGCCTCAGTTTCTTCATCTGTAAAATAAGGGGGAGGGTTGGACTAGATGACCTCAAAGGTCTCTTCCACTTCTTTATCTATGATCTTAACTGTCTCCTAAGCTAGGCATCTCAAAGTCAACATATCCCATCATTTGGCTTCATAACCTTGGAGTTATCCTTGAATTCTCATGTTTCCTTATTTCAGATATCCAATCAGTGGCCAAGTGTTAATTCTGTCTCTCTAGCACCTCTACCCTTCTCTCCACCCATGCTACTACCACTCTAGGTCTCTTAATTACCCCTTCCCCCTAAATTTCTCTTTTCTCTCCTCTTCTCTATTTCTCTCTTTTCTCCCCATTTGTTGCCTTTCCCTTTCTCCTTCTCTGAATTTGGGACTTACCTATAACCTCATATCAAGATAGGCCCAACTGGGTCCTAGGAAAGGTAGTTCAATGCCATCCTATTTACAGAAAGACTTATGTCTTAATATTCTTTGAGTTACTATTAGCAATCATATTTGCAATTTATAAAAGTACTTGTGATCATATGTATTTTTATATTGAAAAAAACTCTCTTCACCCTTGCAACAAATCCATGTGCTCACTGGCCATCATTAAATTCTGCTCCCCACCTGAATCAAAACCGTCCATTTATTCAGTGCTATACAGGCTGCCAAATGTTTCCTCAACCATTGCCAAAAGGATCCAGAGTTAAAGAATGTACTTGTTTTGATACAGAGCAACATGGGGAGTGTTAGTAACAGAACTGGGAGAGAAAAATGGGTATTATTTTTAAAAGATGTCACATGCATATATAACTAGTATCATCTGAAAACAGTAAACATGGATGCAATTATACATTGTGTTCTTTTAGGCACTGATGAAAAATTTGAAGAGAACTTGTTTTAGCCTTCTAATATTTATTATAAACTACATCTAAGATCTTCAGAGAATGCTTTAAGAAATATAACCACTCACTGCATCTATTTTAAATGAATATTTTCTAATCTAAGTGGAATCTCTAACAGGAAAGTAACAGGAAACCTGAAGATAAAGAAATGTCAAACACTCTGTGTTAAAAACACACATGTGAAATGATACTGAATTCAAAACTAAATTTTGCTTCAATAGAATGTAAACTATTTGAGAGCTGCGTTTTTTTGTCTTTTTTATCCCTAGAATCTAGCAGTTCCTGGCATAGAATAAGCACTTAATAGAAGCTTGCTGATTGATTTAAGAGAAAAATATTTGTTTCATCTTGTTTGCTTCATAATTAGGAACACCTTATACATCTCATATGAGTGTCCTCATCACCAAAGCCAATTGCCTTCTTCCCAGTTTTTCTCCTCCCTTGAATCGTCTGCAAAATTTCAAAGTCAACTGAATTTCTTTTTCCCTTGCCACTGATTCCTTCCTGCTAGCCATCATATTGTAAAGTATTATGGATTCTACCTTTGAATGGCTCCCATCTGACCCTCTGTTTCCACTCTCAAACTTAATAGGACCTTGTTACCTCTTGCCTGAACTATTATAAAAGCTTCTAACGAGCATCCTTCTTTCAAATCTATCTGTGAGACTCTAAGCTCCATGAAGACAGGAGCCTTGTCTTGTAAACTTTTTCTCTTCCTCAGAGCTTAGGTTCTGTGTTCCACATTACTGATTTCCATCCTGTTTACTCCTAATTCCACACTTTTAGACATGCCATTCCCCAAGTTTGCCTTGGAATCCTTTCCCATTTCCACCTGGTGAAATTCTTCTCTTTCTTCAAGGACCAGCTCAAGAGTTGGCTCCATGAATTCTTCCCCTAGTCCATTTCGGACCCCCCCCCCCCATCTAGAGTTGGTCTATTTCTTCTCCAAATATTCATGCCTCTTTGTCTTCTGTTTGCCTATTCCTATGTACTCATTTAATTCCAATTTGTCATATACAGTAATGTGCATGTATGTACACATTATATATGTACATACACATCCATCAATACGCACACATCAACCCTCCCATCATTCTCTCCATTAAATGGCAAGCACCCTGAGGTCGGGGGATTTTTTTTTATGTTTATTTTCTGAATCCAATATACTGACTTATGTATAGTAGGTAGTTGGTAAATATTATATAAAAATATCCTTTGTTTAAACACAAGACATGCACTTTCAATATCATCTTACTCATTTTGGTTGACTTCTGAGTTTGGTTAAGGGAAAATGATATCTTCATTTCATAGATGGAAGCATGAAGGTATAAGAAAGGCTAAATGATGATCCAAGGCCAGACAATGAATGGGTGCTTTGGCCTATGAATGTAATCTGCTGATTTTTAGTCTAGTGTGCCATGGTTTTCTAGGTAGGCACATGATCCGTTTCTGTATTTGGAAAGACAGGTCAGCCACACCAGTACAAGTGGAGTCAGGAAGTCAGGAAAGTTCTACCATAGAAACTCAAATAACCCTAACAAAATTTGGAAAAGGAATATGCAAAGTTATAAAATGGGCTGTGTAGGTTTAAACCCAGCGAGGAGTTATCAAGGGGGCAGAGTTGCATGGTGGATATAAAGCCGACTCTAAAGTTAGGAAAAGCCACGTTTTAGCTCTTTGTGAATCACTGGCTGTGTGACCTTGGGTATGCTTAGACAATGCTCTAAAAATCCAAATTTCACAATGGCTATTGATATGCACTGGTAGAGGGAGTTTTCTCCAGGGAGAGATCTCTATGCTGATACTACAGGTATGAACAAAAAGCCTGTGAAGTGATCTTATGTATAAGAATTCAGATGATTTGAAGTTAAGGTTATGTAAAATATAGTAATTTGTTCCAGCCCAATGGAAAAATGCAGTGTGAATTTGAACAATTATTCAGACTAATCACATTATATGCACTAATCACACAACAGCTGCATCTAGCCTGGGAATGGTATGAAGCAAGGTAAAGGTGAAATTTCTTAAGAGAATGAGAAGTGACTGAAAAGTCTAAATGTGGACCTCTTTATTCATTCATCCTGCTGTTCTCATAGTCACTCTCTTCCTCAAAGACAAGACTAATAAGTTACTATTTCAGGAGGAAAAAAAAAGAAAATGAAAGAAGAGGCTGTCAATTATCTTACTATAAAATGTTAAATTATGGGACATGGTATCAATACTAGTAGATAAAATAAATTTCCACTTTGCAAACTGTCAAACACACACATCTTACCGTCAAGGACAACGCCATGCAGACAAAGGTGAATTTCTTTATATGTGCTGCCGTCACTGTGTTGCTAGTGCTCACTAGTTTATTGCTGGGATTGTTCTAGGAAGAGAAAATGAGAATTAGTTTTAAACATACCAATGAGCAGGCACCGGATTTCTTTATTTTTCTATTTTTGTAGAATTTCTTTATTTTTTTGTATAAAGAAAAATTCTTTATATATAAAGATAAAATTTCTTAATTTTTCTATTTTCTAATTTTCTTTATTATTCTAAAATAAATGTCTTTATTTTACTCCTATAGTATCCTTGCAGTCTCAGTCATGTGCCTTGGTATGGCTCTGACTATATTACTTTTCATCCTAGGATGTCTCTTGCTGCCTGACTTAAGGGTGACATAATTTAGAATCTTAAGATTTGGGTGGGACCTGGGAGGTCTCCTAAACTATCCTTTATCACCCTCCCAGGCAGTCACCAACTGTTATTTTTTCTCCTCCTCACATTACCTGGTTTCATACTTAATGGGTACACATGTTGCATCTGCACAGTAGATTGCAAGCTCCTTGAGGGCAGGGATTGTTTAGTTTTTGTATTTTTGTATAATCAGGTATGTGAGAAAGAATGTGTTAAGTAGAATCTGACTAAAAAGTGTCAGATGTTTTGAATTATATCACTTCCTATGAGGAGGGTACTAATATTCCACCATCTTGAATATGAGTTAAAGAAAGGGGGAGGGTAAAAGCATTAAGTCTTTACTACGTATAAAGCGCTGTGTTAAGTAAGCAGTGGGGATATAAAGAGAAAAGTAAGACAGCTCCTGTTCTCAAGGAGCTTATGTTCTAACAGAGAAAAGCCACACACAAAGGAGGGTTCGGCTGCAAGTCAAATGGAAAGGTCCCATGATTCTTAGGTTCAGAGGGTAGGGCTGATTCTTTAACATTATCTCCACTGATAACCATCTGTTTCTGATGTTAAGCCATTTGCCAAGTGCCAATGGGACCGTGGGAATGAGAGCTGAGCCTTCATTAGTTGTGGCTCTTGATGAGGCAGTTGTCAGGACACATCTCCATAAGGGAGGCCTCTTGGATGATATGAAGTAGGGCTGAAGATGGGAGGGAGGGGGAGAGAGAGAGAGACAGAGACAGAGACAGAGACACACAGAGAGAGAGAGAGAGAGAGAGAGGGAGAGGGAGAGGGAGAGGGAGAGGGAGAGGGAGAGAGAGAGAGAGAGAGAGAGAGAGAGAGAGAGAGAGAGGGAGGGAGAGAGAGAGAGGGAGAGAGGGAGAGGGAGAGGGAGAGAGGGAGAGGGAGAGGAGAGAACAAATACCACTCTTCCCAGAGCTCTTGGACTCAGGGTCCTGCATTGTCTCTTTGGCTATCAGTGGCAGTTGGTATTGGTAGGGATGGTGGGCTGCCCCTCCATAGGGGTTTTTCCCCTGGATGATGGCTTCAGATCCAGACTAGATGGAGGGTCATGGTCATGGGGGCCACTGATATTGTTGGAGCTCTGATGCTTACTTGCCTATTGGTGGCAGTTGGTTGGAAGTCGTTAAATGAGTGACTAGGAGGCCCAAGTGCCACAAAAGTAATTATATATATGTAACTATGTTTGTCTGCCTATGTGTCTACCCAGGCTCATCATGAACATAATTAGTCACATAAATGGCTAATATAAACAAAGCCTTTGGAACACCTGGCTCCACTAATTCAGCCTAATGAAGTATACACAATCAGGGCTATTAGATGTTCCATTTCAAATATAAGCTACATATTAAAGGCAAATCAAAAGATAATTTTCTCCCCTCTTTCTTCCCATTACCTTCTCCAATAGTATGAATGTGTAAATTATCACAATTACTTTAGATTGCTAGCCAAGATACATCTGCTCCTCTACAGAACAGAGCTACTACAGTGTATCACAGAATAATTTAAAGGGCAGGACCTTCTCCTCTCCTTTTTAGGTCAGGATCAAATATATAATCGTGATAACTCAGGTGGCTAACCACAGAAATGAGATATCCCTGGGGCTAACAACTCTGCCACAAAAGTGTTACAGAAGTCTTAATCTCATAGCAAATAGGAGTCAGTATTGTGGCAAAGGATGGTCTGGTTAGAGTTTCCATGTAAAATATACTGCCTCAGAAGGAGGCTTTGACTTAGAAATTCTGAGCTAGAGTCCTCTACATTTAGTTCCGTGTGTCATATGTGATGAATGCTGGACCGTCATTGCACATAACCCTACACTTCTCATCATCAGAGTCAGGTCATCAGAGTCAGGTGCTCCACTCTGCCTGAAGGAGTTAAGTCAAGTCACTGAGCAGTGAAGTGCTTCCTTACCATGTGCCAGGCACCGTGCTGATCAGCAGTCACCTGGTCCCATCACTATATAAGCCTTAAAAGAGGTAGCCAGGTGTGTGAGAAAGATCATCAGAGTGTGACCAGAAAACACAGAGGCAGAGACAGTAACAGAGAGACAGTGACAGAGACAGAAACAGAAAGGCAACATGATATAGTACACAGAAAGCTGGCTTTGATGCCCAAAAGACTTGAGTCTCATCTCTGACACACACTGCTCATGTGACCTTGAGCAGATCACAACCTTTGAAGACCCTATGTAACTTTCTAAGACCATAAGTTAACCAGTCAGTCTACAAGCATTTATTAAATGCCAGGCATTGCACTAAGTGCTAGAACAACAAAGTATGGCCAAACCCCCCAGCATCTGCCCTCTGGTAGCAGGTCGAATGGGCAAAACAATATGGGAGGGTGCCTAACTGCACTGGACTGAGTTTCTTCACACAAGAGCTTGCTATACTAAGGAGATCGTAGCTCCGGTTCTTGTTCCATCCTTAAATTGTCCGCTCTACTTAAAAAGGAATTCTGCCTTGTATCGAAAAACGACAAGCAAAGCTAATCCCTACAGAGTCAACCCTAGCCAAGAGTCCTCTCAGTGTGCATTTGACTGGATTTGGTGAAATTGTGAGAACAACTCTCTAATCCATGAGTAAGCCAAAGATTGGAGCTGCCAATACAGTAGAGGCAGTCTCTGTTATGGTGAATGAGAAGTAGTGTTCACATATATGGAACTGGTTACAGTTTATTGGAATATTTGGAAACAGTGGGTGGGGTTTTAGGATTCTAAATAACAAGAGTTTCTGGCTGGAGGTGTGCTTGTTAAAAGGATTTTTCAAAGCTTTTATCCTCTGAGCTTAAAAGTAAGTGACACAATATCATGAATAAAATAATGTTTTTCTTGGATCCATTGATCAAAACCCTACAGCGTGTGTATTGTTCAGTTTTATTATTTCATAGTAGCCAAAAACCATTTTAAATGAAACATTCACAGTTAGGAGGCTTTGACATTCTAGTACCTCCCATCCCAGCAGGTTTAGTTGTCATCTAATACTCTCTGAAAAGTAGAAGTGAAATCTTTATTCTGATGGATTTACTTAACTATGAGACCCCATCTACTCCTCTACCTCGGCCTCTAATTCCTCTGCTTCTCTTTCTGGTTTTCCAAATCTATTCTGCACACACATTTTCTGTCCTGAAATTACTTCTTGCCAGGTAGAGATCATGCAATTTCATTTATTCATTTAATTAATCCATAAAAATGCAGATTTTACCAGATGATGTATTTTAACCTAGCCAGTTTATTGTAGCCAGAATTGCTTTTTAAGCCATAACTTTGATCCTCTTTCACTCAAATCACTTTGTCATTGCTCTGTGAGTGAATTTAGTGGGAATGAGTTTGGGGTTGGCAAAGGGACTCCTGATGAGGAGGTTTTCTCTAGATGTGCAGATAGGCCTTTCCCTCCCCCCACCTAAGTCTTGGAGTCTAAAATAGTTTCTGAGACTTGTCCGGAGTCACAGAGATGGTATGTGACAGGGTAGAACTTTAGGCCACGTTCTTCCGATCTTAATGTGTAGGCTCTTCTTCATCTTCTATCCTCTGTTATTTCTTCCTATTGTGACAAGTAATCAAAATTCTATTTGTGTAGAAATCTGTACAGAAAGATCTCTTCGGCCCATTATTCTTTTTGGGAGCTTTCTGAAGTCGTTCTTATTATCTTTAGTTTAGAGAGGCAGTATGAAAGACATCTCAATTGTCAATTATTTGTGATAATTTGGACAGAGCAGGCTGAGGTTTGCTCATTAAGTCCTGTATGCTATTCCAAGAGGCTTAAATTGTTTTTTTTTAAATTTATTTCATTCTGAACTTAAGAAATAAAACAAGCACTTCTATAACATAGTAGGATGGGAAAAAAAGATGACTGTACATGAACCTACAAATTGTACATGTACGTATACACCTTGCTATTCCTTTTCAATATAAATGCCCAAAGGCCACAAGGAGGTAGGGCTGCTAGCTGCTCCTGTTCTGGCCCCATCTTCTTTAGTTTTATTTCACTTTCTATGCCCACAACCTACAAAGCCAACATGTGGCTCTGCAATCAAGTAGGTCACCTCTGATATCTCTTTTACTATCAAAAATGACTTCTTGGGAAGTAACTCCTAGCACAAATCACAGAGTCAGCAGGAAGATAGAGCAGCTCAAAAGCAAAAGCCCTTTGGTTACTTTTACAGAGGCCTACTATCCAGGACCAGGGAGGCGACAGTTCTGCTGTCTTCTACCCTGCGCAGAGCAGATCTGGGTTTCTGGTTTGCTTGTGAGTGTTATATTTTTGGAAGAACATCATTGGTAAGCTGGAGAACACCCAGAAGTAGGCAACCAGGATGATAAAATTTGCTTTTCGAGCAGCATATGAAAATGAGTTGCAGGGGGTGGCTAGGTGGCACAGTGAATAGAGCAGCAGCTCTGGAGTCAGGAGGACCTGACTTCAAATCTGGCCTCAGACACTTAACACTTACTAGCCGTGTGACCTTGGGCAAGTCACTTAACCCCAATTGCCTTGCCCTCTCCTCTCCAAAAACCAAAAAAAAAAAAAAAAAGAGTTGAATATATTGGGGAAGTGAAACCTGAAGATGGAAAGCTCTGAGGAGGCTGTAATAGCTGTCTTCGAGTAGCCAAATGGCTTCCAATGAAAAGAGGAATTCAACATGTTATGCTTAGACTCTGAGGGCAGATAAAGGAATCACACATGGAAGCTGCAAAGGCATAGATAAAGACCTGATGCTGGGAAAAACTTCCTAAAGATTATGGCTGTCCCAAAATGAAATGGATTGCTTTAAGAAGCTGTGATGGACACCATCTCCCTGGAGTTCTTTACAGAAACACTGAATAAAGACTTTCTGGAGATGCTGGAGAGTGAATTTTTTTCTTTGGCACAGATGAGACCAGACCGATTGAGAGGTCTCTGCCAACTGGAACAATCTGTGACATACAATCACATTAACTATGACCTCTGATCTTACAGGAGCAGGGTGCAGTTAAGGATAATGATATAAACCTCTATTTTAAATTCTTACAAAAATGCTCCCCAAAGTCAAAGTTCCATTGTTCCTCAATATTTCTAGTAGCTGGAAATCAGTTAATTACAGGTACACATTTCATGTTTGACTCAGGACAGATTATTTGTACCTATGCAAGATTCTTCTACAGTCTAGCCAACTTGATAATGAGAGAAGTCCAAAAGTAGAATGTGCCTCATTCATTTCTGGGTAAGTGGATATTGCCACTTAAGGGTTTTCTTGGGTACACATCTATTAGGTCAAGACCCAAAAAACCTCTACTATGCAAACTAAGAGCACATCTCCACAAAGACACATTCATGTGCCTAAAGACTAAGAACTAAATGTACGTGCAAGCTCTATTTATGAATTTAAGTCATGGCTTTTAACCTCCCCTCTGTAATGCAAGGTCAAGGAAGTATTTGGTTTAGATAATAGATAATAACAGGTATAGCTGACTTTTAGATAGGGCTTTAAAGTTTGCAAAGTGCTTTGCGTATATCATCGCATTCAATTTTCATGGCATCTTTGTCAATCTCTAGGTAGTTATGCAGACAGGAATCAATAGTATACCAGCAGAATTCCAATATTAACCCGCCCATCCCTCTCTGTAAGCTCTGAGTATCTAAGTTAGTTTTCTAATAGGAGTAACCTAAGGTGATTTAATAGAAAGCCACAGGGATAAATGCGCTATTAGGATGCTTTATGTTTCCTGAAGAAAAATCCTTCTCAATTACTTAGCAACCAAATCTGGGCCTCTAGATTAGAACTATGACATTACCAAAATACTGTAATAACTTTGATACTCAAGGTGAAATTGAAGGATCAGGGTGGTGTGGGGGAGAAAATGGGAGAGAGCAGAAGACAGGAGAGTAAAGGGGAGAAAGAAGAGAGAAGGGATGGAGAAAGGGGGAGAGAGACATGAAGGGAGAAGACTTGAGAGATACTCTACACCACAGGCACTCACCTTGTCAAAAGCGGGATAGACGGCTCGAATTTCAGTCAGCCAACCATATGGCATGTGACCCACAGGGTATGTAGCTGTCAGAATTGCCACTGCCTAGACAGGAAGAGTCAGCAGACTTAGTCTGGGCATCAACAAAGGTGCCTTCAAAAGCTGTCCTCTGAGATGTTACAAAATGAATGTTTCAAGTTTAGCAATTTTGAGACATCACACCTCAATGGGAGATGAACTCTTCACAAACAGCAAAAAGGAGAAACTGCTTCCCACAGAAAAGAAATGCCTAGACTGTTTTTTCCAGAGGTACAAAATGCAGCTAAAGATTAGGCACAGTCTCTATGCTAGCTAATCTAGGTTTGGGGACATCAGTTTCCAATAAAGAAATAAAAACTAGATCCTTTTGCCTTCACCTGTTTAAATTACCTTAGAATACAAGGTGTTATCAAGGTCAAAGATCACCATGTTTTTTTGCAAAATCTTTATCATGAGAATTTGAATAGGAATTCTGTACTAAAGAAAAGCAATAATGTGACATGCGATTTAGCTTTCTTAATTGTTTTATGTAAGAGGATTTTATATATATATATATAATTTATTTACATAAATTTTTTATATAAATATGTGTATGTATATATATACATATATACACACATCTACACATATATACATACATACATGCATATATAAATAAATAAAAAAGAATTACAGCATCTCTAAAAAGGGATCTTTGGATCACCAGCAGCTTTTGAAACTCATTTATCCATTTACTGGGTCCAATAGGTAGTTTGCACTATTGACTTTTTCCACAGTCTATCCTGTTTGCTTAAGAAATATGGAATCTGTCCTCATAGGGCATAATCTAAGCCCTCACCTAACCCCAAGGCAGGAAAAAAAATCTTAAATTTCAAGTTCCTTTCTACTCTTCAGCAAATCTTTATCCTGATGTCACCTTAATGACTAGAATGGATATGTTGGTGGAAACAGTTCATGTTTAATCACAGCTTTGCAGTCACAGACAACCTGTTCAATGTAGATCCTAAAGTGCATTCATTAGAAAATTAATTTTTTTTCCACCAGAAAATCATCTCCATGGAAATGAAGTTATTTTTCATCATTGGATCATGGATTTAGATTTTCCTCTTCATTTTAGAGCTGAGGAACTAAGGCCTAGAGGAGTTAAGTGACTGCTCCAGGTTATGAGGCAGAAAAACTGATATTTGAATGTAGATACTGACACCAAATCTGACAAGCTTTCCATTGCACCACACTGTCTCAGGTCAGTAACTTAAGGAACAACAAAGCTCCCAACCTAACCCATGCTTATGTGGATTCTAATCTATTTACTGATTACTACATGACAGTAGAATTAAATGAATTAATTCATTAATTCAGTAACAAATTAGCATTTTAAAATGAATACCTGGAATGGTTTCCAGAAAAGTGAATTGTCTAGATAATTCCAACTCTATGTTGGAATATATTGGAATTATGTTGCTAAAAGTTTTTTTTTTTAATTAACCTTTTTTTTCACACGAAAGTTTTTCTAAAGTCCATTAACACTTTCCTATCTTGAATGTTACACAGTATTTAGCATGTAGTAGTAATAGCAGTAGTACAGTAGTAGTTGTAGTAATAGTTGGCATTTATCTATCGCTTTATGACTTACAAGTATTTTCTACCCAATATTTTACTTTAGTCTCACAACAGCCTCACAAAATAGGTAAGAGGGACCACATTATTCCTGCTTTTACAAATACGGAAAGGGAGGCAAAGAGATTTTAAAAAGATTATTTGCTTAAGCGCAAATGCAAACTCAGATATCTGATTTCAAATCCAGTGTTCTTTTCACTCTATGAGAGGTGCTCAAAAATATTCTAAGGGAATGAAATTCAGTTGCTCATTGATGACTCCAAACTAAGCCACGGTCAGGAATTACTGCCCTAGGAGTGAATAAATTCACGCTTCACAAGGGATCTTGTATTAGGTAGGGATGTCGGATGCTGTACTTCCATAGCCCACAGGGTTAGGCTTCGAAAGTTCTTGGGTTTGTTTTTCATGGGTTTCCCTTGTCCGCCTTTGTTTCCAGGCTGTCAGAATTTTTTTTTGCTGCTTTCTGCTATTTCTTTGTAGATTTCCCCCATTTGCTTATGTGATAGGAAGTCAGATGATTGAATTGTCAATAAGAATGGAATCTAAAGTGAAAGTACAGAGACTATGGAGCTTACCCATGGATAAAATATATAAGCTTTAGTGTATGGATTTTGTATTTTTTGACTACTTATGGATTCTTGGATACTGAAATGTTACTGTGTCTTAATTAAATTACAGAAAAATTACTCCCTGACTTTTTGCTATAGGACATAATTTTTTGCCTAATTATAGTGTCCTTTTGAGTTGATATAACTTATTAGATAACTTTGATATGAATGTACAAAGTATTACAGACTTTATGATCTTTGAAAATAACTAGCCCTGCAAACAGCTCCCTTGCTATGGTTAAAAACAAAACAAACAAAAAACCTCAAACCTTTCATTTTTATATCACATTCTTTCTCATCTCATTATGTGGCCTGGATTCCCTCTGGGCCAATTCAGAAATTTGCTTTAATATTTCATTATGCTCCAGATTTTCTTTTCAAGAGATGATGGAATTCCAATTCATGGGTAAAGGCTGGCTGTCACATTTTTCTTTATGGGCAACTTGAAATGTGCTTTTGGGAAAGCTGCTGTTACAGAAACCACCCAAGACGAGAATCATAGTTTTAAAAATAAAATCCAGGAACCAACTAGGGCATAAAGGCTAATATGCTCTTGATTTGTGAGGTTGTTTTCCTCCCATGCCAATAGTGAGATGCTTCCCAGTTCATGGAAACTGGCAGGATACATAAGACAGGATACATGCTGACAAGGCGTTTCAGTGCTCAGTCCTGCCCCTTCCTTTTCAAAAGCAACATGTCCAGAAATAGTAGTTTCTAAAACATTCAGGCAGCCAACTTCTTTCCTTAAAGAGCTGTAGTTACAGAGGACAGAATTAATTCCTCAGAACTTCGTGCTGGAGAAGAAATGAAGTAATTCTGTTTAATCAGACTACATTCGGGAGAAAACTGTTCCATTCTTTCTCTTTCGAATTACATATTTTTTTCCAGCATAGGGTTAAATGAATCAATAAGGTAAACAGGTTTGGGTGAGACTAGATCTTGCTATAAAAGGAAGCTGTCCATGAGGGGCGGGGCGATGATGTCTAAGGGATGTTACATTGTGGTGAAATGGGAGGGAACAGCTTTGGATTAAAAGTAAATGCAAGCCTCTCTTGATATGTTACCTTTTCATGCAATTATATGGCAAACGTTACTGAATTTAGCAGCCGCAGGAAAAAGAGTAGTGAACTCATTGTATGGTGTAGTGTAAAAAAGCCACTGGATTAATTCCCCAAACTAGCTAAGTAAACTTGGAAAAACCAGCATCTCTTTGGATTTCAGCTTCTTTATCTTTAAAACAAAGGGAAGGGTGGTTCTAGATTATTCCTAAGGTCTCTCCCACCTCTGAAAAGTCCTAAGTGACCCCCCAACTTCTAGCAGTAGGAAGGTTCCACACTCATTTCTCACTACAGACGGCGCTGATTCCCATACATGCATTTGTAAATCCTTAACTACTCTTAGAGGAAAATGATGAACCTACCTCAGTGGCCGCAGAACTTCCGCCAAGGTCACGTGAGACAAAAAGGTTGACAATGGGCCTGCTGATTCGCTGAGTTGCCAGAATTAAAGCCAAAGGCCACCAGAAGCTCAACATCTTCCTTATTGTAGCATCTCCCTGTATCAAGAAGTTAAAACAGAAGCTTATTTAACTCAACCTGTAGAAAAGGACTAAAGTTTCAACTAAATGACTTCCCTCCTAGGATTCTAAGCACCTATCAGTTCATTAGTAACCCTTACAATTTATGGAGGGAACAAAGGTCTCCTTAGGTGAGCCAAGAAACATAGAACATTATGGGAAATTAACTCATATAGTTGGCAAGACACAAACATCAGGCTAAGTGGATCCAAAATCCTGTTTTCCATGCAGGAAACACGTTTCTTTACCAAGGCCAGGATCTCATTTCCAGCTTGTAATGAGGAATAAGTTTGGAACTGGTCTCTATTTAATGATGGGGGTGTCTGGCCAGTAGCTGTGTCACAGGAGAGGGGACATAACAATAAGGGGTGTTTGGGGTTTATTTTTGATTTATATTTAGTGAGTACCTATTAAGGAACCTAAACTTTACCCTGACTGAGGAAACTACAGGGAAATAAGATGCAGATTCCCAACCTCAGATACCTAATAGAGGTAACTGGTATTATTCAGAACCAAACAGAAGTCAGGTTACAGGCAAAATAACTCAGCAAAAATATTATTAATTATGAGATAGCTAAAGAGTTTCAAGATAAGGAGTCCACTGCTGTTCTATGCTGCCCATTTTTTATGTAGCTTCTTGCTTGCTTTTCCCCAGAGAATAAATGACATAATGACTATCTAGGGGTGGGGAACCTGTGGCCTTGGGACCACATGTGGTACTCTAGGTCCTCAAGAGGGGCCTTTTGAATAAATCTAAATTTTATAGAACAGATAATCAAGTTTGGACTCAAAAGGCCACACTTGAAGACCTAGAGAGCCACACATGGCCTTGAAGCTGTAGGTGCCCCACCCCTGTCAGATACTTCCCTGTTTCTAGGTGAGTGACAGTAATGGACTAGTTACTGGAAAGTCATTTTAATTTGACTATCCTGATAAGAACAACTGATGTGATGTTATCAATAGCTTCTTTATTGATGTCCAAATAGTCAATATCATTAATTATATAGCCTTGACCTTGCATGCTTTGAGGTATGGTATAGCATAGACATAGTAGATGTAATATTTTATGAAGTATTATATAAATTCTTTCATATTACTGAAATTATACTACCAGTCCAGTATGTTTAATCCAAATTATGAATTACCAAACTGAGAAACTGGCATTCTATGTTCCAATTGAGAAGATCCGTTATTTGTTGGCATACTTATAAGGCTCTACAATTGGATTATGGTCTATCCAACTTTCATAGGTCAGTTCCTTGACAACTTACCTGGAGATTTCCTTAGTAGGGCACACAATTTAAACCTTCATCAAATATTGCCTAGATTTGTCCTTTACTTGTTTCATACACGTTAATCTTGAACCACTAATTCAGGAATTTTAAGTTCCTTCAGGGCAGGGACCATAACTCCCTCTTTTATAACTACTACCGTAGTTGGTCTAGTGCTGGGCACACAGTAGGTACTAAACAAATTACAGTCAGAAGGCACTGACCCAGTGTGTGCTCCTGCTGAGGAAGTCGAGATGTGTGCTACTTCAATCTACTTACAAATACAAGAACACCACTTACATGAAGGCACTAAAAACTTAAATGATGGCATATTTTACTTCTTCAAATACTAAATTAATCTTTAAAACAGAAGCATAAAAAGGATGCCAACTGATAATGCTACTAATTATTCTTTCACGTGAATATTACTCAGCATTTGGCTTTATAGGCTGTGACTCCCTGGGTCATAGTATTGAAAGCAGTAGGAATTTATTAAATGCTTCTTGACTGACTGAAAAGAGCACTTTATCCCCCTTAAATTCCCATACTTGGAAGCGGCTCTGTATGTGTGAGACTCTTATCTATGCCCTTCCTTAAGTCTACCATGGGGAGTTCAAGCAGTCAGTCAACAAACATTTATTAATCACTATATTCTTGGCACTATGCTCAATATATGGAGTTATTCCTGCTTTTCTTGAAGATGCTAATGAAGTCTTCTATTGGTTTTCTCTCAGTCTCACACTTTCATAGAGCTTTACTATTTATTCCTCTTTTATTTATTTATTTATTATTCCTCATTTATCACTGGTAAAGGCAAAGAACAAACCTCAAGGCAAAGAGCAAACAGCAAAGCAGTATGTAAATACGAGCTATAAAAATAATGCTGAATGTTCTTTTTATAATGATTAAGGTATAAACTTGCTATCTGGATTTCTCATTTCTACTGGGGTGGAATTAAAGCAACTATTATTTTGCTGCAACATAAGTGCAGAGATATTGGTGAAATTGTAGGCAATTATAGCACCTGCTCATCAAAACGTACCCCTAGTTCAGGTCCACTGCTATCTGGGATGATGTCGTGAATGTTCTTGTAGTAACCCAGGCAGAGGGTGGTGCAGCGGACAAGTGCTCCCATGTACAAAGAAAGGATTGGAATGAGAAGAGGCTCTCTGCATTCCAGGTGACTATGAAGCAAAATGGCTACAAAAACAACCTGAGAAATTGGGAAAAACCAGTAAGTCAAAGGAAACAAGTTGAAAAGAAACAGTTTCTACTTGGTTTCAAAATAGATATTCTACTGAAAGAAAACCCTAACTTTGATTCAAACAGAACTGAAACTAGGGAGTCTTGTTTCAGAATGTTTTCCAAGACAAGAAGCTTCTGTAATTTAGGGTTAGACAAGTAGGGTACAAAGCAAGAGTCTATCAGTCTTTGTGCTGGATACAGTGGGGAAACCATCTCAAGATATTACTTCAGAGTGAGAGTTAAAATTCTGGGTATGTACCAAAGGATCACTTTTCTGTCTGCACAGAGCATACAATTATCTTTCTCATTAATGTCAATCTAGAAAGAAATATGATTTGTCAATGTCATAAATTGCCTCTGTTTAAGATTGTACCAGAAGCTTTAGCTGGTCAAAAATACAGTGTCCTCTCCCCACCCCGAAAGCCCCTCTTCTACCAAGATTAGTGACCATTTGGAATAAATACATAATATTAAAGGAAGCCCATTCTGGGAAACTTTCCAGAAAGAAAGTTAAATAATTCCCATCAATGAGACTATAGGCATAATAATAATAATTAATAATAACAATAATAAAGACATCATTCACACAAAAGAGCCAAGCAGATGGAGCTTACTAAAAATATCACATGAAAACAAGATTAATAATTAGATCTGCTATGTTAGAAAGGTAAAGTACTGGTTGAGGTGACTAGTGAAACAGTAGAACGAGTAGAATTTGAACTATTTCTTTCAAGTCCATAAATAATGACAATCACAGATAATAATAGCTAATGTTTAAATATATTTTAGGGCTTACAAAGTTCTTTGCAATGCCATGGACATAACCACCAGGCCATGGGATTCCAACAGAGTGACAAAAGCAGGAGTAACCAAGAACGGGCACCTTTAACTTGAAAAATGCTAATTTTTCAACTAGACAACTAGGTGATGCTGACCATAAGGAAAAAATGCATGTTAATCCCAGTTATCATAAACATACTGCAACTAAAAGATAAAAAAGGAACTTTGAAAAATGATCAGGTTTGTCATGCCAAGACATCTGTAGACATGAAGAAACTGTGGAAAAAAAATCAAGAAATCAAATGGAGACATAGAAAAGGCACCTTATCTAAGTGCTTCTCAAAGAAACAATGATAATAAATGCTACTGTTCAAAAAGTGATTTATTTGCAGTCTGGACAGACTTTGGCACCAGGACTGCCTTTCTGAGACCTAATGAATGGGATCACACTTACCACAGATGCCCTAGAGGAATGAGGGACAAAGGTAATGCTAGAGCATAGTGGTGATAGAAAAAGACTCCCTGGAGGACAGACACTGACTGTGTACAACAGCTGAGAACTCTATTATGCACACTGAGCAATGCTCCGTTGTGACATTGGACATAATAAAACCTATTACTTTCCCAAAGTTTGTGACATTCAAGTGGAAACTAATCATAAGCCATGAACTGCAAACCACAAAGTTTTCTGAAAGGCTTCTACTGGACATATAAAATGTGTTATTTGTCTTCTGACTTCAATATATCCTTCTCTGATGAAATCTGGTCATTTGGTCATTTACTGGGTCACTCACAAAAGACCTGATTCTGTGCTAAGTTCTATGAGTTAAGAGTACTTGGTTCATATTATTAAATTCCTGGGATACTCATGTTTTATATACACACATGTGTATAATATGTAATAGTATAATATATGTAACAGAAAAAAGGAAAAGCCAAGACAACTTTAAAAATGCCTGACAAATGAGTTCTGAAGCCCAATGTTATTTTTGCCTGGTCATTAGCTTCTGTGACACTGCTTTCTTCTGGTCCTTCTTCTACTTCTCTAGTTGCTCCTTCTTGTTGTCCTCCGCCGACATCTTTCTCTCTCACCCTAAGCATGGATATTGTCAAAGGTTCTACCTTGGACCTTCTTTTCCTCTCTTTTTAGGTATCTCATAATTTCCCAAAGATTCAGTTGTTTCTATACAGACTGATCTCATTTCAACTAGAATTTCCACTAGATTTCCTACTGGAACCTCAAATTCAATATGTCCAAAATCAGAACTCATTTCTCCCCTGCCACCCCCCCAAAATCAATCTCTCCTCCAAACTTCTAAATTTTCCGATGAAGTGACCCCTGGCCTTCTAATTACCTATGTTGTAACCTCAAAGTAATTCCTTGATTCTTCTATCTCTTAACCTCCTATCTGATCAGTTATCCAAAATTGAGTCTATATACGCCTTTTTCTTCACTTAAACAATTTACACCATCATTCAGGACATTATCACTTGCCATCTGGACTATGTAATAACCTCTTAATTGTTGAATCTGCTTTCAGCCTTTATCTTCTCTAATACACCCTCCACATGGCTGCCAAAATAATTTTCCATAGATAGAGGCCTGGTCATGTTACTTCTCTGCTCAAAAATCTCTAGTGGCTATCTATTGCCTCTACAATAATACTAAAATAAATAAAAACTACTCAGACTGTAATTTAAGGACATCTACAATCTCTCTTCAATTTGCCTTTCTAACCATATGTCACATAACTACTGTTTTCACACTCTATAATACAGCCTGTTTACTAAACTTCATATTTTATCACTTGCTTTCATGCATTCTCATAAACTGCCCTCTGTACCTTTTCTCCTTTTTCTTTAAGAAAAAAAAAAAGAATCTTTAGTACCCTATCGTAATAGGAATTTGAACTGAAGACACACCTGAGACACATCTAGAAACTTTTTCTTTTTTTTTTTTGGAGGGGGGAAGGCTGGGCAATTGGGGTTAAGTGACTTGCCCAAGGTCACACGGCTAGTAAGTGTTAAGTATCAGAGGCCAGATTTGTACTGAGGTCCTCCTGACTCTAGGACCAGTGCTCTATTCACTGCATCACTTGGCCACCCCACATCTAGGAATTTTAAAAGGACACACACAGCCTGTAAGAAATAGACAGGGGAAAGACTGAGGATTTAAAGAGTGAGGTAATGGCAGCATCCTCAGACTTATATAAGACTCAATGAATTGAGCGAGAGCTGAAAAGGAGAACCTGAAAGTAGAAAATAAAAGGTAGACTCAGCTAGTGCAAAGAAGGAAGAGATGGAAAAGGGGCATGAGCACCTAGAGGTAGGTATCTTGGAGCAGAAGACTCAGGATGATCCAGGGGGCTGAGCCAAGATGGCGGCGTAGAAGCAGCAAGATTCTGCAGCTCACACACAGCCACCCTAAATACTCATAAAATATGACTCCAAACAAACTCTAGGGCTCCCAAACTGACAAAAATACAGAAAACACATCTCTCACTGAAGGCAGCTTGGCAGGAGGGGCTCATTCCTGCAGGCTGGGAGCCAAGGCCAGCCTAGCCTGAAACCAGGGCCAGGCCCCAGGGTAGTCGGGAGGAGCCAAGCCTCCCAAGCCACAGCATGAGTCTACTTCAAAGAAGATCTAAAGCACCTCGAGAAATCTTCACATCTATCAAGTCAGGAACAATAAGGATTAGAGAAAGGTCAGTGAAAGTGAAGCTTTCAAGCTTATTTTGGGGGAGGAAAAGCAGTCCAGCCAATCTGCCCCCAGGGCAAGAAAGCAGTGGGGGAAGGGCAGGAACTGCAGTAACCGGCAACTGCCCCCACTGGGCTGCTTCAGAGCTCCTGGCCTGCAGACCCTGCAGAGGGGCTGAGACAATTGATCAGGGCCAAGGGCTCTTGTTGAGTGGCCTGGATCCGGATAATGGTCTTGAGTGGTGGTCCTGGGGTGTGCTTTCAGCAAGCCAAAGCTGGTAGGGGCTGCAGCACCCCCCTAATAGCTCTGGCAGCTGTGAAAACCCCAGTGATATGGGACAGAGCTTTCTCCCCCCTGGAAGCAGAGTTCCACAAAACTAAAAAAAAAACCCAACCAATTAATTGATTGGCCAACATGAGGAAAAGGAAGAAAAATAAGAACAGCAATAAAACTCTAGAATCCTTTTTTGTGGACAAAAAGGATCAAAGCATGGAACAGGAGGAAGACAGCCCAGTCAGAACTCCCACACCAAATGCTTCCAAGACACTTGAAGAATTCCTACAAGCTATAGATCAAATGAAAAAGGACTTTGAAAAACAAATAAAAGAAGTGGAGGAAAAATTGGGAAGAGAAATGAGAACGATGCAAGAAAATCATGAAAAAAGAGTCAACAACCTGACTGAAGAAAACAACACTTTAAAAAACAGATTAACTCAAATGGCAAAAGAGGCCCAAAAAGCCAATGAGAAGAATGCCTTGAAAATTCAAATTTCC